>CM065595.1:102048608-102137863 GCA_033119425.1 Bufotes viridis | reverse complement strand
AGACAGCTCCAGTGTTTTACGTGTAAGAAGAGAAAGCTCAGCAGCTACATTAACCCTATAGCACAGCCCAGACAGCTCCTGTGTTTCCAGTGTGAGAAGAAAAATCTCATCTGCTCCATTACCCCTTCAGCACAGCCCATACAGCTCCTGTGTTTCCAGTGTGAGAAGGGAAGGCTCAGCAGCTGTATTAACCCTACAGCATGGTCCAGACAGCTCCTGTGTTTCCAGTGTAAGATAGCAAAGCTCAGCTGCTGCATTACCCCTACAGCACAGGCAGATCCTGTGTTTCCAGGTGAGAAGAGAAAGCTCAGCTTCTGCATTAACTTTATAGCACAATCCTGACAGCTCCTGTGTTTCCAGTGTAAGAAGAGAAAGCTCAGCTTCTGTATTAACTTTACAGCACAATCCTGACAGCTCCTGTGTTTCCAGTCTGAGAAGAGAAAGTTCATCTGCTGCAATAACCCTACAGCACAGCCCAGACAGCTCCTGTGTTTCCAGTGTGAGAAGAGAAAGATCAGCTGCTACATTACCACTACAGTACAGCCCAGACAGCTCCTGTGTTTCCAGTGTGAGAAGAGAAAGCCCAGCTGCTGCATTACCCCTACAGCACAGCCCAGACAGCTTCTGCGTTTTCAGTGTGAGAAGAGAAAGTTCAGCTGCTGCATTACCCCTACAGCACAGCCCAGACAGCTCCTGTGTTTCCAGTGTGAGAAGAGAAAGCTCAGCTGCTGCATTACCCCTACAGTACAGCCCAGACAGCTCCTGTGTTTCCAGTGTGAGAAGAGAAAGCTCAGCTGCCGCATTAACCCTAAAGCACAGCCCAGACAGCTCCTGTGTTTCCAGTGTAAGAAGAGAAAGCTCAGCTGCTGCATTACCCCTACAGCACAGCCCAGACAGCTCCAGTGTTTTACGTGTAAGAAGAGAAAGCTCAGCAGCTACATTAACCCTATAGCACAGCCCAGACAGCTCCTGTGTTTCCAGTGTGAGAAGAAAAATCTCATCTGCTCCATTACCCCTTCAGCACAGCCCATACAGCTCCTGTGTTTCCAGTGTGAGAAAGGGAAGGCTCAGCAGCTGTATTAACCCTACAGCATGGTCCAGACAGCTCCTGTGTTTCCAGTGTAAGATAGCAAAGCTCAGCTGCTGCGTTACCCCTACAGCACAGGCAGATCCTGTGTTTCCAGGTGAGAAGAGAAAGCTCAGCTTCTGCATTATCCCTACAGCACAGCCCAGACAGTCCTGGGTTTCCATTGTGAGAAGGAAAAGCTTAGCTGCTGCATTACCCTACAGCACAGCCCAGACAGCTCCTGTGTTTCCAGTGTGAGAAGGAAAACTCAGATGCTGCATTACCACTACAGCACAGCCCAGACAGCTCCTATGTTTTCAGTGTGAGAAGGAAAGCTCAGCTGCTGCAAATTACCCCTACAGCACAGCCCAGACAGCTCCTGTGTTTCCAGTGTGAGAAGAGAAAGCTCAGCTGCTGCATTACCCTACAGCACAGCCCAGACAGCTTCTGTGTTTCCAGTGTGAGAAGAGAGAGTCGGCTGCTTCATTAACGCTACATCACAGCACAGACAGCTCCTGTGTTTCCAGTGTGAGAAGAGTCGGCTGCTGCATTAACCCTACAGCACAGCCCAGACAGCTTCTGTGTTTTCAGTGTGAGAAGAGAGAGTCAGCTGCTGCATTAACCCTACAGCACAGCCCAGACAGCTCCTGTGTTTCCAGTGTTAGAAGAGAAAGCTCAGCCGCTGAATTAACCCTACAGCACAGCTCAGACAGCTCCTGTGTTTCCTATGTGGGAAGGGAAAGGTCAGCTGCTGCATTACCCCCTACAGTGCAGCCCAGACAGCTCCTGTGTTTCCAGTGTGAGAGGGGAAAGCTCAGCTTCTACATTAAAGGGTTTCTGTCATCACGTTTTGACATTATAAGCTGTCTGACATTAGCTATGTGCTAATGTCAGAGCAGCTTGATAATGTCTTTTTTATAAAAATCCGATTTATATTCAGGCTAAAAAACGTACTTTTATAATATGTAAATTAGCCTCTAGGAGCAGGGGGGCGTTGCCCTGCTCTTAGAAGCTCCGTGCGGCAACCTGCTGGCACGCCCCTTCTTACTTTGAGTGACAGTGCCAGGCAGCGATCCTCCGGCACTGTCTCCTTGATAATCCCGCGCCTGCACGGCCGCTCTGTATTCGGCGCAGGCGCGGTGAGGCAGAGGACGCTGGTGCCTGCTGTCCTCAGCTCACCGCACCTGCGCTGAATACAGAGCGGCCGTGCAGGCATGGGATTTCACAGGAGACAGTGCCGGAGGATGCTGCCTGGCACTGTCACTCAGTAGAAGGCGTGCCAGCAGGTTGCCGCACGGAGCTCTAGGAGCAGGGCAACGCCACTGCTCCTAGAGGCTAATTTACATATTATAAAAGTACGTTTTTTAGCCTGAATATAAATCGGATTTTTATAAAAAAGACATTATCAAGCTGCTCTGACATTAGCACATAGCTAATGTCAGACAGCTTATAATGTCAAAAAGTGATGACAGAAACCCTTTAACCCTACAGTACAGCCCAGACAGCTCCTGTGTTTCCAGTGTTAGAGGAGAAAGTTCAGCTGCTGCATTACCCCTTCAGCATAGCCCAGGCAGCTCCTGTGTTTCCAGTGTGAGAAGAGAAAGCTCAGCTGCTGCATTACCCCTTTAGCACAGCCCAGGCAGCTCCTTTTTTTCCAGTGTGAGAAGAGAAAGCTCAGCTGCTGCATTACCCCTTTAGCACAGCCCAGGCAGCTCCTTTGTTTCCAGTGTGAGAAGAGAAAGCTCAGCTGCTGCATTACCCTTTTAGCACAGCACAGACAGCTCCTGTGTTTCCAGTGTGAGAAGAGAAAGCTCACATGCTGCATTACCCCTTCAGCACAGCCCAGACAGCTTCTGTGTTTCCAGGGTGAGAAGAGAAAGCAGGGAAGGAATCTCTACGGATAAAAGATTGCGCAGCTTCTGACTTCTCCCACCCAGGGGTATCCTCCCCCAAGAGGGACCACTTGTTTCAAGAAGACCGCTAGACAGGTCTACTTCAAGGTTAACAAGCTGTTTGGAAAAAGGTGGGCGCCTCCTCCCGATGAGCCATTTCAGAAGTCCTACCTAACACAGGCTCCTATGTTGGCTTATGCAGACCCCAACAAGCCATATGTGCTCCATTTAGATGCTTGGAGCCGTCTTGTATCAGGAACATAATGGTTCTCTGCAACAAGTCTACTATATCAGTAGAGGGCTAACTCCCAGTAAGTGGAACTACCCAGAACACAAGCTGGAGTTTCTAGCGTTGAAGTGGGCAGTAGTGGACGAGCTGCATGACTACCTCTATGGGGTGTATTTTGAAGTCCATACCGACAACAATCCCCTGACCTACGTGAGAACCACAGCCTAGCTGGGGAAGCTCAGCTGCTGCATTACTCCTACAGCCAAGCCTACATCCTAAAAGGATCTTGGCCCCAGCTCCACTGCCACCCAAGCCTCTGAATGCTGCAGCCCCCAGCTGATTCCAGGGCAGGACAATTGTAAGTGCACCAACATTTTCTGCAACCAGTCCCCAAGGATGACCGCGGTTAGGTCATCAATAGTAAAAGCCCAGACAACCCCTTTAAATTTTTATAAACATCTTTTTATATTACACTTGTAGGAAGCAGGAGTTGTGGAAACAGTTCTGAGCAGTTTTTGGTTTCTTTTTGTCCCTCAGGCGACTGTAAGGGACATGTTTTATAAGGAAAGGGCTCAAGTACCATTAATGTATGGATCCTGCTGTAAGATATAGTATTTCTAATGAATTTATTAATCTATAGCGAATGTTGTGATGGAGTTGGCTTTTGATACCTCATTCTTACATTCAAGTTTTTATTTTTGTGGACTCCAGATATTCATCCTGTGTGGAATGCATTACCTTTTTATATGCATTTTTAAGAATGCCTCTTGGGTAACCCTTCTGGACAAAGCAGTATACAGAATGTGGGGTTGTGTCTAATTTCCGCTTCATCTAATCCGTTTGTACTGGCTGTACAATACATTATTAAAGGGGTTATCCCATGATTAATATAAAAAATGAAACTCAGATATCATATAGTACATGAAAATGTCTTTCTAACAAAGCTAGAACCAGCTCTGTACCTGATATGGATCCAGACATCTCCCCATTTGTCGTTATATAAGATTTATATCAAGCTGGAACGGAGTATGTGTGCCTTCCTCAGTGAAGTGGACAGAGATATAAGAAAAACAAACAGCAGGTGGCGCTGTACAGGCATACCGTATTTTTCGCTTTATAAGACCCACCTGATGATAAGACGCACCTAGGTTTTTGAGGAGGAAAAAAATTTTTTTTAACCAAAAGGTCTGCTTTTGGTGGGTTTTGAACTAATGGTGGTCTGTGGATGACGCACTGTTATGGGGGGATCTGTGGAGGACACACTGTTATGGGGGGATCTGTGGATGATGCACTGTTATGGGGGGATCTGTGGAGGACGCACTGTTATGGGGGGGATCTGTGGATGATGCACTGTTATGGGGGGATCTGTGGATGATGCACTGTTATGGGGGGATCTGTGGATGACGCACTGTTATGGGGGCGATCTGTGGATGACACACTGTTATGGGGGATCTGTGGCTGACACTGATGGGGATCTGTGGCTGACACTTTGGGGGATCTGTGGCTGACACTTTGGGGGATCTGTGGCTGACACTTTGGGGGATCTGTGGCTGACACTTTGGGGATCTGTGGCTGACACTTTAGGGGATCTGTGGCTGACACTTTGGGGGATCTGTGGCGGACACTTTGGGGGATCTGTCGCGGACACTTTTGGGGATCTGTGGCGGACACTTTGGGGGATCTGTGGAGGACACTTTGGGGTATCTGTGGAGGACACTTTGGGGTATCTGTGGAGGACACTTTGGGGTATCTGTGGAGGACACTTTGGGGATCTGTGGAGGACACTTTGGGGATCTGTGGAGAGACACTTTGGGGATCTGTGGAGGACACTTTGAGGGATCTGTGGAGGACACTTATGGGGATCTGTAGATGACACTTATGGGGATCTGTGGATGACATAAGTGTCATCCACAGATCCCCCAAAGTGTCCTCCGCAGATCCCCCAATAGAAGTGTGGAGGTAGGAGTCGGAGACTCATGGCGTGCCCGTGCAGTGCTTCTACTCTAAAGCACCGGGCTCGCGAACTGTTAGACACTATATTGCCAATCACGCTTACCTAACTACTACTATAATCACATAATCGCACATCCATACATCATGCAGTGTACACTGGCGCAGACCGCAGCTCCCTCGGTCATGTGCGCTTGTCCCAAGCTAGCCGCAGCTCCCTCCTCATGTGCCGCCTGCCTGTTCATTCATAAAGTGAGCGGGGCAGGCGGCGCATGAGGAGGGAGCTGCTGCGGGCGCATGACCGAGGGAGCTGAAGTCTGCGCTGTGTACATTACTATGATGTATGGATGTGCGATTATTTGATTATAGTAGTAGTTAGGTAAGTTAGGTAAGCGTGATTGGCAATATAGTATTTAACAGCTGCGGCGGGGCCCGGTGTTTTAGAGTAGAAGCACTGCACCGCCCCGCCATGAGTTTCCCCCGCCTCCCTCTCCACACTGATACTTCGCTGGTCGCGCTAGCGCATCATAGCGGCCAGCGGAGTATCAGCATTCGCTTTATAAGACCCACCTGATGATAAGACGCACTCTAGGTTTTTGAGGAGGAAAAAATATTTTTTAACCAAAAGGTCTGCTTTTGGTGGGTTTTGAACTAATGGTGGTCTGTGGATGACGCACTGTTATGGGGGATCTGTGGAGGACACACTGTTATGGGGGATCTGTGGATGATGCACTGTTATGGGGGATCTGTGGAGGACGCACTGTTATGGGGGATCTGTGGATGATGCACTGTTATGGGGGATCTGTGGATGATGCACTGTTATGGGGGATCTGTGGATGACGCACTGTTATGGGGGCGATCTGTGGATGACACACTGTTATGGGGGATCTGTGGCTGACACTGATGGGGATCTGTGGCTGACACTTTGGGGGATCTGTGGCTGACACTTTGGGGGATCTGTGGCTGACACTTTGGGGGATCTGTGGCTGACACTTTAGGGGATCTGTGGCTGACACTTTAGGGGATCTGTGGCTGACACTTTGGGGGATCTGTGGCGGACACTTTGGGGGATCTGTCGCGGACACTTTTGGGGGATCTGTGGCGGACACTTTGGGGGATCTGTGGAGGACACTTTGGGGTATCTGTGGAGGACACTTTGGGGTATCTGTGGAGGACACTTTGGGGTATCTGTGGAGGACACTTTGGGGGATCTGTGGAGGACACTTTGGGGGATCTGTGGAGGACACTTTGGGGGATCTGTGGAGGACACTTTGGGGGATCTGTGGAGGACACTTATGGGGATCTGTAGATGACACTTATGGGGGTCTGTGGATGACATAAGTGTCATCCACAGATCCCCCAAAGTGTCCTCCGCAGATCCCCCAATAGAAGTGTGGAGGTAGGAGTCGGGGGAACTCATGGCGCGGCCCGTGCAGTGCTTCTACTCTAAAAGACCGGGCTCACAGCACTGTTAACATTATATTGCTAATCACGCTACCTAACTACTACTATAATCACATATCGCATATCCATACATCATAGTGTACACGGCGCAGACCGCAGCTCCTCGGTCATGTGCCGCCTGTCTCAGCTGCAAAGCTCCTCCTCATGTGCCGCCTGCCTGTTCATTCATAAAGTGAGCGGGGCAGGCGGCGCATGAGGAGGGAGCTGCTGCGGGCGCATGACCGAGGGAGCTGAAGTCTGCGCTGTGTACATTACTATGATGTATGGATGTGCGATTATTTGATTATAGTAGTAGTTAGGTAAGTTAGGTAAGCGTGATTGGCAATATAGTATTTAACAGTTGCGGCGGGGCCCGGTGTTTTAGAGTAGAAGCACTGCACCGGCCCCGCCATGAGTTTCCCCGCCTCCTCCCTCCACACTGATACTTCGCTGGCCGCGCTGCGCAGCATAGCGGCCAGCGGAGTATCAGTATTCGTTTTATAAGACGCACGGTCATTTTCCCCCCACAAAAAAAGTGCGTCTTATAAAGCGAAAAATATGGTATGTTATTGAATAACTCACTGGCTATACAAAATTTTTATTTACATGCAATTACAAAAGTATTCAGGTGGAGGTGTGAAAACAAATATTTTTCGTGTGACAATCCTTTTAAGTATACTTTTACACTAGCGTTATTGGTAAAGGGTCTTAATACCGGAAAAAAACACATCAGTTTTTTCTAATGCATTCTGAATGGAAAGCGTTCAGTATGCATCAGGATGTCTTCCATTCCATCCCCTGTACGGTATTTGACCAAACAAAATAACGCAGCTAGCTGCGGTAATTTTTCCGGCCAAAATCCCGAAACACTACCACACTTGCTGGATCCGGCATTAATTTCCATAGAAATGTATTAATGCCAGATCCGGTACGAAGTGTTCCAGAAATTGTCGCATTGCCGGATCTAGTTTTCCGTTGCCGGAACTGCCTGCCAGATCTGAACAACACTAGTGTGAAAGTACCCTAAGCTACTTTTTGTAGTGGGAACTTGAGAAAAACAAGAAGCGATTAAGAGCTATAGGGGGTTGTTCAACTTCATATAGTTTGTTAAATACCCCTTCCCCTCCAGATACACCCACAACCCACCACCTCTATCTTTACTGCAGTTCAGTCCTGAATGTAAACTTTTGGCATGGACAGGGATCTGTTCCCAAGTTCCAAAATGTTTTTGGCTTGTGTTTAACTGGTGGTCGGTTATATTAACATCCTTATATCAACATCCTTATCCTGAATCCTCCATTCAAGGACTCATGTTTGTTCCTAGATTGATTTGTTACAGAACACTGATCTTGAGTGATGATGCATCCAGCGTCCAGGACCACCAAGTGTGCCTGCACAAGGCCAGCAGCTCATATTAACTAATAGACTGTAGAACTATAGGACACAGCACACTAGGATGATCGTAGAGGAGGGTTAGATGTGCTACTATCACTCTCATACTCACATTTAGGGGAGACGGTAATTGATACCTCCATGCATATGTAGAATTACAGCTAGTGGAGATAAAATGGAGTGCAAATTTAGTCTCATGTCGATTTAATATAGCATCTATGTTGATATATGGCTTCTATAGAGAACTAAACTTTTATAGCATTTATACTACCAGACGGTTATATCCATTTATATGAACTATACATTATCTATAGAGCACTAATTGTTTAAAGCATTTCTGACAAAACCAGATGAATCACCATCACCAGCCACTTAACCCCTTCAGGGCCAAGCCATTTTTCACCTGAATGACCAGGCCATTTTTTTTTTTTTGCTAATGTGTCCCTTTATGTGGTAATAACTTGGAACACTTTTACATATCCAAGCCATTCTGTGATTGTTTTCTCCTTACACATTGTACTTCATGATAGTGGTAAATTTGATTCAATATGTTTTACCTTTACTTTAAAAAAGTAAAAAACTTACTGAAAATGTGGAAAAAAAAAATCAATTTTCAAAATTAGAATTTCTATGCTTTTAAGACGGATAGTGATACCTCATAAAATAGTTATTACTTAACATTCACCATACTTTATGTTGACATCATTTTGTAAATGTCAATAAATATTTTAGGACATTAGACGGCTTAGAATTTTAGAAGCAATTTTTAACATTTTCCCAAAAAAATCTAAACAATTCAGTTATGAAGTGACTTTTAGGGGGCTACATATTAGAAACCACCCATACATGACCCCATTTTAGAAACTACACCCTCAAATGATTAAATACTGATTTTACTAACTTTAATATTACTATAAGTAGTCCACAAGAATTAAAGGAAAATGGAGGTAAAATTTCAAAATTTCACTTTGTTTTGCAGATTTTCCATTTTAATAAATTTTTCCTGTAACACAGCAAGGGTTACCAGCCAAACAAACCTCAATATTTATTACCCTGATACTGCAGTTTATAGAAACATCCCATATGTGGCCATATACTGTTGCATGTGCACTCAGCAGGGCTCAGAAGGAAAGAAGTCTCATATGTTTTTTGGAGGGCAGATTTTGCTGGTATTGTTTTCAAGCACCATGTCGCCTTTGAAGAGACGCTGACGTTCCCCTACATTGGAAATCGCAAAAATGTGATCCCATTTTGGAGACTATTCCCCTCACGTAATTTTTTGAGGGGTATAGTAAGTGCTTTGACCCCACAGGCCTTTTATAGAATTTAGAAATATGTGGCTTTGAAGATTAAAAATTACATTTATTCCAATAGAATGTTTCTATAGCTCCATATTTTTTTATTTTTACAAGGGGGTAACAGGAAAAAAAGCACCCCACCATGTGTTCCTCATTTTCCTCTGAATATGGCAATACCCCATATTTGGTCATAAACTGCTGTATGGACACACAGCTGGGATTGGAAGGGAAGGAGCCCCATATGGCTTTTGGAGGGCAGATTTCAGTAGAATAACTTTCAGGAACAATGTCACATTTGAAGACCCCCTACAGTAGAAACCCCCAAAAAGTGACTCCCTTTTGGAAACCACACCTCCCATGGAATTTTTAAAGGGGTGTAGTGTGCACTTGTGGCCAAGCAGGCATTTCATAGAATTTAGAAGCACTTGGCTGGAAAGTGAAAAATTACATATTTTACAAGAAAATGTCAATTTAGGAGCAAATTTTTCATTTTCACAAGGGGTAACAGAAGAAAAAACACACAAAATTTGTTACCCATTTTCTCCTGAGTACGGCAACACCCTATATGTGGTCATAGACTGCTGTATGGGCACATGGCAAGACTCAGAAGGGAAGGAGCACCATATGGCTTTTGTAGGGCAGATGTTACTGGAATACTTTTCAGGCGCCGTGCTGCATTTGAACACCTCCAAAAAAGTGCTGCACCTAATGAAACACGTGGATTATATATAATACAACTTCCAAGAGAAGAACCATGTAACCCCTTACCAATAAATATTACAAAGTTTATTTAATTTTCAATATTTTTTAAAAAAGATTACAAAATTCATATAACAATAACAGCAGTTAAAATCAGGATCCTATGTTACAGCAATAAACCAGCCGCTACACAATTAAGTATCAAGCCACGATGAATATATCTCCATCTCGATTGCAATTTACAGACACTTAATCAAGCATCACAAAGTAACAGTACAAACTTGGAAGTAATATAACCAATGAATAAATAAATAATCTACTGCTGTGCGTTATCCTAAAAGAAAACAATTATATTTTAATACCTCTCATTGTACCTACAGATGCAAAGTGCAAAGATAGCACCGAATTATATAGGATGCATAGCAGTAAGAATTTATATCTTACTACTACTCCCAGAAAAAGTAAGTGAGGAGAAGTGAAAATGAAACTGACCTCACAGCTATGACACTTACCACACCGGGGACCACTAAGTGGTCGCGGTTACATAAATAAGAAGATTCTGACCATTGACGATAATTAGATAGTAGCAAAGCAAGCCGTCAGCGGTGGAAGTCACAATACCACAAGTCAGGCAATATTAGTCGACTAAACCAATAAGCAAATGCGGCAAAAATAGGAGATAAACATAACAAATGTTAGCATGTATTACCAACATGGAGAGTAGTGGCCCGTCAGCCCCAACGCGCGTGACGCCCCAGGAAGAAGCTTAGGGCGAAACGCTGCGTGGCTGACGGGCCGCTCCTCTTCACGTAGGTAATACATGCTAACAATTTGTTATGTTTATCTCCTATTTTCGCCACATTTGTTTATTGGTTTAGTCGGCTAATATTGCCTGACTTGTGGTATTGTGACTTCCACCGCTTGGCGGCTTGCTTTGCTACTATTCTAATTATCGTCAATGGTCAGAATCTTCTTATTTATGTAACCGGCGACCACTTATTGTGGTCCCCGGTGTGGTATTAGTGTCATAGCTGTGGGGGGCAGTTTCATTTTCACTTCTCCTCCTTACTTTTTTTCTGGGAGTAGTAGAGATATAAATTATTACAATGAGAGGTATTAAAATATAATAGTTTTTTTTTTGGATAACATAGAGCTGTAGATTATTTATTTATTCATTGGTTATATTACTTCCAAGTTTGTACTGTTACTTTGTGAGGTGCTTGAATTAAGTGTCTGTAAATTGCAATCAGTGAGATGGGAGATATATTCATTGTGGCTTGATACTTAATTGTGTAGCGGCTGGTTTATTGCTGTTACAAAGGATCCTGTTTTTAACTGCTGTTATTGTTATATGAATTTTGTAATCTTTTTTAAAAAATATTGAAAATTAAATAAACTTTGTAATATTTATTGGTAATGGGTTACGTGGTACTTCTTTTGGAGGTTGCCATGCTGCATTCATAGCGTCTCTAAAGGTACCCCTACAGCGGAAACCCCCAAAATGTGACTCTACCCCCCCCCCCCCGGATTTGATTTTAAAGGGTTGTAGTGAGCACCTTGGCCCCCCAGATCTTTCATAGAATTTGGAAATCCTTGGCTGTGAAAATGAAAAATGACTTTTTTTTTATACAAGAAACGCCCATGTTTTTCATTTTTACAAGGGGTAACAGGAAAAAAATCACCCCACAATTTGTTACCCATTTTCTCCTGAATACGAGAACACCCAATATTTGGTAGTAAAGTGCTGTATGAGCACTCCGCAGGGCTCAGAAGGCAAGGAGCATTTAAAGCCTAGTTTGGGGATTTATACAGCAGTGAGCTGAGGCTCTGAAGGTAAATTAAAAAAAAAAAAACCCCGAAGTGACCCCATTTTGGAAACCACACTCCTCACTGAATTTATCAGTGGGTGTAGTGAGCATTTTGACCCAACACATGCAAAGTTAAAATTGCAATTTTTCCACAGATATGCCATTTCAGTGCCCAATATGTTGTGCCCATCAAGTGCCAGTGTGAAAAGTAAGCCCTCTTATTATGCCGTGCTTCCTGATATTATAAACACCCCACATGTGGCCCTAATCTTTTGCCTGGACATATGGCAGGGCTCAGGAGTAAAAGAACACCATGCATGTTTGTGGCCCAATGTGGTGATTTACGCATTTTTTACTGAAAACTGTAGAGGCTCTGGGTTGAAATAATAAATGGAACCCCTGAGAAGAAACCTTATATTGGCAACTACACCCCGAAGGTATTTATTACGATGGATCATTTTGTCCACAGGTGTTTTGCAGAATTTAATAATCATGGAACTGTGTGAAATGAAAATTGCAAGTTTTCCACAGATTTGGTATTTTCGTGCCCAATATGCTGTGTCCAGCTCATGCCATCTGATATACACAACACCCTTTAAATTATAAGGCAGATTCTAATGGGTACTGAAATGACATAAATGTGTCCATACATTTTCCATACGTTTATTTTTCTGTAAATGGAGATGTGTAAAGACTTATTTTTTTTGTGGGATGAATTGCCATCATGATTGGTTCTATTTTGGGGTACATCCGACTTTTTGATCACTTTTTATTTTGCTTTTTGAAATGTAGGATAAAGAAATGGCAGCAATTCTGTCACTGCTTTTTCGGTTTTGTTATTGCAGTGTACACCAAGAGAGAAAAGTGACATGATATCTTTATTCGGATGGTCAGTACGATTACAGAGATACCAATTTTTTTTAATTTTATTTCACCACTTTTACACAAAGCATTTTTTTTTTTTTGCATTACAATTTTCTGAAAGCCATACATTTTTTTTTTCTGGCAATGGTCTTGTGTGAGGGCTCATTTATTTTTTGCATAATGAGGTGACGTTTCTATTGGAACCCTTTTGGGGTACATATGACTTTGATCGCTCAATATTACACTTTTTTTGAGGCAAGGTGGCACAGTTTTTTTTACAGCGTTCACCTGATGGGGTAGATCATATGATATTTTTTATAGAGCCGGTCGTTACAGGCGTGGTCCTAATATGTCTATTTTCTTTTACAATTTATGGGAAAGTACTTGAAACTTTTATTTTTGTAAAACACTTTTTTTTCCCTTTTTTTTTGTCCGACTATGGGACTTCAGCTACAATGCATTACAATACATGCTCTATTGTAATGCATTGACATGTCAGTATTAAACTGACAGTGTGCCTCTAAGACCCAGCCTGGGGGCTGGGCCTCACGGGCCTCTGTAGCTGGCAGGCCCAGGAGCCTTTGTAAGGCTTCCCGGTGCCATGTCAACCATTGGGACCCCACCATCGCAGGGGTCCTGATGGGGTAAGACAGGGAGCAGGGATACTCTGCAGACCCCTTAGATTGTGCGGTCAGCATTGACTGCGGCATCTAAATTGTTAATCCACCGGCATCAGAGTTTTTCCTGATGTCTGTGGAGATAGCAGGGGCCTGACCGTCGTTAAAGTATATTTTTTGGGTGCTTGTGCAGAACAAGCCACCCTTCTGACATTGACATGTGCATGTATATAAACAGGGGCAGGAATTTGCCTCCATTAAAGCATTATTTACAGAATCTTGGTCCCAAAAACCTATTTTTTTCTGACAATAATATAACATTTTTGGAAGGTTTATAATACGAAAAAAACATAATATATCCGATGGTGCAATGTGTTTTTAAATACACTGTTAACACCGTCAACCATGTGTTTACCGACAACTATATCTGTCAGTGTCACATTATTTGTTATTGCTGTAGAGAAAAAAATTGTAAAAAAAAAGAGATAACAGTATTAAAAAAAAAAGCGGACCTTGGGAGACCTCAGAGTGTCATATAACATTTTTCAGGCCAATTGGAGCATATTTGATTCATGTAGAATTGATTCATTCTACAAATCAAATTTTAAATTAATTCAATGAATCTTACACGAAACTACTGTTTCTATTAAACCCCCCCCCCCCACCCTTTACTGAAGGGAGATCGTGACTTATTGTGTGACTTTTTAAAAAAGTTGCACTGATAAATCCGAAGTAAAACTAATTAGAAAAGCACTCCCAATTTTTTTACTTCTCTGGCCCAATAGAAAGTACCTTGTAGATGATATAAATTGTAGTGAAGTTAATCTTACCATAGGCTGTATTTTTGAATTATCCTCTACCTTCTGGTCCTCAGCCAGCTCATGTGACTAACACTCTGACTCTCCAGCTGTCACTTAATTTGAGGTGTGAACAGGAATTCAGTTTCTCTATTCATTCCTATGAGACTCACATGGAAGCTTCATATGAATACATAAGTCCACACATAATGCGCTTTGTCAGTTAGAGAGTCAAAGTGTCGGAAGGAAGTATATAACTCACAAATACAAAGAGAAATATACTACTTTCACTACACTTTACATTGTGGCCATAGAATAAAAAGGTTTGTGGGAATGTTTTTTTTTTTACATAGTTTACTGCGCCTTCTTCTCACCCACTTTTCAAAAATTGTGAGAGCAGGTGAAATAGGAAAAAGTCACACATTTTTGCACAAAACTAGTGCACCAAAATTTTTGACTTTTTAGTCTACCCTAGTTTAGCCTAGTTTTCTGTCCTAAAGGAAGTGATAAATTGGCCCCTGAGACTCATTACATGGCGATGTAAAATATACTTTGGCAGTCCTTTAAAAAACTAGACAGAGGCGTGAATTATAAAATATTGGAAATTATATTTAATTACAAATCATATGACAAATATAAGTAAAAAAAATCATATAAACTTTGTATCCCCAAGTATGTTATTACAGCATGTTGTAAGCAGCATAGAAGCCACTAGTAATAGATGCAGCGCACTCTGTGAAAGGGGACAACATCTACAGCCTTTCTGTTGTCACGTGCAAAGTCCCACAAAAAGTTATTGATCAGTATAGGATTGACTTCATGGCTTATTTTTCCTCCCTTCTTTTTGAATAGTTCCTGCACGTGCTCATTAATCAGCTCCACGGCCCAGATAGAGCAGCCCCTGATCTCCATCTCCTCCCGATCTCCATTCTGAAACAACAAACCTGTAAGGAGAAAGAGGAGCTATTCAAAAAGATCCAGCGAATCAAGATATATTTTGCCTCTTGTTAATGTCCACTAGCATATAAGGAATTTTCTCTTGTAGTAAATGTAAGATGTGGGGAAGAGGAGTCAACAATCAATAGAACCGAATATGAGAGGAAGGAACGACAACAGCAATCGTTCCTTTTTATCGGCCTGTGTATTAGAGGATAGGTCATCAATAAGATAACACCGGACAACCCCTTAAAATGCAAAAATTATTTTTTAATATCTCGTTTTTACACTGTGATATGATGTTTAAAATTATAGGCCCAAAGCCAGAGTCTGTACTACTAGTTTCCACTAGTACTACAGAGTCTGTACTACAATTTTTTTTTATGATGAAATGTCCTCTTTTGATTTCAGTCAGAAGCTGCATTTTTGTGTGTATTCACATATAGGTGTATGTAACTGTTCAATCCAGGTAGGAAGGTCTCCATCACAACAGTGCTCTTGACAGAAATCTGAAGGGGACATGTTGTCATTAGAGCTTGTCAGTGGTGCAGACTTAAAATTTTGAACTGAGAATAATATATCAGCTTTAAATTACAATATTTTACCACATTTCTGTACAGTATATTACTGGAATTTTAATGAAAGTAGGTCTCATTTGTTATTGTAATATCTCTCCTTACATCCATGAGATAAAAAGAAACGTGTAAGTGGTGAAATGAAAACTAGTATTACTCCTCCTTGAAGTGTACTGACCTTCTTTTAGCTTTTTCACTAGCTCTTCCGAATATCTAATGACTCCAAAGTGAAGCAAAGTTTGAGGAACTCGATAGTCAGCAAACATGGTTATTTTGTCGATGTCATAGAAGGAGCCCTCATCTTTTCCTTCTAGTACTGCCCAGGTGTCTCCCACAAGGATCTGAGCACGCTTATAGAAGGCCACCTTCTTACCCTGGAGAAGATTAAAAAAAGGTTGTAAAAAGATTGAGGCTCTAACCTACAGCTGGATACATGTATATGTCCCCTTTAATTGCTTTGCATGCTGGGTAACAACCAATATGGCTTCCTTTACAATCCCCACAGGAGCTGTTGCCGACAGTTCAGCACTGTATTCGGCAATACGGGAGTGTGAAAGCGATGGGTGATGCGTCCAGACTGATTGTCACCCAGCTTTATAACTACGAAATAGCTGAGCAGAACAACCTGACAGAATGGTCACAAACTTACATTATTGTAATAGGCAGTACATTTTGCTATTGGTAATGTTGAGAGAGATCGGTAAAAGATATACATTACCAAATTACAGCTAACTTCATAAATGATTATTTTAATGAGTGCTGATGCAAACCAGAAAACCCCTTTAAGTGGCATTACTTTTTGTTTTATAATAAGAAATTGAAGCAAACTTAAATGGGTTATCCCATAAAAATAATCACTACACAAGGAACAGGACATTATAAATTAAGTGTTATTGCAATATACATGCAATAAAAAATATTGTTTGCTTATGTACATTACATTTTCCTCTCTGGTGGCGCCCCCTGCTGTCTACCCTTGTGGTACACCTTCTCCTGCAATCAGTGGTGACTACCAATTACTACTAACATGGTCACTAGTTCCCATCCTCCCTTTCCTTTTCCCTCAGTGCTGGCATAGTGATCCTATAAAGAAGCAGGTGAAGCAGCCCTGATTCCTTTCATTCCCTTTCCTTCCTAATACATAGAAATATATAGCTATATCTCTGTAGACATTGGAGAATAAGATTGTATGGACATTACCTACCATATGTGTCTCTGGGGATATATGTCTGGGACTATTTTCTATGCAAGAAAGGAAGCAGTTAACAAGAGATCATTTCAACGCATTCTGGGAAATGCAGGTGTTTGATTGTCTCATGTGAGCTGCTGCCCAACCACAGAAAGGGAAGAATGTCCTCCAGGTAAGTGGCTAAAAAGAAATTTAAGTTTGTGGGATAAACCCTTTAATTAGAAGAAATTGACAAATATGCTACTCTGATACTGTTACACTGATATTACACTTCATAGAACTATTTCTACAACCGGCAGTACTCTAACCTGGTAGACGGCTTCATCTCTGTAGGATGGAAAGTTCTCTACCACCAGCTGCAAGAGCTTCACTGCACTTCTTTCACTCTTCTTTACACAGGTCAGAAAAGAGCCTCCAAACTTCTCCACCAGGATCTTTCCAGTCTGATGAAGGATCTCAAGTCGAGTTTCAATCATGGTGATAGGAACATCCGTGTCAGAACGGAAAACATGCTTTAGCTGGTCCAGAGATACAGTGGAATAATATGATGGCGTAGTGATTGGAATTCCTGGAAATGTATAGGGGAACATTTATTAAGGATCTTCATTATTTCAGAATCAAAGGCATAACTTGAAGTTCCTGTGCCCCAGTGCAAAATCTGTACCCGCATCTCCAGCTATCCTGTGCCATTTATAATGCTATGCTGGGGCGTAACGATAGGGGAAGCAGGGAAGCGGCTGCTTTTGGGCCCTGACCCAGAAGGGGCCCATCCAAGAGGAGGAGGAGAAGTACTAAAAGATTTTGTCAGGGCCCCTCAACAGTATTACACAATGAAATGATATACAGTGGCAGTATAGACCGTGTAGAAAACGGATGGAACAGCTGCCGGGCCTGGTCTGAGAGATCTTTACTAGCCACAGGAAAGGGGGCGGCATGAAAGGAAGGGGTTGTGAAAAAATTACTGGGGGAGGGGGCCCCATTCAAAAATTTGCTGTGGGGCCCAGTCATTTCTAGTTACGCCACTGATGCTAGGTATGATAGATACCTCTGTGCCCCATTCAGCTACGCCAACATTCAGAATACAAATTTGCTAAATCCTTTTATGTTAGCACTAGAGATGAGTGAATCGAATTGTACTAATTGATTCATTCATCAAGCGAGGGCTGTCCCCACTGCTCAAGAGAGCAACCCTGCTTGATTGACGGGGCCGTCTTGTTTAGCCCTTTTAATGTCTGTGCTCAGTGTAGAGGCACAGGGGCAAGATTGACAGGCCCTGTCAATCAGGAAGAGGAGCCTCTCAAGTAGCAGGGATAGCCCCTTGCTTCTCAAGAACTCTGATGAACAAATCGATTCACTCATCTTTCGTTAGGGGATATATATTTCAATATTACATAGTTATAGTTTATATACTGTAGTTGAAAAGGACACAGGTCGTTCAAGACCAACCTTTAATCCTACAGTGTAGATTGAGAGGAAGGTGGCAAATGTCCAAATTTTAGTGGTAAATATCCTATTCAGCTCCGGGTATGGCAATCCAGAACAAATCCTTGGACCAACATCCCATCTCCAGACGAATATCTGTGGTGTCCATACGTAATAACGACAAGTCTGATAATCTGACTAATACCTTGGTCGCTCTCTTCTTGTCATGTACACACAGTATATGCCTTTTTTGATGCACCACATGATTTTATTTGCTTTGACAGTAGCTGTCAGTTACCTTGGTCCAATCTGGAGTTTACTACCTAATAGAAGCTGGTCAGATTAGTTTGAGAGTGACTGATCCCTCACAAACTCCAGGATATATCTCTTAAAAAACATTTTAATATTATTGACACCTGAGTTATAGAAGAAATTCTACTTCAGAAGCAGGTAGGTAAAGTGAATGGGATATCACATCTGGCTGAACTCTGAGCAGAAACCAGAATTTCATTGGATTGTCAGGCCTCATTTTTTTTATGTACAAGATAACTAGTAACAACCTGGTGTGATAGGATGGAGGAACCAAAACGCTCTCCGCTGAAAGACTATGAAGTACAGGATGGCCTAAACGCACAAAGTATTTCCATGTCAATGTTTCTATTGCATTTTTGTGGCATCCCACTCTCCACACTCTATGGTTCGCCGTCTAGTTAATGCTGCACATATCCCAGCTCTTTGGAGACAGTTGGCTCCTCCAATGATTTGCCTTGCAGTTCAACAAGGTGCAGGAGATCATAAGGAAGGAGGATCTCGCCTCTTTGCTCAGAGGTGGGCAGGATAAGTTTCTAAAATCTTGCCATCAAGGATAATGTTGCAGGATTCTTTAGAATTCCGGCAGCCCTTTTCTTCCCTTTCTTTGTCTTTTGTTGCTCATTCCTTTCCTTTGTTGCTCAATTAACAGTTTTATATTTTGAGATCTATCTCTTATCTCTTGCACTTTTGGGCCTTATGTCTTGTGCAAGGGAACTAATTGTTTGACCCTGTCATTACAGTCTGCATTCAGCTTTGCTATTGTCTTTATAATAAAAAACTAAATTCATTTTAAAAAATCTCCAAAAGAAGGAGTTTATCTATCATTTGAGTACAGTGGTCAGTTTCTAACCAGAACTGCTGTTGGATAGCTCAGATGCAACTTATCCTTATGGAGCTGATTCTTTAGCATGCAGTTGTTAGCCTTCATAACTGCAATGTATTGAAATGATGCCTCTATTTAATGGTATATATCACCTTTGATTTTTTTATCTTATTGAATTATATACAATGACTTATGGTGTGCATAAAAAGACAGAAAAGCAATGAGTGTTCTTTGGCAGGAAACAAGGGGATGACACAGAAAGCATAGGATGTATGGATGCCATAGCCGCAGTAGTTTACTAACCTTCATCCAAGGCACGATTTATGGCAGCACAAAATGACCAGTAGCCACTATACTCCTTTCCTTTGTACTTGACCAAGTACTTCTTATCTTGATTTTCTGACCAGAAGGAGAAGTTCAAAGTGTCTGCAAAAAACACCCAATTGACAGCATCTTCCCCAGAGCCCTGTGGGTTTAATTCATGGAGGAATTTCCATCCCTTCAAGGTGAGCTCCTTACGATCAATCTTCTCAAAGAGCTTCTCAGCGAGGGAGCGAACACCCTCCATGTCCACAAACACATTCTTGCTGTTCTCGGTGATGAACTTGCCAGTCTCTCTGGGTCCAAGTGGAGCTGCCATTCTGAGTTACTGTCCTGTTATGAGACTGAACGGTCAATATCTCTAAACATTAGAAACAGTCCAGTTTGTGCAGGTATCACACTGCATCACATTATTATATAGTGACAATAGTAAATACAAATTATTATACTGTAGTTGTTATAGTAGTAATAGCACAGTGAATACGGGGGGTCTCTAAGCTCTGGGATGAAGATAGGGAACATTGCCTTTCAATAACTTTTAATGTCACTGACCACCTAAAGGCATTGTTATACGAAAATTTTGATGTAGCTTTTGTAGTGTTTCTTGCCACATTAAGAAAATCAGTCAGTCAGTAATTATTTTTGTAAAAACGGCATGGTTTGGTGCAATTATGAAAACGTTTCCTATGGATATCCCATAATTGTTTATTAATAACGTTTGGTAATATCCCGTTAAAAGTGTCTTATCATAAAAACGTATCACCTATGCACAGCGGTCATATGCCGTTCCTGCACAGGTTACCACTGAGGTCAGTTATTAGCCGGCAGCGGTCATATGCCGTTCCTGCACAGGTCAGTTATTAGCCGGCAGCGGTCATATGCATGTTGACAGCACGTCACACTTCCTGTTTAGTGAGGACTGGAAGAAGCAGAGATGGGAGCTTGGAGATGGACCCAGAGTGCTGGTAACAGGCGAGTCTTTTTTTTTTTTTTTTACCCTTCTTTAGGATTTAACCTTTTCTAGATCTCCGATGTACATGTAAAAGTCCGGTATTTAAAATAGGGCCTGGGGCTAATGTCTGCAATTAGCGATAACACTGATTGTACCGATTATATATTAAAATAGGACCGCTAGTGTCAGGGTACAAATGACCGTAGAGACTAGCTTAGCAGAAACCGAGGTTAATAGTTTCCAACAGGTGGAGAAAATGACAGCATTAGAGATAGTAGATGTTCAATGTAGATTATACCAGATGAATTTTTAGACAATTCACATATTCAGCTTAAACTCACATTTTACGTATAAATAGGTTTAAAAGTGATTAAAATCAATGGAAGTAACTCACTTCACCCAGGAGGAGAAATGTGGGATAAAGCTCAAGACCCCCGCACTGCTACCTCCTGCACCTGGGTCGCCTGTAGAGATCTCAGGAAGAACGGAGTCCACTCGGTGGTACTTCTAGTAAATTCCTTTTATTAGTAGCACAGGGTAGTGTTAGGAGTAAGTTTACTGAGCTACTAATAAAAGGAATTTACGAGAAGTACCACTGAGTGGACTCCGTTCTTCCTGAGATCTCTACAGGCTCAGGAGGTAGCAGTGCGGGTGTCTTGAGCTTTATCCCACATTGCTTCTCCTGGGTGAAGTGAGTTACTTCCATTGATTTTAATCACTTTGAAACTTATTTATATGTAAAATGTGAGTTTAAGGCCTCTTTCACACTAGCGTTTTAGCTTTCCGTCCTAGAGATCCGTCCTCGGGTCTCTAGGACAAAAAGCTACTGATCAGGATTATCCCCATGCATCCTGAATGGAGAGAAATCCGTTCAGGATGCATCAGGATGTCCTCAGTTCAGTACTGACACGTTTTTTGGCCGCAGCAAAATCCGCAGCATGCTGCGGATTTTGCTCCGGCCAAAAATCCTGAAAGCATGCCGGAAGGACGGATCCGGAATTAATGTCCATTGAAAGGCATTAGTCCGGATCCGGCCTTTAGCTAAACGTCGTTTAGCTTTTTGTCAATGGTTACTATGGCAGCCAGGACGCTAAAGTCCTGGTTGCCATAGTAAAGAGTAGGGGGAGCGGGGGAGCGGCATACTTACATTCCGTGCGGCTCCCGGGACGCTTCAGGATGACGTCAGGTGATCACGTGATCCATGCGCGCGGGGCGCTCTGACGTCATTCAGGAGCGCCCCGGGAGCCGCACGGAATGTAAGTATCCCGCTCCCCCGCTCCCCACTGCTACTATGGCAACCAGGACGCTATTAGCGTCCTGGCTGCCATAGTAACACTGAAAGCATTTTGAAGACTGATCAGTCTTCAAATGCTTCAGTTCACTTGCGTTGTGCCGGATCCGGCGTGCACTTCCGGCGACGGAAGTGCACGCCGGATCTTCACAACGCAAGTGTGAAAGAGGCCTAAGCTGAATATGGGAATTAGTAAAGGTAAAATAATGGCGCACAGGAGAATGTAGGCAATCAAATAAGGTGCTCACAGTGAAGTGGTTACACCCTAACCACTCGGACAAAAGATAACTGTGTAATAAAACTGGGCACTCCTAAGATATAGGGAATCACTATTTATTGGTACATAAATAAGAATATGATAAAATCACTGCAATCTCCAATAGCAACCAATTGTGCGAATGCTCAATAAGGCGACCAACCTAGTGCAAACAATGTAGAACAATGTAGAACACGCAAATGTGCAGATAGTGCCACTTAAAATAAATAAGCCAATAATTCTGGTGCCAATCAACATAAAACAACGATGTAGCAAAGTGAGAGTGAAATAAGATTGTGCAATTTTCTTATGTATAGCAGCGTTACTGATTGGTTCCGCAAAGAGGATCTAAGACATATAGCCCCGTCACTGTTATGCGTTCAGTTAACCAGTATGTCTCTCATGTATAAGGCAACAGAACGGAACGCACAGTCTGAATTAAGAGGCAAGGATTATAGTCCTGAAAGGCCGATCTCCAAACTCCCGTAAGCTCCACAATGTTCCACAGTTATAGCACAGCGGCGTAGGTGGCAGGGCTTCATGAGAACATAGAAAAATCTGCAATGAACTGCATTAGCAATTCAGTGCAATGTATTGCTTATCATGGTGCTCTAGGGTGACTTAAAAAAAAGTTTTAAAAAATATTAAAATTCAAATCACCCCCCTTTCCCCATAATTAAAATAAAAAAAATAAACATTATAGGCATTGCCGCATCCCAAAACACCTGTACTATTGAAATATAAAAATATTATTCCCATACAGAGAATGGTGAAACAGAAAAAATAACAAAATAGACAATTTGCCATTTTTTATTACTTTACCTCTAAAAAACATTGAATAAAAAGTGATAAAAAAATTTAAACACACTTCAAAATGGTATCGATAAAATCTAAATTGCCTGCAAAAAATGAGACACCACACAGCTCTGTAAACATACCGATAACAAAATACATTTTTTTCCTAGTATCAAAACATCAGAAATGCGATATAAATGTGGTATTGTTGTCATCATTGTGAATAAAGGGCATGGGTTAATTTTACCACATAGGGAACACAAAAACAAAACCCATAAAACTGTGGCAGCATTGTTTTTTTCCCCACCCTTTTTGTAATTTCTTTCTATCTTCGCACTAAATCGTATGCAACAATAAATGAAATTAGAAATTAGAACTTGTCCCACAAAAAACAAGTCCACATATCGCTATGTGAACGGAAAAATAAAAAGTTATGACTACAGGAAGGCAGGGAGTAAACACTGAAACCAAAGACTGCAGGGTCCTGAAGGGGTTAATAAAACAATTTGTGAAAGTTATATAACTAAACTATAATTAAAGTCAATAATACCAAAATACATAACGCACTGGATAAACGAATGAAGCAACACACTGTGAGAACATACTAAGAGATTTATCAATACTAGTGTAAATGAGAACTGGCTTAGTTACCCATAGCAACCAATCAGATTCCACCTTTCATTTTTCACAGCTTCTTTGGAAAATGAAAGGTGGAATCTGATTGGTTGCTACGAGTAACTAAGCCAGGTCTACCTTACACCAGTTTGATAAATCTTCCCCACTGTGTATCTAACAGACTGATGGGACACATGAATGCATGCTCCTCCAGTAAAGTCATAGCTAATGAAATGATCACTTACCTTGACCTCTGCAGGAACAATGTGTGACTGTCACAGCAGAAAATTACTTATATAAGCAGGAAACCTGGCAAGCGAATTGCAGGGAAAATGCACACGTCATACGCTACTGGACAAAATAACTTACTTTGGAATAAACTAATGAGTGTTACAACATCAAAGATAAGAACTGAACATGACAGCACAAGTTCACAAGGAGGGGGAAGAGTCTGGACTGGTTTTCCATGACTCATATCCCAAAAAATCCTTTCCTACTTGAAATTTCATAAACAGCAGAAAAAAGTTTTAGCACTATTGAAGATTCTGTTGCTTTGTCTTTATTTTCGGTAACAAATTACATCATGTGGACACCATCTCACACTGACACGTTTCGAACTATAGCCTTCTTAGCCGGATCCGTCATAACGCAAGTCGCCTGAAGCATTAGAAGACTGATCAAGATCCTGATCAGTCTTGGAAATGCTTTCAGGTTACTATGGCAGCCAGGACGCTATTAAAGTCCTGGTTGCCATAGTAGTAGTGGGGAGCAGTATACTTACAGTCCGTGCGGCTCCCGGGGCGCTCAGAATGACGTCAGAGCGCCCCATGCGCATGGATCACGTGATCCATGCGTGTAGGGCGCCCTGACGTCACTCTGGAGCGCCCGGGAGCCGCACGGATGGTAAGTATACTGCTCCCCCGCTCCCCACTACATTTTACCATGGCAACCAGGACTTAAGCGTCCTGGCTGCCATGGTAACTATTGTGACAAAGCTGAACGTCGGATCCGGCGATGCGCCGAAACGACGTTTAGCTTAAGGTCGGATCGGATTAATGCACTTCAATGGGCATTAATTCGGATCCGACCTGCGGCTAAGTGTTCAGGATTTTTGGACGGAACAAAAAGCCCAGCATGCTGCGGTATTTGCTGCGTCCAAAAAACGTTACGGTCCTGAACTGAAGACATCCTGATGCATCCTGAACGGATTTCTCTCCATTCAGAATGCATGGGGATGATCCTGATCAGGATGGTTCCGGCATAGAGACCCGACGACGGATCTCTATGCCGGAAAACAAAAACGCCAGTGTGAAAGAGCCCTAATTTGTTACCGATAATCAAGACAAAGCAACAGAAACCTCAATAGTGCTAAAACTTTTTTCTGCTGTTTATATTTGGAGAACTTACCTGGTTCGTTACGTGCACGGAGGATAAAGAATACATGGTGAGCTGGACATTTTGTTTATTAACGTTATGAGTTGAAATTTCATAGCCACTTTCTGGCTACTGTTATCAATGTGTTTGTAAGATGACTACATGGTAGCCTTTATTTATATTTTACGCCATTTTCATAAGGTATGCCCCTTGTTGGCCAAGTCCCTAGTGCTGCCTACATGGGGGTCCCGTCCATAAAATAGCTTCTGACGGATGGTCATGTGACCAGACAAATCATTGTCTATTCCATGTAAGTACACTGCACCTCCCATCTGTACTTGCTGTTGAGAGTTTAGTGCAGGTGCAGTGTGTTAGAAATGTGGAGGATGAGCGATGTATCTGGTTACATGACCTTTCGTCAGCAGCCATCTTATGGACAGGACCTCTATGTGGATAAAGATAACATGCAGACATTAAACGAAATACGTATGGCAGCACACCATTATACATGCGAAAAAAAGAACTAGGGATTAGGGAGAGGCAGTTCTGTTAGTGTTAGGAACCCATCTGCAGAAGCCACCTTGATGTTGGTAGATGGGCCCGACACACGTTTGATCAAAATGCTTGAAGGACCTCTATGCAGACAGCAAAGATTTCCCTTAGAACAGGACATGGCTTATGAATTACAGCAAATTCTGCAGAATATCTACAAAGTGTCTATTACTAAGTGCCATATTGTCATCTTACATACAAATCGGCAAACAGTAGCCAGAAAGTGGCCACTGCTTTAACTGATTTTATTCTCTATGACAAAGGTGGGTTAAAGAAGAACCTGAGTACAGCGCTTGGCTATCTCCGGTGTTCCCATAGAAATAAATGAAGCAGTGATACACATTTCCGACCAGCCACTCAGTCTATTTCAGGGGGGCCCCATAGGGTACAAGGCCTTTATTCTCGTGAGCGATAGGGGTTCCAATGGTAGGATCCTACCGATTTAATAGTTATCCTCTATCCAGTGGATAGAGGATAACTATCCTATGCAAGAAAGTTGGCTTTAGGTTATAAGTAGGGTTGAGCGAACTTGTATTTTAAGTTCGGCGTCCAAAGTTCGGGTTGGGGTTATCGAAGAATCCCCTTATGGATTCCAAATTCCGTTATGGTCCATGGTATAGTTCTTCGATAACCCCAACCTGAACTTTGGACTCTGAACTTAAAATACAAGTTCGCTCAACCCTAGTTATAAGGGTTCTCTAGCATACAGATATTAATGACCTATCCTCTGGATAAGTCATTAATGTCAGATCAGTGGAGGTTTGACACCCAGCACCCTTTACCAATCAGCTATTTCAGGCTGCTGCGGCACAGTAAACCTAGCTGATAGCTCCTGAGGATGGAGCATCAATATGTATAGCCTGAAGAACTCCTTTAAAATAACTATTTACTTACCTTTTAAATCTTCCACTCCCAGATGACAGTTCTGTCTTTGTTTAAAAGGTTGGCATGTGTTTATATTAAATATGACTATAACCTCCCTCATACATAGGAATGCACCCGTGTACTGCAGTACATCAGTGCATTACTATAGATGAGGGGAGTTATAGTCATATTTAACACACATTTAATTTTTAGACCGGCCCCTGAGCTGTTACTCACCCAGGACTTTAGGTGACAGGCCAGGGAATAGCACAGGGAGACAGAGGGCCAGTAAAACTCTGTTGCTTTCTCTCTCACAGCAGGAGCGGCGGAGCTCTGTAACAGCGGTGCTCATGGTAGGGCAATGAGGAGGAGTAAGCTGATTGGTGGAGACAGGGGAGCAGCAGTAGTTCCTGCCGGCGCACACCACCAATCAGCGTTACATGCGGACGGCAATGCAAAGGAGAACTGCTCTCCTCTTTTCTCCTCTGGTATGGAGCGGACCTGGCCGGCAGATCTGTGGTAAGGACTTGCGGGCTGGCAGCATTCAGCATCACTGAATGCTTAACTGTCGACGCCCGCCCCACACTAAATAAGCACGCTCAGGAGCAGGCTTAGCAACAGTTCCTGCTATCATGCAATAGGGTTGGCCATCTTGATTTGAGGCACATTCGCTTTATAAGACATGCCGACTCCCCCCCAACTTTGGGGGGGGAAGTGCGTCTTATAAAGCGAAAAATACGGTAATTTAAAATTATACTATATGATGACCACTTTTGGGCCTTAAAGGGAACCTGTCACCTCAATAAACTGTCCCAAGCTGCCGGCAGCACCATAGAGTATCCAGGATCGTGTATCTAATCATCCTTTTCTATCTGTTGTCCGATCTGGTAAAAGCGCTCAAAATGATCTTTTATTCCCGGCCGGCGCACACCTCGAGTCAGGCTTGAAGTCATGGAGGCAGCGGCCTCCTTGCTTCAAGCCGCAGTAACCACGCCTCCTTTCCTGCCCCTTCGCTGTGACTGACAGCCGGCTGTCGTGCATAAGCGCTGTCAGTCACAGCGAAGGGGCAGGGAAGGGGCGTGATGCTGCGGCCTGAAGCAAGGAGGCCGCTGCTCCATGACTTCAAGCCTGACTCAGGTGCTGCTGCCGGGAATACAAGATCATTTTGCGCTTTACCAGATCGGACAACAAATAGAAGAGGATGATTAGAAACACGATCCTGGATACTCTATGGTGCTGCCGGCAGCTTGGGACAGTTTATTGAGGTGACAGGTTCCCTTTAAGGTTGTGTAGCTCCATCAGCGGGTGGTCAACATTGCAGTGGACAGCGCTCTTGACTGCAGTGCTGCTCCCATTAAAGTCAATGAAGAAGCTAAGGGTATATTTAGTTAGAGCTTGGTACATGTTCTGCCCAAGAACACATTTAACTCAATAATATGGTTTACATTTTTTTCATCATTTTTATTTTATTTTTTTAACGTATGGACTGCATATGACATAAAAATGTGTTAGTGGGGGCAAACCATGTGGAGCTCTACTGGTCTCAAGAACAGGGATGCCAAAACCTAACTACTAGTGTAGAAGTGGCCATGCATTCAACGTTGGAGCTGCGTTTGGAGCTGCTTTTGGAGCCAATAACCTGCAACTATGTTCTATTTCTTTGAATCAAATCCTATTAGACTTTATTGATGATATGGGATTGGGGGCAGAGAATAATTTCCTCTAGTGGGCCCAAGGAACCCCAGTCGTACCTTGCACGAATCAAATAAAACTTTCCAAGGCAAATAGGCATTGTCATGGTAAAGTACATGAAAAGCGCATGTTTTTATGTACCTCACCTGTACACACCATTGTGTCTGCGACATGGTTATGGATTGTGAATCTCACATCCACTATCTGTACAAGCACTCTTATTCACCATTAGGTTTGCTGGAATTTGTAGTTCCTTCTGGAGACTTGGGTAGCATGCTCTGATTTGTTGAGCTTTGCGAGTATACAGGTGTTTATTTAAGTTTTGCTGATCTAGTCACATATTTGGCCCAGCTTATGTAATCATGTCAAAACAATATATATTTTTTTAACTAAAATCACAGTTTTGCTATTATGTAAATTTCTGCAAAATATGCTACCAAAATTACTCATACATATAACACTTAGGGGGTCATTTACGAACAGATATATGCCACTTTTCTTTGGCATACATCTGTCACAGATTGCGGAACTGCAATCTACAAATTTTCCCCTTTTGTGTCGCTCACGCTAGGTCTAAAAATGGGGTCGTAATATGGGCAGGGAAAAGGTGGGCTGGCAGGCCTGTTTCATTTATCATTTTTCGATGTCTATTTTATGCATAGAAAATAGTCTAAATCTACTTCAGCATGGGATCTGGCGTGTATATATATATAGAAGCAGCGATCCGACTAGGTTATATAGAGGCTGGCGTCTCTACATAACTTAGGCGGATGAACTGCCAGCGCAGGAGGGACAAAGACCGGTGTCTAAATTGCGGTCTTCATAAATGTTCCCCTTATCATATATACTGTCATGCCTTTACAAGCATTAATATCTGTTTTTATTGTGTGCATTTCATATTCCCTATTGTAATGTATGTATTGCCCTTGCTAAGTACTTTGCCACCAGCGCCATCTACTGTTATGACGCAGCTTGGTTTTACACCATTTTCTATACCTCAATGGGGAAGGGGCAGCTGTGTTGGGGGAGAAGATGGCTAGAAGGTTGGAGGAGTGTTTAAACTAGGGACTGGGGGGAGGGTAATTACATTATAGGAGGGGAAGATAGTGCAGATAGATACCGGGGGCAAGGTAGTGGGACTGGGGGAGGAATGAAAGGAAGGACTAGAACAGTTCAGAAGGAAAGGTATAGGGTTAAAAATATACAAAAAACTTTTAATTGTATGTATACTAATGCCAGAAGCCTGACTAACAAGACTGGGGAACTGGAATTAGTGATGTGTGAGGAGGACTATGAAATAGTGGGAATAACTGAGACATGGCTGGATGATGGCTATGACTGGGCAGTTAATGCACAGGGTTACAAACTGTTTAGAAAGGATCGTCAAAACCGGGAGAGGGTGAGGGATCTGCCTTTATGTAAAGTCCTGTCTTAAGCCCACAGTCCGAGAAGATATAAGTGAGGGACATGAACATGTGGAGTCACTGTGGGTAGAGATACATGGAGAGAAAAAACAATAATAAAAATACTAACAGGAGTTTACTATAAACCACCTAATATACCAGAGTCCACAGAAAATCTATTACTAAACGAGATAGACGAGGCGGCAAATCATAATGAAGTCGTTATCATGGGGGACTTCAACTACCCAGTTATAGACTGGGAAACTGAAAGCTGTACATCACATAAAGGAAACAGGTTCTTGGCAACAATCAAAGACAATTAACTTTCCCAACTGGTTCAGGACCCGACTAGAGGGACGACCATACTGGACTTAGTATTAACCAATAGACCTGACAGAACAACAGATGTGCAGGTTGGGGGACACCTGGAAAATAGTGACCATAAAGTAATAACCTTCCAATTATCATTCAAAGAGCATTTCTACAGGGAGGAACAAAAATACCAAACTTTAAAAAAGCTAAATTTAGCCAACTAAGCGAGGCCATAGGCCTAACTAAAAATACAGCCACAAAATGGGATATCTTTAAAAGCATCCTAAAATCTCATTGTGAGAGGTACATACCGTATGGTAATAAAAGGTTAAGGAACAAAAAGAAACCGATGTGGATAAATAGAAATGTAAAGAAAGCAATAAATGACAAAAAGAAAGCATATAAATCACTAAAACAGGAGGGTAGTGAAGAAGCACAGAAAAACTATAAGGAAAAAAATAGAACATGTAAAAACAAATAAAAGCGGCCAAACTAGAGACCGAGAGATTAATCGCCAAAGAGAGTAAAACTAACCATAAAATGTTCTTCAATTATATAAATGTTAAAAAGTATAAATCTGTAGGTGTCGGCCCTTTAGAGAGTAATGAGGGGAAGTTGCAGAGAGTGACGAGGAGAAAGCAAAGCTGTTAAATATTTTTTCTCCATTGTATTCACTGAGGAAAATAAACTGTCAGATAAAATGCTGAATGTAAAAATAAATTCCCCATTAAAAGTGTCCTATTTGACCCAAGAAGAAGTACAACAGCGACTTAAAAAGATTAAAATAGACAAATCGCCAGGACCGGATGGCATACACCCCCGTATCCTAAGGGAATTAAGTAATGTCATAGCCAGACCTTTATTTCTGATATTTACTGACTCTATACTGACAGGGAATGTTCCACAGGATTGGCGCATAGCAAATGTGGTACCAATATTCAAAAAGGGTCCACAAACAGAGCCCGGAAACTATAGGCCGGTAAGTTTAACATCTGTTGTGGGTAAACTGTTTGAAGGTTTTCTGAGAGATGCTATCTTAGAGGATCTCAACGGAAATAAGCAAATAACGCCATATCAGCATGGCTTCATGAGGGATCGGTCATGTCAAACTAATTTAATCAGTTTTTACGAGGAGGTAAGTTCTAGACTTGACAGCGGCGAATCAATGGATGTCGTATAACTGGACTTCTCCAAAGCATTTGACACTGTACCTCATAAAAGAATAGTATATAAAATGAGAATCCTCGGACTGGGAGAAAATGTCTGTAAGTGGGTAAGTATTTGGCTGAGAGAAAAGAGAGGGTGGTTATTAACGGTACACACTCAGATTGGGTCACTGTCATTAGTGAAGTACCTCAGGGGTCAGTATTGGGCCCTATTCTTTTCAATATATTTATTAATTATCTTGTAGAAGGCTTGCATAGTAAAATATCTATTTTTGCAGATGACACTAAACTGTGTAAAGTAAATAACACTGAAGAGGACAATATTCTGCTACAGAGGGATCTGGATAGATTGGAGGCTTGGGCAGATAAGTGGCAGAGGTTTAACACTAACAAATGTAAAGTTATGCACATGGGAAGGAATAATGAAAGTCACCCATACATACTAAATGGTAAAACACTCGGTAACACTGACATGGAAAAGGATCTAGGAATTTTAATAAACAGCAAACTAAGCTGCAAAAAACAGTGTCAGGCAGCTGCAGCCAAGGCTAATAAGATAATGGGTTGCATCAAAGGGGCATAGATGCCCATGATGAGAACATAGTCCTACCACTTTACAAATTGCTAGTCAGACCATACATGGAGTACTGTGTACAGTTCTGGGCTCCTGTGAACAAGGCAGACATAGCAGAGCTGGAGAGGGTTCAGAGGAGGGCAGCTAAAATAACAACAGGAATGGGGCAACTACAGTACCCTGAAAGATTATTAAAATTAGGGTTATTCACTTTAGAAAAAGACGACTGAGGGGAGATCTAATAACTATGTATAAATATATCAGGGGTCAGTACAGAGATCTCTCCCATCATCTATTTATCCCCAGGACTGTGACGAGGGACATCATCTGCGTCTGGAGGAAAGGTTTGCACACAAACATAGAAGAGGATTCTTTACGGTAAGAGCAGTGAGACTGAGGAGGTGGTGATGGTGAGTACAATAAAGGAATTCAAGAAGGTCCTGGATGTATTTCTGGAGTGTAATAATATTACAGGCTACAGCTACTAGAGAGGGTCGTTGATCCAGGGAGTTATTCTGATTGCCTGATTGGAGTCGGGAAGGAATTTTTATTCCCCTTAAGAGGGAAAATTGGCTTCTGCCTCACAGTTTTTTTGTTGCCTTCCTCTGGATCAACACTAGCAGGATGACAGGCTGAAATGGATGGACAGATGTCTTTTTGGCCTTATGTACTATGTAGTAATAAGCTCCTACTGAGCTCTTTTAAGTTTGGCCATTCCAGCCACCTGTTTTCCCATCTGCCCTTGGGTCCTGCCCCTTCTTCTTGCAGAAACCTTCTTGTCCTCATGAAAGCCAGAGATGTTGTCTGTCTCTCTCCACCCTTTGCGTGATCCTGATGTTTAACCCTACCATAGCACAGTCGATGAGTCTTACTACATTTCTAATCATCACACACTGGTTGTCTTTGCTGTACCCATGTTATACCATGCGGTCAGCCTCCTTCATGGTTAGGGCTCTTTCACACTTGCGTATTTGTTTTCCGGCATAGAGTTCCGTCGTCGGGGCTCTATGCCGGAAAAATCCTGATCAGGATTATCCCAATGCATTCTGAATGGAGAGAAAACCGTTCAGGATGCTTCAGGATGTCTTCACTTCAGTTCAGGACCGGAACGTTTTTGGCCGGAGAAAATACCGCAGCATGCTGCGCTTTTTGCTCCGGCCAAAAATCCTGAACACTTTCCGCAAGGCCGGATCCGGAATTAATGCCCATTGAAAGGCATTAATCCGGATCCGGCCTTAAGCTAAACGTCGTTTCGGCGCATCGCTTTTTCTGAAGTCCTGGTTGCCATGGTAAAGTGTAGTGGGGAGCGGGGGTCCAATGCGTCTCTGACGTCATTCTGGAGCACCCCGGGAGCCGCACAGACTGTAAGTATACTGCTCCCCCGCTCCCCACTACTACTTTGGCAACCAGGACTTTAATAGCATCCTGGCTGCCATGGTTACCTCAAAGCATTTCGAAGACTGATCAGTCTTCTAATGCTTTCAGGCGACTTGCGTTCTGACGGATCCGGCGGGACGGAAGTGCCCGCCGGATCCTCAGAACGCAAGTGTGAAAGAGGCCTTAGTCAGCCATCTTGCCTACATTTGCCTTTTTCATGCCATATGTATTTCTATGTTTGTGTTTACATATGCTCTTATTATACTGTGTCATGTATGTGCCTCATAGTAAGCAGTGCACTGTTATTCTCCTTGTTGTAGTTTTACACTGATCCTTTCAATAAAAGCTGTAAAGGACCCCCAGCGTCTACCTCGGTGAATTAGGAAAGAGTTTAGCGGCCTGTCAACTCATTCTCCTGTCAACGTGTAAGGGTGGCAGAACATATACAGTATAGACACAAATAAGAAACTCCTTAAGAGCTAGTCTACCAGATGCATGTCCAGTCATGTTTTTAAGGCAATATTACAGAGCAGTACAATAGATAATCTCCATTTATAAAGAAATGGTACAAGTCTGGTACATGCTCAGACATGCTCATTCCTACAAGAACATGTTTTAAAGTGAATATCCACATGGTTTAAATAAATAGCAGTTTACACAAAAATGTCAACTACATTACTTATCTTGTGCTGATTCTAAGTTACTGTCTGTACTATAGTCTACAGCTGCATTTACAATTCTGCACATATCCGGCATATGACATATCCCAGTACTCAGCATTACATCAGGTGAAAACAAAAGGAAGGAGCTCGGTCAGACCTTGTTCAGAATGGCATATTGTACTTCTGGCAGGCCTTGACTGTATTTCACAGTTACTTTCCATTAAAAGGCTTTTCCAGTACTCAGACAAGAAACTGGGTCATTACACACAGAGTAACAGTACAACTCATAGAACTCTAGGATCTATTAGACGGGGTGGTTATTGTTTGAATTTTCATATAATCTTTATAATTTCAGCAATTATTGTCATAAGTAATAGTGTGCAGCAATCAAATGATAAATGACTAGTTTTCCATGGTTCGGACAAATTTGCCTGACTGAATGATTATAATTTGTTGCCGCCAGATCTCTTCATCTGATCAAAAATCTGCCAGTCGTTAACAGTGTAAGGGGCGAATGAGCAACAATCACAAAGCGCAAACAGTTATTGTTTTGTGTAACTAAATAAGGGACAATTATTAAATTGACGTATCCATAAACCAGTTGATCTCCCTGCACTGGTGTGAGCCAGCTAGGGGCGAAAGTTATAGTAAATCCAGGCAGGCAGCGCAAAATCCCTCCTGATATCCCCACCCCTTTTTAGGGACCTCAGAAGAATGTGGAGAAGCTTAAAAAGTAAAAAATGAATTGTTAAATTATAGTGTACACCATAATTTGGAGGGTTGTTTACACCACAATAGTGGCCTAAAACCTATAGTAAATGTCTTGAAATGTCTTCTGAACGCAAACTACTTGCTAAATCATTGCTTGCCGTTCAATATTGAATAATATATCTACCCGTCTAATAGGACCCTAATATTATATCCTACACATGAATTATTAACCTTTATTGCTTGAGCCTCACACATTAGTTCCCAGTTAAAGCCTCCCATAACTAACAGTGCTGCAACTGAGCATGCTTGCCTAGCAAGCTAAAGTTGAGCTACAGGTCATAAACCTAGGCAGTGAGCAATAAATATCACATCACATCTTGGGCCAGTAAGTGCTGATAATGTGGGACATTACAAAAATAAAATAAAAGAGAAGATTTTATTAATATATATACTGTATATTAGAATACCCCTCTACAGGGATTGTCCCACCATAACAATTGGTTACCTATCCACCTGATAGTTTGGGTTGTACTATCCTCGATCCTCCATTGATCATGAGAAAGGGAGTGTCTGATCGACCAACTGATTATGAGAAAGGGGGTCTGTGATATTTATCCTTCATGCGTTTCATGCTCAGGTTTATAGAAAAAATTGACCCTTATTGGCCCAGAATTTATTTCAACAATGAACACTTATCAATAGCTCATAGCTATACCAAATCTGTTTAAGGCCCAAATTATTTCTATTTCCTTTCAAATAAAAAATAACCTTTATATGAATTATTGTCTCTCATATGGTATATCTCATACTCATCTGTGTTTTATTCTCACTTAAACACAGATGAGTATAAGATATACCATATGAGAGATAATTCACTCTGTGTTTATTTTAAAGAAACGTAATAATAATGTGGGCCTTACAAGGATTTGGTATAGCTATGAGCTATTGATAAGTGTTCATGGTCAGGTTGTAACAGCTGAGAAATAGATGGTCAAGTTGTAACAGACCAGAAGTCATATTGAACATCAACATGAGTGCACCATGGGGACAATCAACCATTTAACTAGAAATATTGTGACCTAAGCCCTAGATTGAAAGTGGCATGCCATTATAACACCACACTGAATATACAGGTAAACGGCATACTGTGGGTCTGGAAGGCCACCTACATTTTGGTTATTTAGTGTATTACTTTCTAAAGTTTACTGCATAGCATCTCGAGTAATACGACTAGTGTCACAACTATGCCATTATAAAACCCCTCTGTTTATTTATCCCTAGTAGGGCATATTTTATTATATAATATATTTATTATATATCATTTTTATATGTAAAATGAGAACCAATTATTCAACTATTTATTCACAATTCAGTCCGAAACCGACAAATAATCCTGTAGGGGTCGTACCAGTGTAATAAAAATTGTTAATCTTTCTTTGTACATCATACACAGGGGTCATTTCTACAGAAAGCATTTTAAAACTATCAGGAATCGATAGGTGCAGACCGAAAATGTATACGTAATTTTCAAAACTCTATTGGAAGATGTTGCTGTATTTACAGCAGTTATATTTTTTGAAAAATAAATGTGTTTGAGTGTGGTGTGTGGACTCAATTTATTGATCTGCTGTTGATGTGACCAGCTCGATTAATTCTGTAAATACAGCAACATCTTCCAATGGAGTTTTGAAAATTACGTATACATTTTCGGTTTACACCTATCGTTTCCTAATAGTTTTAAAATGCTCTCTGTAGAAATTACCCCAGTGTATGATTAACAATTTTTATTACACTGGTACGACCCCTACAGGGATTATTTGTCGGTTTCGGACCGAACTCTGAATACATTGTATATATCCCAAGGGTCCACCAAGGGCCTTATTTTGTTAGTTCAATTATTCAACTACACACATAAAAAGAAAAACACACAAATATAATCTAAACTATTGCATTTATTCTGTATACCCATTAGAAATTCAGTACAAAATTCAGATCGAAGGAATGAAAACAACACATAACACAGAAAAGCAGGCATAAGTTGGGCTGAATAGAATCTCAATATGAAGAGGAAAAAAAAAAAAAAAGAATTCACTAATACCTGCAACCAATGAGACTGCTCAGGTTGTGTCCCCTGGAAAACAATCATATCACTTAAAGGGAACCGGCCACCATAAAATGCAATGCAATCTGCATCCTGTGGAGCTGAGCAGATTGAAATGTACTGTGTTTTTTGCTTTATAAGTGGGGGGAAAAAATGGTAGTATAAAGCAAATACTAATTAGGGCTTTCATTATGGAAGCACTTATTAGTATGCAGGAGGAGCGGTGAGTGTAGCACTGCTATCGCTTTCTGTACTTACTGCTCTCTGGTCTTCTTCTAGGCGTGGCACTAACCTGTCCTGACTGCGTACAGTGTCACTATTCACTGAATCTTTTCCTATTAAGGCCTCTTTCACACTAGCGTTGTTAGGATCCGGCGTGCACTTCCGTCGCCGGAATGCACGCCGGATCCTGCACAACGCAAGTGAACTGAAAGCATTTGAAGACTGATCAGTCTTCAAAATGCTTTCAGTGTTACTATGGCAGCCAGGACGCTACTAGCGTCCTGGTTGCCATAGTAGCAGTGAGGCGGGAGCGGCATACTACATTCCGTGCGGCTCCGGGCGCTCCTGAATGGCGCCAGAGCGCCCGCGCATGGATCACGTGATCCATGCGATCACGTGATCTATGCACTGGGGCGCCCTGACGTCATCCTGAGCGTCCCGGGAGCCGCACGGAATGTAAGCATGCCGCTCCCCTACTTACTATGGCAACCAGGACTTTAGCGTCCCGGCTGCCATAGTAACCATTGACAAAAAGCTAAACGTCGGTTCCGGCAATGCGCGGAAACGACGTTTAGCTAAAGGCCGGATCCAGACTAATGCCCTTCAATGGGCATTAATTCCGGATCCGGCGTTGCGGCATGTCTTCCGGATTTTTGGACGGAGACAAATCCGCAGCATGCTGCGCTTTTGTCAACGTCCAAAAAACGTTGACATACTGAACGGAAGACATCCTGATGCATCTTGAACGGATTTCTCTCCATTCAGGATGCATGGGGATAATCCTGATCAGTAGCTTTCCGTCCTAGAGACCCGAGGACGGATCTCTAGGACGGAAAGCTAAAACGCTGATGTGAAAGAGGCCTTAACTATATATTATTCTGCTCAGCATCTTCTGCTCTATGACATGCTGCTGACATGTGTCACCGCTAAGGCCACTGATTGGGGCGTGTAAATGGAACTACTGATCCAGTGGGGACAGGAAGCGGAGGAGAGGGAAGCTCAGCGATCAAACAGGAGTTCCAGTGAAAGGTGAGTCTTTTTTTTTTTAAACCCTGGAATATGTATGTCTTTACACAATCTTTATTTAGGGTGCAATTAGGCATCACATCAATTACCAACTGCAGTAATACAGGATGATTAAATGCTACTACTGGTTAGTGGCTTTTTTGTGTATCTGGTTAATAGTAGATACACCTAACCCTGTGAAAAGGAACTTCTTTAATTGCCTCCCGATAATCTCGAGCATAATCCCACAGGAAGTGATCAATCAAGACAGGATTAATTTCATTGCTCATTTTCTCCCCATTCTTCTCAAATAATTCCCTCAGGTGGTCACAGACAAGTTCAACGGCCCAAATTGAACAGCCACGGATCTCCATCTCTTCACGATCTCCATTTTTGAAAAGCCAATCTACAAGTAAATTAAGACATATGACTATTTTTGCAAAAAATATGAGAGGTCATCAACTAGCAACCTGTTGAATTCTATTCAGTACTACTGGAAACAGGCAGCTCATGCTAGAATCTGCCATGTCCTTTCCAGGTGATGTAAGGCTTAAAGGAGTTGCTTGGATTTTTCTTACTAATGACCTATCCCTAGAATAGGTCACCAATATCGGCTCGGGTGGGGTCCCACTCCTAAACCACCTGCCAATCAGCCATTTTCCAGCTCCAGAAACAGGCACCAGAACTAGGACCACTACAGAGTGGACACTTCTGGTGCAGTAATTAGTAGGGGTACTGGGAGTCAGACCCTCGCCAATCTTATACTGATGTCCTATCTTAAGGATAGGCTTTTAATAAATAAGGATCTACAAAAAATATAGATGTGAGTAGCTGGACATATCAAAACTCCCTTACATTGCCAATCTGTGTAATTATGCAGCAACTTTGATGAGAGGCTGTCACCACAAAATTCACTGTTAAACCAGGCACACCACCTTGTAGGGCTAGCTCATATAAATGCAATGATACATTTCACTTAGCAATCAATTGATTCATTCTGGAGAAAAAATACCTTCAATCCATTTGCAAACCAGGAGTTAAGTACAGCAAGAGAGGGCCCAAGCCACTTTATGCACCCTTGCTTCTCCCTCATCTTTTTGATTGATAGGGCCAGGTTTCTGCATAGTCATCTTGCCTGGCCCTGTCAATCAGGAGAAGAAAGGGCTGAGCTAGTCCTACAAGGCATTGTCTCTGATTTAACAGTAAGTTTCCTGGTGGGTCCATCAGCTGTTTGAAGAGACCGCACCACTCTTGTGACTGTGTGAGGTCTTTTCACTGTTTAACTGCTCGCTGTCTAACTTGTAGAGGTGCTGTAGTGTAACGACAACTGCTTGTCCCATTTAAGTGGCAGTGAGCTTTACAAAACGTTTTATATATCATAAAGACATATCAAAATTTTTGATGGTGGGGTTTTAGTGCTGAGACCACCACCGATCACTATAACGAGGAGAGAGAAGCGCTCACATAGCATGCTATCTATCTGCTGCAGGAGACAGAATCAAGACAGGTCTATAGACTTTCTATTGAGCCCATCCCTGTAGTGAGGAGAGATAGCGCACTATGCCTATCAAAAGTTTTTTTAAAAACTCCAAAAAAATAAAAAAAAATTGGCACAGGTAAAAAAAAAAATATTCACCCTAACAATATGCCAGTCCAAATGGTGAAATTTTGCTAAGGAGATCCAGGTATCTGAAAGAGGCTGGCCAGATTTGAGGGCCTATCTGCAAGACCCTTCCCCACATACCGGACCTGTGGAGGGAAGCATGCATACCTGCTTCCCAACACTGCATTCTGGCTCCATCAGTTCCCTGCTGCCATTGACGAGTTCTGCTCTCTGTTTGTAAACTTCTGGTTTTATGAGGGCTCAGGGGTGCCGCTGCAGTGGTGAGATGTTCCCCATGAATCACGTGACCCAGTTATGGGACACATGGGAGACATGACAATACTTACACGTGACCCCTGTCAAACTAAAAGTTTATGAGTCAGGACAGGAGCGCATCAATGGCAGCAGGGGACTAAAAGAGCTGGAACCCAACATAAGGGAGCAGATATGTATGCTTCTCTCTACAGGTCCAGCAAAAGGGCCTACAAAGTTGGATAACCCTTGCTTCCACATTACCATCTCCCTTTGGGCAAGGTCATGCCTAACTCGAACACCCAAGCTTAATGCAGTATACAAACCTTCTTTCAGCTTTTTAAGTAGATCTTCTGAATATCTCATAGTACCAAAATGGACGAGGGCTTGTGGAATTCTGTAGTCAGCGAACATGGTTATTTTATCAATGTCATGGAAGCAGCCATCATTTTGTCCTTCCAGTACTCCCCAGGTATCACCTACAAGAATCTGAGCCCGCTTGTAGAAAGCTACTTTCTGACCCTAGTAGTGGAAAAGGACATTAGAATAAAATAAAATAAAAAACACAACTTTCTAATGTCATTTAAATGCTGCATCAAATGCTATGCCAACTACAAAAGTATAAGTATTGATTTTCTTTTATGAGCATACCTCTAGTTACCAAAAACCTACTATAATTATCACCTTTGTGTGCTTTTGTGTACAAGAACAAAATGAGCACAATCAGCAAAACTCATTATGTCGATAAGGTACAATATCTGTAGTGAGGGTAAAACTATGGCAGTGAACCAACGAGATAAAATTCATACAAATTGTCTTCAATCAATAAATAACAGGAGGATCAAAGCTCACCAGCTGCTACTTACAACATCAAGGGCACCAGAGGACAATTAAAGTTATTGAGTTAATCACATGTCCACACTGGTCACGCTGCCTTGTTTCCTAAGCTGGTTTTCCCTCCCATAGAAATGAATGGAGTGGCCATGCACATGTGCGAACGGCCGTTTTGTTTTTTTCAGGGGATACAAGGCCCCCTGTTTTTATGATCGGTGTGGGTTCCAGTGGTAGGAACCCCACCGATCTAATAGTTATCCCCTATCCTGTCGATGGGGCATAACTTAATCTAACCGGAATACCTCTTTAACCCCTTAAGGATGCAGGGCGTATAGGTATGAACTAGCGTCCTGGTACTTAAGGACTCAGGACGTACCCATACGCCCTGGGAATTTACGCTCACCGCTGCGCACGTGGCGGTGATTGGAACAAGGTGCCTGCTAAAATCATTTAGCAGGCACCTTAGCACAATGCCCAGGGGGGTCCTGTGACCCCTCCATGTCGGCGATCGCAGCAAACCGCAGGTCAATTTAGACCTGCGGTTTGCAGTGCTTTCTGTAGTCTCTGCCCAAATCTATAATTTTTGACCCCCCCTGCACCCCGCAATATTACTGTCCCCGCGGACGGTGGAGGGAGGAATTGGGGGCAGTGCGGCGCCTGGGCAGTGCGGGAGGCAGGATCGCGATCCCCCGCCCGCCTCCTTTCTAATGCTTTCCTGGTGTCTAGTGGTTATAGCAGAGGGTCAGTAGAGCTTCATCCCTCTCCCATCGGGGGCTGCTGTGCCCTTGCAGCCCCCGATTTTTCATGGCAGAGGGAGGGAGCCCCCCTCCCTCCCCATCACCCGCTGCTCTGTTCTGGCAGCGGGTGATGGTTCCCATGGCAGCAGGACGCCTTCAGAGGCGTCCTGCTTGCCATGGTGATGTAAGTCTAATCAGACTTCTGCTAAAGGCAGAAGTCTGATCAGACTATGTAAAGTTAAAAATACAGTACAGTACACTATATAGTGTACTGTACTGTATTATAAAGACACCAGACCCACTGGATCTTCAAGAACCAAGTGGGTCTGGGTAAAAAAAAAGTAAAAAAAACCATAAAACATATCACTGAATAAAAATTAAAAGTGTAATAGCAAGCGACCAAAATGTCATATGCATCCCAAGATAGTATCAAACCGTCGTCTCATCCCACAAAAAATGTGCCCCTACATAAGACAGTCGCCCAAAAAATAAAAATTTAAAATATGGCTTTCAGAATGTGGAGAGAAAAAAAAAATTATTTTTTTCAAAAATGCTTTGTTATGAGAAACTGTAACAAAAACCCCCCAAAAGTATATTTGGTATTGTCGCGTCCGTAACAACCTGCTCTATAAAAATTTGCAAATTTTCCACTTTAATACATTATTCCAGTAACAAAGCAAGGGCCAAACAAAACTCAAAATGTATTGCCCTGATTCTGTAGTTTGCAGAAACACCCCATATGTGGTCGTAAACTTCTGTATGGCCAAACGGCAGGGCATAGAAGGAAGGGAACGCCATATGATTTTTGGAAGGCAGATTTTGCTGGACTGGTTTTTTGACACTATGTTTCATTTGAAGCCCCCCTGATGCACCCCTACAGTAGAAACTCCAAAAAAGTGACCCCATTTTGGAAACTACGGGATAGGTGGCAGTTTTGTTTGTACTATTTTAGGATAAATATGATTTTTGGTTGCTCTGAATTACACTTTTTTTGAGGCAAGGGTAACAAAAAAAAGAAATTCTGAAATTTTATCTCCATTTGCCAATAACTCTTGTGGAACACCTAAAGGGTTAACAGTTTGTAAAATCGATTTTGAATACCTTGAGGGGTGTAGTTTCTTAGATGGAGTCACTTTTATGGAGTTTCTACTCTAGGGGTGCATCGGGGGGCTTCAAATGGGACATGGTGTCAAAAAACCAGTCCAGCAAAATCCGCCTTCCAAAAACCATATGGCGTTCCCTTCCTTCTGTGCCCTGCCGTTTGGACAAACAGCAGTTTACGACCACATATGGGGTGTTTCTGCAAACTACAGAATCAGGGCAATAAATATTGAGTTTTGTTTGGCTGTTAACCCTTGTTTTGCTACAAGAAAAAATTGATTAAAATGGAAAAGTTTCCCAAATTTTTTTATCTCCATTTGCCATTAACTCTTGTGGAAAACCTAAAGGGTTAACAACGTTTGTAAAATAAGTTTTGAATACCTTGAGGGGTGTAGTTTCTAGAATGGGGTCATTTTTGGGTGGTTTCTATTATGTAATCCTCACAAAGTGACTTCAGACCTGAACTGGTCCCTAAAAAGTGGGTTTTTGAAAATTTCTGAAAAATTTCAAGATTTGCTTCTAAACAACTTCTAAGCCTTGTAACGTCCCCAAAAAATAAAATGGCATTCCCAAAATGATCGATATATGAAGTAGACATATGGGGAATGTAAATCAATAACTTTGCTTGGCAGTATTACTATGTATTATAGAAGTAGAGAAATTGAAATTTTTGGTAAATTTGGTATTTTTTTTTATAAATAAAAATGAAATTTTTCGACTCCATTTTACCACTGTCATGAAGTACAATATGTGACGAAAAAACAATCTCAGAATGGCCTGGATAAGAAAAAGCGTTTTAAAGTTATCACCACATAAAGTGACACTGGTCAGATTTGCAAAAAATGGCCAGGTCCTTAAGGTGAAATAAGGCTGCGTACTTAAGGGGTTAAAATATAAAAATATTTCTCCTGTACCATGAATGATGTAATGGAAAAAAAGCCAATTTAGTTTTTCTTGGTCACCTTGCTCCCCCAAAAAAATGTAATAAAAAGTCATCAAAAAAAAAAAAAAAAAACAGCTCGCACCGCAGAAAAAAGCCCTCACATGGCTCTGTAGACAGTAATCTACTGTGCAAATTTTTTTTTCTTGTTTTCCAATACAAGCTATAGTAAGATTACTTTCACATTAGCGTTAAAGTTTTCCGGTATTGAGTTCCGTGCTAGGGGCTCAATACCGGAAAAAAAGCTTTAGTTTTGTCCTAATGCATTCTGAATGGAAAGCAATCCGTTCAGTATGCATCAGGATGTCTTCAGTTTAGTCACTTTAACGGTATTTGGCTAGAGAAAATACCGCAGCATGCCAGAATGCCGGATCAATGCCGGCATTATTTTTCACTGAAATGTATTAATGCCTGATCCGGGACCAAGTGTTCCGGAAAAACTGATCCGCACACACAGACCTTTTCAAAAATGTGAAAAAGATAAATACCGGATCTGTTTTTCCAAATGACATCGGACACGGATCCGGTATTTCAATGCATTTGTCAAACAGATCCGCATCCAGATCCAAATAGTATCCGTTTGCATACGTATTTCCGGATCCGGCAGGCAGTTCCGGCAACGGAACTGCCTGTCGGATTCTTCTAATGCTAGTGTGAAAGTACCCTAAATAAAACGGTGCCATTAAACAAAACAATTTGTCCCACAAAAAACAAGCCCTCATTGGTAATGTGAATGGAAAACTAAAAAAAAATCATGGCTCTAGAAATACAGGGAGGAAAAAGACAAAAAGGAAAAAATAAAAAGTAGGTTGTGTCCTGGATTGGTTAAACTGCCAATATCTCCTCACAGTGGTAGTGTGATCATTTAAATTCTCAAGCGAAGTCACACATTAACAAGATACTGTTTTGTAACCTGGAAGATGCCTTCATCCCTGTAGGACGGGAAATTCTCCACAACCAGCTGCATCAGTTTCACTGCACTTCTGTCACTCATTTTCAAACAGTTTAGAAAAGAGCCTCCAAATTTCTCCAGGAGAATCTTTCCAGTCTGATGAAGGATCTCCAGACGTTCCTCAAGCATTGGGATAGGATAATTAGAGTCACTGCGCAGCACATGCTTCAGCTGCTCCATGGTTATGTTAGAATAATAAGAGGCAGTGGTGAGGGGTATTCCTGCAAAGAAAAAGGCAAGAAAAAAGAGGAAATAATGTTGATTATGAAATTTGTTAGTATGAACATCTATAGCTTATGGTGACATTGAGCTTGTGTGAGGTACACTCCGGCAACAATGTATGCAGTAGAAGTTAGCCACACAAATCTAAAAAATATAACAAAAAGAATATGTTTTTGTGTTACCTCTTTCTTGCCAAGTTCATTGGTGTGCCACAGGATATGCCTGCTGCCCCTAGAGGGCACACACTAAGCCAGTGTTAGCTCCTTTTACTGCTATACCCTGTCCTGCAGGCACAGAGCTACGGTTTGTATGCAAGCAGTAGGAGCAGCCAGGAGAAGCCAGCAAGGAAGCAAACATGAGAGTCGTAAGAACCTAGGAAGCAACGACCCGTTCATGAACTACCAATGAAAAAACTCCTAAAAGGAGAAAACAAAACATGAAGGATTAGGGTACTTTCACACTAGCGGCATAGCTGTCAGGCAGGCTGTTCCGGCGGGTGAACAGCCTGCCGGATCCGCCATGCCGCAAGTACCCGTGCACTGCCGTGCTGCCGCTCCGTCCCCATTGACTACATCTGTGCCGGACTAAAAAGTCAGACCTGCAGTACTTTTAGTCTGGCGATCTCTGGCCGTGCACTGCTGGTGATGGACCATGTGATTGGACCATGTGATGTGACGTCATCACAGGTCCTTTAGACTGCAGCTAATGCTTGAAGAGAGAGGAGAGATCGCCAACTACGCGATCAAGTGGCTAAGGTGAGTTAAGTTTTTTATTTTTAACCCCTTAATCCACATTCTACAAAGCATTGAGAATGCTATTATTTTCCCTTATAACCATGTTATAAGGGAAAATAATAAAATCTCCAGAATACTCAACCCGAAACCGGACTTCAGTGATGAGGTTCGGGTCTGGGTACCAAACATGCCGATTTTTCCCACACACGTGCAAAACGCATTACAACAGTTTGCACACACGCGGAAAAATCGCCCATTATCCCGCAACGCATCCGCCTCTGATCCGGGCGTCACGTGTGAAAGAGGCCTTAAACAGCTCTATGAATAACCTCCATAGAAAGGATCAGACTTTTCGAGTTCTGCCAAAAAAATAGAGTGTATTCAGAAACTGCATTTCACTTCAAATTATCATGTTTTTCAATGCGTAATTACTGAAAATGCTCGCCATTAGCAATCTGTGTGAGCTGAACGGTGGATGAGGAAACCTAACGAAAAAGCCTTTTAAAACTAGTTAAAGGCTAAATTAATTAGTATTTTACCACCCCCCCAAAAAAAGTGATCAACTAGATAAACTCTTGGGGTATCTTTTGGATAGGCCATCAATATTAAATCAGCAGGCTTTAACTCCTCAATACTTATATTGGTGAATATTGGTTCATACTACCAAATCTGGTACTTTTAGTAGTGGAGCTGCAGAGTATTGCAGCTTTCTCCCATTTTTTTTTGTTTTTACTTTATTAGTCCAATAAGGCTTGTTTCACATACACAGTAGTAAATCCGGCAGACTTCTCTTGCAGAGATCAGCCTTCCAGAGCTCTCTGGATCAGGCATTGCCGAACGATACCGGAATGCCTGCTGTCCCCACTGACTGTAATGGGGTCCGGCAGAGATCCTGACGCTTCCCGCTATCCAATGCAGGAACAGACGGATTGGAAGGTGGTACTACATATGTGAAAGCGGCCTAAGTGAACCTGAAATGTAGGGGGTGCAGTCTACTGTGCCTGCCTAGCAGTATCCTACTGACCAGCAGCCTATTCATGGCATAATAGGTTTCCATACAAGGCAGACCTGGAGGCCATTTTCAGGCCTCTGGCTACCGTAGTAACCCACTGGGTCAATGGGGAAGACAGAGATGTGCCCATCCCTCTGTGTAACCACTTACATGCTATGGTTGGTAAGAAAGATGCCATGGTAAAACAGGCAAGGGCAGCGCCAAATCCCACCCATTAGTGCCGGTGACATCACCGGGAACACTGCATGTATGAATCATTTTGGGAATGCCATTTCATTTTTTGGGACGTTACAAGGCTTAGAAGTTTAAAATCAAATCTTGGAAATTTTCAAAAACCTATTTTTTTTAGGTACCAGTTCAGGTTTGAAGTCACTTTGTGTGGCTTACATAATAGAAACTACACCCTTCAAGGTATTCAAAACTGATTTCACAAATGTTGTTAACCCTTTAGGTGCTCTACAAGAGTTATTGGCAAATGGAAATGAAATTTCAGATTTAAAATTTTTTGCCAAATTTTCAAGAGAGATCAACTCCTCCCATATACCGATTGTAGTCGACGATACAATCGGGCTTGAGGACCGTTGCCGTGGTACCTCGCACAGGGACAGGGGAGATGCCCTTACCGTGAATTGTGGTCAGTACAAGGACATCCCTCTTGTCCTTATATCTGACCAGCAACAGGTTTTCACTGGTAAGGGCACGGGTCTCACCGCTGGGGATAGGTACCTGGAGGGGGACAGTAGGGAGGCCGCACTGACTTTTCCCCACGGTCCCACAAGCGGACATGGATCTGGCGGTGAGGGACTTGAACAAGGGAATGCTAGTATAAAAGTTATCCACATACAGGTGGTAACCCTTATCTAGCAGTGGGTACACAAGGTCCTATACAAGTTTCCCGCTAACACCTAGAGTGGGGGGACATTCTGGGGGTTCAATTAGGGAAATCTCGTCTCTCGTATACACGAAACTTGTAAGTGTACCCTGAGGTACTCTCACAAAGTTCGTACAGCTTCACGTCATACCTCGCCCACTTTGAGGGAAGATACTGGCGGAAAATGAGTTTCCTCTTGAAAGCAATTAGAAACTCATCAACCACGACCTGCCTTCCAGGTACATAGGCCTCCAAACATGAATGATTTTGGCAGGCACTCTGTTCCGATCACCCCGCACTGCACGGCGGTGATTTGAAATACTCATAACGTACTGGTACGTCATGAGTCCTTAAGTACCAGGACACCATGACGTACCGGTATGTCATGAGTCCTTAAGAGGTTAAATGGTCGGACCTGAAGCTAGCTCCAATCATGGCTGTTGCAATCAACTGTATGCATTAGGGCTGAAACAATTACTCGATTGAATCGAGTAATTCGACATACAAAAATCCATTCGTTTGTATCATGTGACCACGGAGCGGGAGTGAAGAGCTTGCTATTAGTCAGCGTTCCGTGGTCACCCGCCGGCCTGTACCGCGCTGCACTGTATCCTGACACATCGTCAGGTCATAGTGCAAGTAAGCACTTACTATGACCTGATGCTGTGTGACGTCAGAACGGCAGTGCAGTGTGCGGAGAAGAAGATGGAGGAGCTGTGGAGCGTCGCCCCTACAGTAAAGGTAAGTACTGGCGCTGGGGACATGGCTAGGAGGGGGAGATGATGGCACTGGGGGCAGTAGGTGGCACTGGGGGTGCAGTTGATGGCACTGAGGTGGCAGCTGGTGGCACTGGGGGGGTAGCTGGTGACACTGGGGAGAAGCTGATGAGGTTTTATGAAGAAAAATGTTCTTTTAACTAGTTTTTTGTTATTAGAGTACTTGATTAATCGATAGAATACTCGATAGCTGCAGCCCTAGTACGTACATTACAGCAGATGCTCGCTCCTGATGGTGTGGACTGAGCTCCATAAATGTATGGCATTTCACTTTTAACAGCTTCCCACATCTTCCCACCCATTACATAAATGTATGCCATAAGGCATGAAGGGGTTAACCCCATTATGAAAAACTGCCAAACACAACTGTTTGGCACCCTGCCCTTTACATTTTCCTTTGCACCTGGTACAAATACAGTAAAGTAATTAACTATCTTATCAGGCCAACCTCCAACACACATCACCACTGAAGATGAAAGTTGCTTGGTATGTTCCTAAGCTGCACCACACCTGATCTATACTGTTGTATTACTGCTCAGCCAATTCACTGGTTTTTAACTGAGTATTCTTCTGAAAAGCCCTCCCTTAACCCCTTAGTGCTATACTCACCATAGGAGCCACTGTTAAGGGATCGGGGTTATCCATGGGTCCTGTCACTGGATCTGCTGCCGACATGCTGGACCAAGGTCTCGGTTCTTCTCCTGCCTGCCCGCACTTTTAAGGGGCTGGTTCAGCGTGTGATGTCACTTTCCCGGCCCTGACGCACTCCCGGTGTGTGCAGGGCCGAACTCCTCCTCCTCATGTGACGTGATCACGCCGTTTACATGACCGCCCCCTGTGACTGCCGTTGTACACGCCGAGTGTACGCTCGGCCTACATACTTCCCCCCTAATACCACATGGGGGAGCTTTTCCCGGCTTGTCTCCCACGGAGGGAAAGAGCTGGAGAGCCGCAGTTTGCCCATCCCTGCCCTAGAACAAGGAATGTTCTGAATGGAGTAACAACAACCTATAGTAGTTCTGATCCAGAATAGCTACAGAGGCTTTAGAAAGCTTCTTTCCCCTGTTTCGACCTGCAAACTGGGCTAGAAGGATATCATCTTTCCTAAGGCCCCTTTCACACGGCGAGTTTTCTGTGCGGGTGCAATGCGTGAAAATTCCAGAACACCGGCACTGAATCCTGACCCATTCATTTCAATGGGGCTGTGTACATGAGCGTTTTTTTTCACGCATCACTTGTGCGTTGCGTGAGAATCACAGCATGTTCTATATTCTGCGTTTCTGACGCAGCCCTAGCCCCATAGAAGTGAATGGGGCTGCGTTAAAAACACATTGCACACGCGCGGAAAAAGCTGAACAACTGAACGCAATCGCAGGCAAAACTGAATGGCTTTGCCTGTGAAATCGCACAGTTTTCACTGACTGCATCCGGACCTAATCCGGACACGCTCGTGTGAACCCAGCCTAAAGGTCTTGCATGGTTCTAGGTATTGCAGGATTGTATTTCTAACATCAAGAGGAGTACCTCTTCAGCCTCATCCTTGGAGGGACTGTAAAGGATGGTAAAACGATCTCTTGGTCACCGTGGTAATCGGATACCACCTTGGGGAGGAAGCCTGGATCTAGCCCCAATGTAACTCGTTTTAAAAAAAAACTCAGGTATGGTTCTCTATAGGAAAGGGCTTGAATTTCACCTATACGTCTAGCAGATGTTATGGTTATCAGGAAAGCAGTTTTGAAGGATAGGTGTTTTATAGAAATCTCTGCTAAGGGAAAAAATTTGGGGGTTCTGACAGACCATTTAGTACAATCCCACTGAGGAATCCTAGAACTCAAAGTTGGTCTTAGTCTAGAGGCTGCTCTAACAAATCTTTTTACTAAGCGGTGTTTAAAAAGGCTAGTATCATAAAATGTGCTTAATGCCGAAATCTGAACCTTAAGGGTACTTGGTCTTAATCCTAGTTCCAGCCCATTTTGTAGGAAAACTAGAATTTTATTTATGGAAGGAGAAGAATTCTTCTCCTAGCCAGCTACTGAACTTCCTCCAGATCTTAAGGTAAATGGCTGATGTAACCTTTTTTCTGCTTGCCCTGAGAATGAGGATTACTTTATCTGAGAGACCCTGTGTTCTGAGCGACTCGCTCTCAGGATCCAGACAGCTAGGTTGTAAATCTGTGGGTTTGGATGGTTTATTGGTTCCTGAGTAAGGATATCTTCCTGGAAGGGTATTTTCCATGGTGCCATTTGTTTCAGAGCCGAGAACCAGCTTCTTTTTGGCCAGTGAGGAGCTATTAGGATAACGGTTGTTTCCCTTTGGATTTTCTGTATTAGGGTACTTTCACACTAGTGGCATAGCTATCCGGCAGGTGATCAGCCTGCCGGATCCGCCATGCCGCAAGTACCCGTGCACTGCCGGACTAAAAGTACTGCAGGTCCGACTTTTTAGTCCGGCGATCTCTGCCGTGCTGCGCCATAGATCCACCCTCACCCCATTATAGTCAATGGGGACGGAGTGGCAGTACACGGGTACTTGCGGAACGGTGGATCTGGCAGGCTGTTCACCCGCCGAAACAGCCTGCCGGATAGCTATGCCGCTAGTGTGAAAGTACCCTTACTCTGGGGATCAGAGGAAAAGGTGGAAATGCATGAACAAGGCCCCATGTTCATCTGATTGACAGTGCATCTTCTGCCATGGTTTGTCCCTGGGGTCTAGAGAGCAAAATTGACGGACCTTTCTTTCTAGACGCGAACAGGTCTATCTGTGGTAGTCCCCATCTGGAAGAGATTTTCTGAAATATTTTCCTGCTTAAAATCCATTCTCCTGGATGTATGGTTTGTCGACTTGGAAGTCCGCCTCTAGATTTTCAGATCCCTTTAGGTGAACCGACGTTAAGGAGAGAACATTTGACCAAGAGAAGATTTTTCTTGCTACCTCTGCCAGAGGGCTGGATCTTGTGCCGCCCTGATGTTTTAGGTATGCAACTGTTGTGATATTGTCTGAAAGAATTTTTAGATGTCTGTTTTTTATCTGATAGCGACCTTCTGTAAGAGCCAGGAGGACTGCATGCAGTTCTCTGTAATTTGAAGACCTGTTTCTTATGATATCTGGCCAGTCCCCCTGGAAGTAATTTCTATCTTTGCGCCCCAACCTGAAGTGCTTGTGTCGGTCACAATTTGGTCTTCTGGTATTCTGAGCCAGTCTATGCACTGAAGAAGTTTTTTTTCGTTTTTCCACCAATTTAGGTCTATTTTGACTACCGGTGGAATGCTGATTACCCTGTCCAGGGATGAATGTTTCTTGTTCCAATTTTTTAGTATACACTTTTGCAATGTTCTGGTGTGGGCTTGACTCAATGGAACTGAACCTATGCAAGATGTTGGAGTACCTAGTAGGCTCATCGCCTTCCGGATGAAGCATCTGTGAGAGTTTTGGAACTTTGTTACTTTGTGCTTGAGGGATCTTATTTTGTCTTGTCGTAGAAAAGTCTTCTGATATACAGAATCTAATACTACACCCAGAAACCTTATTCTTGTGGATGGGGTAGACTCCTTAGATTTATCAACCAACCCAGCTCTGAAAGGGTGTTCATGAAATCTCTTATTATCCTGGAGGTTTCTTCTTTTGAACCCCCAATTATTAGAAAGTCGTCCAGATAGGGGACTATATTTGATCCCCTTTTTCCATAGAAACGCCACCATTTCCAGCCCCAGCTTGGTGAAGGACCTTGGGGCAGATGAAATGCCAAATGGGAGTGCAACAAAAATGGTGGAGGGAACCCCTGGGATCTCTTACCGCAAACCTTAAGTACTTTTGGGAGGCCTGATGGATTGGAATATGATAGTAGGCGTCTTTTAAATCTATTGACGCCAAAAAGGTTCCCTCTGGAATCAGAGGAATGGTAGAGGCGACTGACTCCATCTTGAATTTTCTGTACACGATTTACTTGTTTAATGGTTTTAGATTTATTATTGTGCGGTAAGAATTGTCGGGTTTTCTGACTAAGAACAGTCTTGACTAAAACCCCTGTCCTACTTCGGTCTGTGGTACTTTTATTATGACTCCTGATCTAGTTAGGTCCTGAACTCCCTGCCAGATCTTTTCTTGAATTCCCTTGTTGTAGGTTGTAATTGTGAATCTTTCTGGAGGGGTAGAAGAAAATTCTATCTTATAACCCTGTGCTAGGATTTTCAATGCCCAGGGATTTGATGTAATTTGTTCCCAACTTACTAGAAAATTTGTAAACCTTCCTCCCACTCTGGCGTCATTGTTTGTTTCCCTGCTTGTTTTGGGGATTGAGGATAAACCCTTTTCTCCCTTACTGTTGAGCCAACGAACTGTCTTACCCTTCCCTCTATAGGGTCTAGATTGCTAGTTTCTTTTTCTTCCGGAATCCCTTCTTTTGTCCATAGCTTTTTCCAGTATTTTATCTAATACTGGTCCAAATACAAATTCACCTGAGAAGGCAATTGAACATAATTTTGCCTTAGAGGCTTTATCCCCCGACCAGGCTTTCATCCCCAATGCTCTTCTAGCTGCATTAGACAAAGCTGCATCTTTGGCGGAAAAAGCGAACTGACTCAGCCGATGCGTCAGCCAGGAAAGCAATTGCGGATTTTAATAATGCAATAGAATTTATAATGTCTTCCCTGAGAGTTTTATTTTTAAATGTTTCTTTAATTCTGATAACAAGAAATACATAGTTCTGGCTACCGATGTGGCTGCAATATTAGCCTTGGCGCTAAACATTGCTGCTTCGCAAGCTTTTCTTAGGAGGAGTCTGCTTTGTGTTCCATCGAATCGCTTAAGGGTCCATTCACACGTCTGTGTGTGTTTACGGATCCACAAAACACGTACATTAGCGATGTGCGTTCCGCAATTTGCGGACCGCACATCACCGGCACTACATAGAAAATGCCTTTTCTTGTCCGCAATTGCAGACAAGAATAGGACATGTTCTTTTTTCGGGAACGCAATTGCGGACCCGGAAGTGCGGATCCGCAATTGCGGACCCGGGCGGGACATCGTCTGTCCCCATTGAAATTAATGGGTCCAGATTTCCGTTCCGCAAAATGCGGAACAGAATTGCGGACGTGTGAATGGACCCTAACTGTGAGGAATCTTAGCCCATGCGGGATTGATTAAGGTGAATCTTCACCCCCAGGGAGGCCTCTCCCTGCCTGCTGACCCTGTAGGGGCAGGAAAAATAATAAGGATGAGGAGGGGTGGGGGCAATTTAAACTCTCTTTATTTCCTACCCCACAGAGGGCAAGGGTCATCTCTCACTTGTGGCCGTCATGGTGGATGAGATGAAAAAAAAAGGTACTGACCTATTCATCGGTGCTCCATTTAAGTACCAAAGGTCTCGTCCACTGTGGACCTGAAGTGTGACGTAAAATCCGCAGTGAATACGGTAGCAGCAAAATGTCCTCTACAGAATCTGCACATATCCTAACATGCAGATTTTAAACCTGCAGAATGTCAATTTATCCTGTGGATTTTATCCTTTACAATGTAAAAGGTAAAATTTGTAGCAAAAAACAAATGTAACGCATGTAATTACCACAGCAAAATATGCCATGTGCGTCCACACACTAAAGCCTCATTCACATGTCAGTGTTTTAGTCAGTGATTTCCATCAGTGATTGTGAGTCAAAACCAGGATTGAAGCCCCCACAGATATAAGGTAAAGATCTGCACCTGTTCTGTGTTTAGAGCCGCGCCTGGTTTTGCCTCACAATCACTGATGAAAATCACTGACCAGCACTGACGTGTGAATGAGACTTAAGGCATAAGTGAGCACTCACACAATATAAAACCTGGACAGCAAATAACAGCCACCTGAGCACATTATTAGCGCAGTATTTACCTTCATCCAGGGCTCTATTCATGGCAGCACAGAATGACCAGTAGCCACTATACTCCGTCCCCTTGTACTTCACTAAGAACTTTTTATCTTCGTGTTCTGACCAGAAGGAGAAGTTCAAAGTGTCTGCAAAAAACACCCAGTTAACAGCATCTTCCCCAGAGCCCTGTGGGTTCAATTCATGTAGAGATTTCCATCCTTTCAGGGTGATCTCCTTCCGCCCAATCTTCTCAAAGAGCTTCTCAGCGAGGGAGCGAACACCCTCCTTGTCCACAAACACATGCTTGCTGTTCTCAGTGATGAACTTGCCAGTTTCTCTGGGTCCGAGTGGCGCTGCCATTCTGCACTCTGTCTGTTTAAAGAAAGAATGGAATTGTGTTTTTTAATATATTTTTTTTTTTTAGAGCAAAATCCAAAGAAGAAATTGGGTAAGAGGATGCTCAAGGCTTTGCAGCAACAAGAAGAAGGAAAGAAGAGAACTCCAGGTTATAATATGATCTCCTTTCATATTTACAATGACATAAAAATAACAGCCCATATTTACTAATCCTATAGATGGTGTAAACTTAGACCTGCACCAGATTTATCACAGAAGCTCAGGCTGGATAATAAATCTGGTGCAGGATACACTTTTGGTTGGTTTACTCTGAGACAAAATTTTATGCCAGAATCATGGTGCAAAACGGGCATCTTAGGCCAAACCCCCTGTTCAAGCAAGTCAGAAAAAAGTGTAGAAACCAAAATTGCGTCAACTTGCGCAACTTTTTAGGCAAATTCTAGACATTAGTAAATCTAGGTCACTCGCTTCAGCTGTGTTTTGCTGTAATCTGCATACAGTTATTGCTATTAAAGGGCATCTGTCAGCAGATTTGTACCTATGATCCTGGCTGACTTGTTACATGCGCACTTGGCAGCTGAAGACGTGAGCCTATAGGAGCAACAGGTGGTCTTTCTGCAACTGCAGTGCCCTCTGTACTTTGATTGACAGGACTGGGCAGGGAAAACATCATCACACCTGGTCCTGTCAAAGAACAGAGGGTGCAGCAGTTGAAGAGAAAGTGGAGTTTTGGGCATATGGGCACTGGGTGTAGTTGGAGGCATGTCTTAGTGTAAAAAAAATAAAAAAATTCCATGGTCCACCGCAGTTGTTGTCCATTTCTGGGCTTTTCAAACGTTAGGAGGCATGTTATGGGCAGGTTTGGGACCCTAAACCCCAACTGCATAACAGCATGATGGTGGTTTAGTGGCCTCAAACAGGTAACTGGTTATTTTCTACTGAAGTCTATGGGACCCACATGATCAGACATTTATGGCATGTCATGTGGAAATGTAACATATGCACTTCAAGGTGGTTTACATATTTGGAGCGCTCTAATAGATTCTAATCGACCCCACTGGGCAGATAATACCCCATTAGTATGAAATAAAGAAATATTCATTTATTCTGTACTTCAAAAGAAGTACTGTGCAATGCAAAAATGGTTAGTGGTCGTTCAATATATGATGGGTGAGGCTCCTTATCTTCTGTATTGGAGGAGAACAATTCCCAGAATGTACAACTCACATGGATACACAGTCTCCTCCTCTCTAGAGTGCTGAATGGGGTCACTCATGTCCTCTTACAGTGATTTTTTACTTCAGATTTTTTCTCCTTATTTAACCCATAATAAAAGGCTATAACTTTATCATGAGAATAATGTTTTCCTATACTTAGAAACCTAAAGCATATTACTGGTTTATTCACATACACAATATATAATTAAAAAGAAACCAGTAATAATAATAATATAAATAAAAATATCTGAAGAAAAAAACTAAGCCTCTCCCCAAGACCCATAGTAGCTTCTACTGATTCCTTATTGTAACCTGTGTCTGTGTTTCTGGAAAAGATTCCTCACTCCCTTGATTAAAAGAACACGTTCCTTCCTTTTAGACACATCACATTTTTTGTCCATTGTCTCTGAACTTCATAATTTACCATCAGAAAGTTTATTAGTTACACTAGATGTAAATAGTTCATATACCTCGATATCACATGAGAAAGGCATTCAGGCTACAACAACGCTTCTATCTACTTCAACATTATCTCAATCTGCGCAAGCCTTTTGTATAGAACTACTGCGTTTTGTGCTAGAAAACAATTTCTTTATGTTTGGTGACGAGTTTTATTTCCAAAAGAAGGGTACCGCGATGGGGGCGAACGTGGCACCGTCCTATGCAAATACATTTATGGCCAATTTCGAAGAGAATTGGATTTACACCAGGGTGGATTTTATTTAAATCAAACTGATTTAAATCACGATTTAAATCACTAGTCAGTAAGTCTTGATTTAAATCATAGTTTTCTACATAAAGACTAATTCTTGCTGGTATAACTTATAATATGCAAGTAGATAAAGATTTTTAGAATAACAACTTTTCATATTAGTTTTTTTTATCCCCAGTTTAATAGGTTAATCATTCATATTTGGACAACTTTTCTGTTGTACTTAGGAAGGAGAAAAATATTTGAGGAGATTTATCAAAACTGGTGTAAAGTAGAACTGGCTTAGTTGCCATTTACAAAGTTAGTTGGCTTAGTTCATTTTACAAAGGAGCTCTGAAAACTAATAGGTAGAATCTGATTGGTTGCTATGGGCAACTAAGCCAGTTCTACTTTACACCAGTTTTGATAAATCTCCCCCATTGGTTCTATTCTATTCACTGAACTTCTTTAAACTTAGCACTGAAGGGGTTTATTCTTTATTCATAGGTTTGTAGAAGTTAGGCTTAAGGTCTTTTTCTCAACTCTGTTCATGTTATAACATTTTTGCTGTGAAGAAGAGGCTGTGATCTCTGCTGAGTCAAATTCAGCTTTGAGAACTGCAAAAGTAAACCAAGCATCTGTGATAATATCTTTTAGGCAGAGAAACTGCCCAATAATCTTACAAAAACCTCTGGAAGAGCATCACATTGTGAATGGATTAATGGAATTTATTTACCAAAAAATTAAACATATACAGCCTTATTCTACATAATTAAAAAACTCATCTTTATTTCACGATGGATTAACCTTTGGATGGTAATATATTTTCCTCAAAAAGCATTTTATATTAAAAAAATCAGATTTAAATAAAAAAAATCATTGATTTTTATCCACCCTGATTTACACAAAACTATCTATTCCAAACACATGCCATTATGGATATACAGTGGATATAAAAAGTCTACACACCCCTATTAAAATGTCAGGTTTCTGTGCTGTAAATAAATGAGACAAAGATAAATCATTCAGAAATGTTTCCACCTTTAATGTGACCTATAAACTGTACCACTCAATTGAAAAACAAACGGAAATGTTTTAGGTGGAGGGGAAAAAAAACTAAAATAATGTGGTTGCGTATAACTGGGGATATAGCTGTGTTCAGAATTAAGCAATCACATTCAAAATTCATGTTAAATACGAGTCAGCATACACGTGCCATCATTTACAGTGCCTCTGATTAATCCCAAATAAAGTTCAGCTGCTCTAGTTGGTCTTTCCTGAAATTTTCTTAGTCACATCCCACAGCAAAAGCCATGGTCCACAGAGAGCTTCCAAAGCATGAGAGGGATCTTAGTGATAAAAGGTATCAGTCAGGAGAAGGGTACAAAACAATTTCCAAGGCATTAGATATACCATGGAACACACTGAAGACAGTCATCATCAAGTGGAGAAAATATGGCACAACAGTGACATTACCAAGAACTGGACGCATCTCCAAAATTGATGAAAAGACGAGAAGAAAACTGGTCTGGGAGGCTACCAAGAGGCCTACAGCAACATTAAAGGAGCTGCAGGAATATCTGGCAAGTACTGGCTGTGTGGTACATGTGACAACAATCTCCCGTATTTTTCATATGTCTGGCCTATGGAGCAGAGTGGCAAGACGAAAGCCTTTTCTTATGAAGAAAGACATCCAAGCCAAGCTACATTTTGCAAAAACACATCTGAAGTCTCCCAAAAGCATGTGCGAAAAGGTGTTATGGTCTGATGAAACCAAGGTTGAACTTTTTGGCCATAATTCCAAAAAATATGTTTGGCGCAAGAACAACCCTGCACATCAACAAAATAACCATACCCACAGTGAAGCATGGTGGTGGCAGCATTATGCTTTGGGTCTGTTTTTCTTCAGCTGGAACTGGGGCCTTAGTTAAGATAGAAGGAATTATGAACAGTTCCAAATACCAGTCAATATTGGTACAAAACCTTCCGATTGTGGGGTGATCTGAAGAGGGCTGTGCACAGGAGATGCCTCGCAATCTGACAGCGTAGAGCATCGCAGCAGCGTCAGAGGCGGCAGCAGCAACGGGATCCTGTGGGTAAGTATGAAAAACACCCCTAGACATCGACGCCTCCGACGCCGCTGCGATGCTCTCCGCCGGGGAATCCAAGATGGCGCACGGCTCGGGATGTGTAAAAGCTCAAATTCTCGCGAATCTCGTGAGAACTTGAGCTCCTTCTCCCTGGCTAAGAGCGGGGCGCTCTGATTGGATGCGCTTGCAGCAAGCGAGAAGATAACCACGCCCAAGAAAAATTCAATTGCCCACCCAGTTGAGCCGAATCGCCTCATTACCATATAAGGTGCCAAAAATAACGGGGGCCATCACCGGAAAGACATCACCGGGGCCGCACTGTAAGTTAATATAACTATTTCAGTTAATGTTTTCAGTAGAGTTGTTTCGATACCATAAAAAAGTATTGCGATACTCGATACCACGCGAAAGAAATAAAGCGCCAAAAAAAGCCAGGTGCATTCCGCATTTTATAAAATGTCTGGCCCATAATCGAACTTTCCTATCCTATTTTTTGGGGGCACAAGGTGACAAAAAAAAAAACGAATTGCGCAGTTACTATTTTTTCTTTTACAGCGTTCACCGCATAGGAGATTTTTTAAATATTTTAATAACTACGTTGATGACCTGACTTCTTTTCAGGAGTTCCATTTCTTTCTAAATAATACTGATCATGATCTCCAGTTTACGGCCCACACAAAATATTAGTTTCCTTGGTACAGTTGTGATAGACACCTCAGGGTTCATTAATCACTGACCTCTATAGAAAGCCTACAGACCGCAATACTCTCCTCTTATACTCTAGTTGTCATCCATGTACTCCAAGGACTTACTTCCAATTTTAACGGGTCAAATGGATAGTTACTAATACTAAACTACACAAACAACGTATTGATAAATGTCGCAGAAATTCCTAGAAAGAGGCTATCCTAAATCTCTCTTAAAGAAAGAACAGTGTCCTTCCCTCAGTACCACTACTGTTCAGAAAAATTTATACATCTCTTCCTCGACTACCACTAGTCATCATTTATCATCCCATCATTACAAAAAGTCGTTCCATTATACAGAAACACTGGTCTCTATTACAACAATCATATCCAGAACTACAAGAATTTCATAGTCCAGTCGGAATGTGCTACAAGACACCACAGAACCTAAGATATAGACTAGTGAAAGCCGACATTGGTTCACTCACACCATCTTTGAAACAAACAACTCTAGCACCGACCAGAACAGAAACCTATCCACGTCTTAGTTGTGCACAATGCACAAATGTCATTAAAGACAATCGTATAATTCATCCACATTCGGGTAAAACTTACTACACAAAGCTTTTTATACATATCACGTCGTGCGTAGTTTATCTAATTCGATGTCCATGCGGCCTTGCGTGCGTAGGGAAACCACCCAGAGTATACGAGACCGCATTTCCAAACATAAATCGGATCGCATTTCCCACACCATTTCAAATCAGCTAAACACCAAATGAATCAACTCAGATTCCAGATTCTCGAGCATGCTCCATTGGCAAGACAGGGAGGGAATAGTATTTTGAACTCAATACTCATTCACCCTGGGGACTAAATTAGGGACTTTGTTTTTTGTATTACCTGATTAGATTATGTCAATGTAGTTAACCCTCTTCTACTTCATTTCTTACAGACTAAGGGTACTTTCACACTTGCGGCAGGACGGATCTCCGGCAGGATCCGTCCTGCCGCAAGTGGCTGTGCACTGCTGTGCTGCCGCTCTGTCCCCATTGACTATAATGGGGCGGGGCTACGGCACAGCACGGCAGTGCGCGGCTGAGATCGCCCGGACTAAAAGTCCTGCATGTCCGACTTTTCAGTCCGGCGATCTTTGCCGTGCTGCACCGTAGTCAATGGGGACGGAGCGGCAGCACGGTAGTGCTACGGCCACTTGCGGCAGGACGGATCCGTCCTGCTGCAAGTGTGAAATACCCTAAATAAAAGTATTTCTCAGACAGGTAATTTGTCTGTAATGTTTTACTCTTCTCCTGATAAGTGGTTATTTATAACCCACTACCTTGTTATTGTAAATACCACTAACATACTAACTTATGTATTTGTATACCTGTCCAAATCTGACTATATGTCAAATATTAATCTATGATTCCAAACACATAAACAAGTCTCTATGTTACAGTCCCTAATTCTTTACATTTATTTTGTTATTGTTTTTTCTGTAATTTTTCATGCAATCTTCTCTTGTAATTTTGTATTGTTCGATTTATACAATTTATGTAATGTTCCCCTACTGAATGTAGCTGACATTGCAGCTAGAGTATATATAATTGTTAGGTTGCCACATTCCCTAGCACATCCAACTATTCTCGGGTGTCTGTACACTGCCTGTACTCGGACAGGCCGCATGACATCAATGCGCATGCGTACTGGATGGGAGAACTCATTCTGCCCATCCAAGATTGCCAGTAACTCTGCACCCCCGTCAGTGCGCATGCGCAGCGCCAGGCCGACCGGACGTGACGTCAGACGCCGTCCGCCCGACTTTAAAAGGAGATACATACCAAAGTGTTGGTACGCCATCCTGCAATATAAACTCCCGTACCAAAAAGTGTTGGTACGCCATCCTGCAATATAAACTCCCGGCAGCCGTATCTCTGGTAAGCTTACACTAACCACCAATGTTACTATATTTTATTCTATATAATCTAAATATTAAGTTTGTCCTAATAGTCGCCAGTAATTTTACTTTCACTGGCAGCTACACTTGACTCCATGTAATATATATGATACGATTATTCTAATGTTTGACAGCAAGCTTACTAGTTTGATATACTTTAGTCTGTGCCAGTAGGTTACGTCTAGATATATTCCAAACTGTATCTAGGTTCTATGCTATAGCTTTTTATTTGAATATCCTTATTTAATATACCGGTACTTACCTCATTAATTAACTGTTTGGAATGTGTCCTTAAATACACAGAGTTCAATATGTACTCTATATCCATCTCTGGATGCACTGTCTAGTTATATAAGGGGATCTTATTACATGATAGTATATTTATTAATAGATATACCTTCACTATATCCCCAGTAATCCTGGCTACCTAATTACAATATATCTTTGAAGATCCCCTTGGGACGACAGTCTGATTGTATTACATCAAGGACTTACTTGGAACTACCCATTATATGTAATTTCTTTCTATTATATGCCACATCTATAACAAAGTCTAGGATAGACCGAAACATTGGCCAATGGCTCCTTGTTAATAAACTTTGGATGGAATAAATAATATTTATTACTACATTTGAGTGCCTTGGTTTCCTCACCTTTCTCCCAAGATTCAAACCTGGGATTTCTAAATGCAAGGCTGAACACTTATCTCCAGGCTACAGCCTTTTCATATTGAGGACTGTGGTTTTCTATGCTTAGAAAGCTAACACGTATTACTGGTTTCATTATAATGATATATTGTGCCTGCAAATAAAACAGTAATATGTATAACAGCTTTCTAAGCATAGAATCCACTCTTGTCAATAGTGGGAAGGCTATAGTAAGTAGTGTATATGATATATACATTCTAGGACACAGCTCTGTTCTCAGCATACTGCTCTAGCCCTGTCAATCAATAGGGGTGTTACAAAGGCAGTGCTCAGAGGATTCCGCCCTGCCCACTATGCTGCAACTTGCTCAGGATACTTTCACATCTGCGTTGTTAATTCTGGATTTGCGAAACTACAGAGGGTCTTAAAAAAGGAATTAAACGGATCCCTGCCATTTAATACATCCGGTTATATTAAATCAAAACTGAACAAACCAAATCCTGTATGAAAATCATTGTAAGGCTGCTTTCACACTAGCGTTTTGGCTTTCCGTTTATGAGATCCGTTCAGGGATCTCAAAAGCGGTCCAAAGCGGATCAGTTTTGCCCCAATGCATTCTGAATGGAAAAGAATCTGCTCAGAATGCATCAGTTTGCCTCCGTTCAGTCATCTGACTGTGCCTCCGTTTTCTCTTACACAATCTGGCACAAAAGAAAATGGATCCGTCCCCGATTGACTTTCAATGGTGTTCAAGACGGATCCATCTTGGCTATGTTAAAGATAATACAACCGGACCCGTTCATGACGGATGCATGTGGTTGTATTATTGTAACAGATCCGTTTTTGCAGATCCATGACTGATCCGTCAAGAAACGCTAGTGTGAAAGTAGCCTAAGTCAAAGGCGCCAGACCTGTTTTTTCGCTAACATTAAAAAAGCGGATCTGGCACCATTGACTTACATAGATTTTCATGCCAGATCCAGTTTGTTCCGTTTCACAAACCACCAATAAGCTATTTTGTGCAGCCACCAGGGCCAGAAACTATACAATAAGATTCTGTCCGCTGTGTAGTGGGTGGGGTACTTCAGCTCAGCTCCCATTCAAGTGAATGGGAATTAAACGGTGGTACATCAGCGCTGTAAACTACAAAGTGGATAGAGCCTACTGCCCACGGTATATTTACTGGTGCCAGTGGCTGCCCGAAACAGCTGACCGTGGGGGTGCAGGGTGTCAGACAGTGGGGATATTGATGACCTATGCTGAGAAAACATCAACAGAGTCTAAGTCCTGGAAAAAAACTTTCACAAAAACCTATTATAAAATGTTTTTAAAGGGGTTGTCTCACTTCAGAAAGTGGCATTTGTCATGTATAGGAGGTTAATACAAGGCACTTACTAATGTATTGTGACTGCCCATATTTCCTCCTTTTCTGGCTGGATTCATTTTTCCATCATATTATACACCGCTCGCTTCCATGGTTATCACCACCTTGCAATCCAGCAGCCGTGGTCATGCTTGCACACTATAGGACAAGGGTAGGCAACCTCCGGCACTCCAGCTATTGTGAAACTACAACTCCCAGCATGCATACTTGCTCTGCTCCTCTAAGAACTCTCATAGAAATGAATGGAGCATGTCGGGAACTGTAGTTTCACAATAACTGGAGTGCCGAGCTTGCTGCTCCCTGCAATAGGAAAAGGCATTGGGCTCTCAGGTGGCCGGGAGCGCATATAAGCTAGTGCTTTTTCCTATAGTGTGCAAGCACGACCACTGCTGGATTGCAGGGTGGTCATAACCATGGAAACGAGCAGTGTATAATATGAAAGAAAAATGGATCTAGCCAGAAGGCAATATGGGCAATCACAATGCATTAGTAATTGCTTTGTATTAATTTCCTCTACATGATAAGTGCAACTTGAAGGGAATCAAGTCCAAAATTTTCTATAAAAATCAATAAAAACCGGCTCCAAATGTGCTCATAGCTTCTGGTGTTTCGTGAGTCTCCAAGTTAAACAACGCCATAATAAAGCATACAAGAAGAACATCTCCACACCCATACAGAAAACACTGGGGATGCATGTGGATGAATTAATAGCTGCTTCCAAAATTAACACGGTTAACAATGCATGAATATTGATCACGTATCATATAAATCAACGACATCAATACTAAACATCCCCAATCTACACACTGACACCATACTGCTGCTCACCTATACAAGTTCTCAATATGGCGCCGCCCACAAGTTTCACGTGTCTGCAAGCCGCTCCCCCTTGCGCCGGTACGCAGCTTTCCCTGGACAACGTACTCCCTCATTGGCTCACGGAGTTACTTCCGGTTTTGTTTGCGGTCTTTCCTATTGGCTTAAAATTTCAAAGCTGTTTGATGATTGGCTGCTGTCATTTCACTTGTAATCTGATTGGTCGGGCTTGTTTGGCTTGTACGCCCCCAACCCCCGGTGACAGCTGTCTGGCGGGAAACGAGAGACTGTGCGATCGGTAGCAGGAAAGGCAAGTGAGAGGGCTGGCTTATGTCTATTATACTGCTTGGTAAAGCAGACTAAGAGCTCTTTTATGGATACGTGCATGTTCTTAAAGAGATGTAGCAGAGCTGTGTGTGTGTCACTGTACTGATATGTTCCTAAAGAGATGTAGCAGAGCTGTGTGTGTGTCACTGTACTGATATGTTCCTAAAAGAGATGTAGAAGGGCTGTGTGAGTGGCTGTACTGATCTGTTCTTAAAGAGATGTAGCAGAGCTGTGTGAGTCAGTGTACTGATGTGGAGCACACTTTTAGAAGAAGACTTGTGTCCACACACCACTAAAACTTTCCATGGCACCGGTTTTCTACCTGTAATGACCCCAGTAGTCACCATGTGTGTGGCATAAGTGTTCAGTCCTGAATAGATAGAATAGACAGAGATTGTTCTCAGCGCTATGATAGTGACGTCACATCACACGATCAACTGCTGCACGTTGTGCTGTCACTTGTTAGCAACATGCCATCCTGATCGTGCAGATGTGGGTCAAACAGAACTGCGGGCAAAGAAATGAAGGATTGTCTGACCCTCAAGTGAGAATAAATGACAGGGGTATTCCAGCACAGTGTTTAGTGGTTGCCGCGGTTCAAGGAGAAAAGGTGGAGTGTGGCAGCGACCCAGCACCATCAGAACAGAGAGCTAAGTAGAAGATCCTTTATTTTAGTTTTTCTTAACCATTCATAGGCCATTGAGCGTTTTCTTAATTGTGCTTGAGTACCCCTTTAAGGCTCGGAAAGCATTTAAAATAAGCCAATCACCAGTGCACTGCTCCAGCACCGAAGGTCCCTCACTGCTTCCACCTGCAGCCATTCACCGGCCTCAGCAGTGATGTGTTCCCAAGCAGCACATGAACATTGAGCCTCTGCAGTCAAATGTTGCTCGGGGACAAGTCACTGCATTGGCACTATTATGGGATCACAATATTCACAATTGGCTTCCTTAAAAACTGCTATATTTGTCTTCTGCAGCCTACCTATATTCTCACACATTGCAGGCTGCTCAGCCCCGTTCCATGTGAAATCCATCAGACAATCTCTCTGACGGCTCCCTCTGTAGCCCCTCTATCTGCTGTTCTAAATCTAAGCTGTTTATACGCAAATAAATTAAATTAAAATCAGAAAAGATATCCGTATTATAAGTGTTCAGGAAAGCATAGGGGGGGGCAATAGACCGAGCTGTTAGAGAACCTCGTCTGACCGATTTCACACTGAACAGGACTGAGCAGCCTGCAGTGTATGAGATTACATGCGGGTGCAGAAGATGAACATCGGTCCTTTCTAGAAATAATTCCGCCCTCGTGTGTTTCTGTTATTGTGCTGTCTTTGTCAGTCGCGGTCATTTTTATATTCTCACTTTTATTTAGATAGAGATGTATTTTTGTCAAACTGTTTCTGTTACAGACTGAGAAATGAGTAATGAAACTAAAAAGGGGAGCAAGAACCTTCAGGTGCAGTTTGTGCCAGATGAAGATGTCTTGGAACATATCATTGATAAAGCAGAAGGTGAGTGACTTGGAGTACTTTCACACTAGCGGCAAGGAACTCCGGCAGGCTGTTCCAGCGGGTGAACAGCCTGTCGGATCCGTGCTGCCGCTAGTGCATGCGTTCCCCCGGACTACCGCTTCGGCACAATTGACTATAATGGGGGCGGGCTGGAGTTCCGGCGGCAGCACGGCAAACATGCCGAGGCGGTCCGGTGGCACGGTGCACTAGCGGCAGCACGGATCCGACAGGCTGTTCACCCGCCAGAACAGCCTGCCGGAGTTCCTTGCCGCTAGTGTGAAAGCTAACACTGGGTTCGAGACCTGGCGTTTTGAAGCCTAGCGTTTTGGTGCGTTCAAGACTGGCGTGTGGCGCGTTATTTCAAGCGTTTTGGTAAATAGTGTAGGCGCGTTTGGCGCGTTTATGTGATTGACTGCATAGTTGGCCAATGATCAATGATATAGTTTGGCCAATCTGAGTGCTTTAGAGGTGTGACATTCCATGGTGGCTGATTCAGCATGTTGCAAACTTTGTAAACGCGCATCCATAGGCGCGTTTTACGCTGCACTAACGCCGAACAACACGCCTATCGCGTTTCCCATTGAAGTCTATTGGTTCCAAGCGCTGGATAAATGCCCGAATTACGCGAACATACTTGCCTATGCGTCGGACGTTTATAGGCGCCTACGAGCGCGCATTAAAACGCGCAAGTGTGAACCACCTCCATTGGAATGCATGGTTCCTGTACTGTTGTGCGTTTTTTTGCGCGTTCGAAAGCGGCGTTTTACGCGAAAGTGTGAACTGAGTGTAAATCTAGTTTAGCTGGACGCTGTACTTTGGCAGTCCCATAGAGAATAAATGGAAGGGCCGCATGTGTACTGAACGGCCACACTTAATTCAAGGGGACTCGAGCGATTTCTAAAGGATATATCTTAGGACAACCCCTTTAAAGATGCACATGTCTTTGGTTGTACTTAAAGAGAGCTCGTCTAATGTTTGTATTCTTTAGGGGCTAATTATTTTGACCCATTATTTTTGACCACATACAACATTCTTAAAGAGGACCTTTCACCAGTCCTGACATTACCATATAAATAGCTGGCAGGGTAGGGCATGCTGATGGTATGCGATATCGCTTCTTATTTTTTCTATGCGCTTTTCCGTTCCCCCATGGTGCCCCCCGTTCTGGTTTCCATACCATACCATCAGTACAGGGAGGAGGAGATAGCCCTGTTTCTCTCTGCCCGTGATTGGGCAGCTGACATCCAGGGACAAAAAAAGCTCAGTCTTCCTTACTGTGACGCGTTCCGCTGCGATTGCACAGCTCACAGTTTTTTTTAAAGATAGATAGTGACATGGAAAGATTAAAGAAAAACACCCAAATTATATATTTATTACAAAAACGTGATTTAAACAACAAGTCATTTTTGCTCAGTTTCTTGAGGTGCGTCAGGCCTGGCGTTGACTCTGTATTGGCAATCCATTCATTTCTATGGGAGTGCCAAAAATAGCTGAGTAGCGCGCTCGGCTATTTTCAACTGTCCCATAGAAATGAATTGTAGACGCTGCGGCCTTCACTTCTATGGGGCTGACTGAAATGGCAAAGCCAGCGCTTGGCTAGTTTCAGCAGTCCCATAGAAATGAATTGGGGTGACTGCACATACGTAGTCTACTCTCCTTCTCTTTGCGGGCTCCGTTCTAGAGATGGGTATGGGTCACAGAGGTGTAGCTATTAAAACAGGCATGTCAGGAGAGGGATGGGTCCTCTTAAATAATAGAAGGGGTCTGGGACACTGTAACAGAAAAATAAAACTTGTGACATGAGCTGGCTCAGAATTTATTGGATCTAGTAGCAAATCAAATAACTAAATAAGACGTTTACCTGCACTTTTGGCTCAACTAATTTTCAGTTTAATGGGGGGGCAATCAGGAGTGGTGAGCGGTAAAGGACGGAGAGCTTCTGCTCCAGTTATCTCAGGAAATTAACAGGAAGCTATTGGAGACCATTCTGATAACAACAAATGTCTGCAGATGGTTTACGAAAACCACTTCTCATCTCCTCAGTAGACTCCCCATAGAGTATGACTAATTCACTTGAGAGACTTGGCGGGCAGACTTTACATTACGTGAAAGCATAATGCTGTGATGCCAGGGCCGGTCTAGAGACAAGATTGCTGGATCAGTTATATCCTAGGAAATCATATTTTCCTATTCTGCAGGGACGAGCTCCATTCATTAGATAGGTCATGTTACAGTTAATGAATTTGTCTAATACACACATCATCTCCGTGGTTCTCCTATGCTGTTCTTCACCACCGTGTCACATAGGGTAATACCTGGTATAATCTCTTCTTAAGATGTGACTATAATTTCAGGTGTCAGGCTTAGAAACAGCACCACCACCCAGCGAATAAGCAATGTGAAGAGCTTGACCAAGAATCTTACTGAACATCATGGAGATGAGGAAACTTTGGAGGTTTGGAAGGAGAAGGATTATGTGGACGTTCTGGGAACAGATGCTGGAGGTATGTTAAGCTGATGACCATAAGCAATGATGTCTTAATCTGTTGCTCCGTGCCCTTCTGAGATCACATCTTCTTCTTTCCAACTGCAGACATCTTGGAGGGTGGAGCTGGAACAGGAGGAAGTGATCTGTATTCTTTCCAGACAGTAAAACGCTCCAAGAAGATGGCACAGCTTGGTAATGTCTATATAGTTTTCAACTCATTTAGGGTGCATTCACATGACCATATGTATTTTGTGGTCTGCAAAACACAGATGACATCTGTGTTCCATCAGTTTTTTTGTGTGGACCCACTGATTTTTCATGTTTTGCGGAGCGGACATACCGATCTCTTCTGTCTGCTTTCTGCATCCGTATGTCTGTTCCACAAAGGATAGAACATGTCCTATTCTTGGCCACAAGTCAAGGAGGGGGAATGGATGAAACACGGACATCATCTGTGTTTTGCAGACTGCAAAATACATAGTCGTGTGAATGCTCCATTTACACAGAATTTTTCAGTTTCCCCATAAAAGTTAATAAAACTTTAAAGGGGTATTCCAGGATTTTAGTACTGATGGCCATTAACATCAGATCAGCGGGCAGGACGGATTGGCCATAGACCCGGTGGGCCTATGCCACAGGGTGCCACCCAAGTCCTCCTCTCTGCCGCTGACCGGGTACATGATGAGCTCTCAACAGTTATTTACGCTATGAGAATCAGGTACTCATGTACCCAGCCAGTTGTCTCTTACAACTCCCTCCTAAGCCCCCTTCTACATAGACCACTGGAGGAGGACAGAAGATGGTAGCTATTGATTGACACCACAGAGGACCAGCTTTTGGGGTAGTAGATGTGCTATGCTGTGTTATTTGGTTCTGCTGGGACATTATTTTGCACTATGGTATTGTTGACCCCACCTATTTGTGTTGCCCTACCTTCTTTTAGTTTGGACTTGCCTACAAAAATGGGGCCACTTTTATTATTATTTTCCGGGGCCACTTTAAGTTCCCAGTCTGCCCCTGTTAGGGGGTCCAACTCCCGCACTCCCGCTGATCAGCTATTTCAGATTTGTTGCCGTAACTACACCGTTCCATCCATTGTGCAGTGGGCAGAGCTTGTAACATTCACTTCCGTGGGAGCCAAAGCTAAACTGAAACAGCTGATTGGCAGAGTGTTGGACCCCGCCAATCGGATATTGATGGCTTATTCTGCCCTTAATATTAAAACCCAGGACAACTCCTTTAAGGACAGTCACACTATGGGGCTGATTTACTGGTATAAAAGCTAGTGCAAAGGAAAAGTGGCATTTTTGATAGCAATGTATCCACTTCCAGCTCTCATATTTTTTTTTTTTGAATCAGGTATAATTTTTATTAAGGCAACCACGACATACCAAAGCAAAATATTGACTCGCTGGCCACACAGGGCCAATAATACAGCACAGAATACAATGTGAATAAAAGTCTATAGCCAGCAAAAGCATAGGAAACCACTCCTCCATTTTCCAAATTTTCCCACTTGCAAAAAGAAAAAAAAAAGAAAAACACCGAGCATGGTGCAAATGCAAAGTGAAACAGTTGGTAATGCTGTATGCATAATATATATGAAAAAAATTGCAAAGCAACCAATTAACACAACTCCCCTTTCCCTCCCCCCAATAATCCCCAACAAGCGGTTAGACGACCAAACCTCCTGTAAGGAGCCAAAAAAGGCCCCCAACCCCGACACCACCACACTACCCTACTGAACATCCCTCAAGAGTAGAACAGCCTCCTCAGAGCCACAGGCCACAGACAGGTCCAGCTCTCATTTTTAGAGGCTCTTTAAATAATGAAAGCAGCGACCCACATTTCACTAGTTTGTCCCTCTTTAGTTTTACTTAATTACTCTAATGCTTGGTGTAAACAGCTGTTTTTGCTGTTTTTGGCATGGGGTAAGAATACATATTTTTTTTTTTTGGGGGCGCATTATAAAATTAAATTGCACCGTGAGCAAAAACTAAGTGGGTGAACTCCATGATTTTGCATTTCATCCAAAACCTAGAGCTGCGTACCACTCCACTTATCTTTCAGTCTGCAGTACCTTCTCCAGGATCTACTGTCGGCGCAAGCCTTTCACCTCAAACCTCTGCCTAAAAGGGCCTTCTAGGATTTAGGATTCAGATAAGCTATATCAGATTGTCGAACACCCTGCACCCCTGTCGATTAGCTGTTACCTTGTAGCTCCACTCCATGGGAGCAGCTCTAGTTCTGGTGCCAATTTCTGTCTTCAGAGCTACAGCGTAACAGCTCATGTTCGGGTGGAGTGTTGGGTCTCTGAGTATGTGATATTGATAGCCTGAGTATAGGCTATCAATACCAAAATCCTGGACAACCCCTTTAAGGCTAGGTGTACTACGACCACATGTGTCACATGACAATAAGTCGCGCGACAATTTTTATAATGATAGTCTCTGGTGTCGCACTGCGATTTCGAATTGATTTTTTGCGACTGTCATGTCGCATTGCGACACCAAGGACTATCATTATAAAAATTGTTGCGCGACAAATGTCGTCGTGTAGACCTAGCCTAATTCTGACCTTATGCAATTCAGGTGATGAAATAAAGAAGATAATTATGCCAGTCTGTAGTTGGTCTTTATTTCCCGGTCCCTAGGCCTGCTGATGGGCTACAGGGTTAGTGTGGGAAATGTAACTTCCCTGCAGCTTCCCTATTCTAGCTGATGCAAGCAGGAGTCTTTTATCTCACAGAAGTGTATTCTGGAATTTGTTAATACATACAAGCTTAATAATAAGTTTTGTTAACTTTCTTTCAGCTTCTGAAATGGCTCGAACACCCGGTAAGACTGTGACGTTCTCCACAAGTGATAGTCCCGAAGAAGCCATTAGTCCACCCGCAAGCAGCAAGAGTACGTTCCTCAATATAAGATTATTTTTGTAAGAGGAGACGGCTTGCTAGACCGACCACAAGATTTCATGAATAAGTAATGTTCTCTGTTTCATTCCACAGAGCAGTCCACCAATAAAACTCCCTCGAAGGTAAGTATGCTGCAATAGCTAAAATATGAATAGATATGAGTATTAACTCCACATACATGTAGCCATTTCCCAGCGTGGATATGAAAATTCTCCTGGTTTCTCTGAGCAAAGCACCAAAATAATTTGAAGTTACAACTAAAGTGCTGAATGCCCATGCAAGAATTTTTTGGAATAATGTGGCATAGTAATAGTGATTGGGGCATCTAGATATTTTACAGTAGATGAGTCCTGCAACCTGTAGCTGCTTTTTATATGCAGTATATGTCCATTTATGAATATATTGAATATGAGCAAGGACACTAATGTATTGATGAAATTTATGCTGACTGCTGCTTTGATACTTTAGTGTTTTAAGCAGCCATGAGTATGTTCCGTATAAAGTCTGCTGTGTGTGGATATATATACTGTGTGCGGCTCGCATATGTATCTTCTGCATGGAGTTTGTATGCTCTCCATAGTTTATCAATTATCAATATGCAAAGAGAATGAACAAAGAGAAATCTGAATCCAATCATTATTTGGTGTGTACTTAAGGTAAGTAACATAGTTTATAAAGCTGAAAAAATACATCTGTCCATCCAGTAGTTCAGCTTGTTATCCTGCAAGTTGATCCAGAGGAAAGCAAAAAAACTGAGAGGTAGAAGCCAATTTTCCTCATTTTAGGGAAAAAAATTCCTTCCGGACTCCAATCAGGCAATCAGAATAACTCCCTGGATCAACGACCCTCTCTAGTAGCTGTAGCCTGTAATATTATTACACTCCAGAAATACATCCAGGCCCTTCTTGAATTCCTTCATTGTACTCACCATCACAACCTCCTCAGGCAGAGAGTTCCATAATCTCACTGCTTTTACCGTAAAGAATCCTCTTCTATGTAGAAACCTTCTTTCCTCCAGACGCAGAGGATGTCCCCTCCTCACAGTCACAGTCCTGGGGATAAATAGATGATGGGAGAGATCTCTGTACTGACCCCTGATATATTTATACATAGTTATTAATAACCTTCATTTTGATAATCTTTCAGGGTATTATAGTCCATCCATTCCAGTTATTACTTTAGTTGCCCTCCTCTAAACCCCTCTCCAGCTCTGCTATGTCTGCCTTGTTCACAGGAGCCCAGAACTGTACACAGTACTCCATGTGCGGTCTGACTAGTGATTTATAAAGTGGTAGGACTAGGTTCTCATCACGGGCATCTATGCCCCTTTTCATGCAACCCATTATATTATTGGCCTTGGCAGCAGCTGCCCAAAACTGGTTTCTACAGCTTAGTTTGCTGTTCACTAAAATTCCTTGATCCTTTTCCATGTCAGTGTTACCGAGTGTTTTACCACTTAGTATGTACGGGTGACTTGAATTATTCCTTCCCATGTGTATAACTTTACATTTGTCAGTGTTAAACCTCATCTGCCACTTCTATGCCCAAGCCTCCAATCTATCCAGATCCATCTGTAGCAGTATATTGTCCTCTTCAGTGTTATTTACTTTACACAGTTTAGTGTCATCTGCATAAATTGATATTTTACTGTGCAAGCCTTCTACTAGATCATTAATAAATATATTGAAGAGAATAGGGCCCAATACTGACCCCTGAGGTACCCCACTAGTGACAGTGACCCAATCTGAGTATCTACCGTTAATAACCACCCTCTGTTTTCTATCTCTCAGCCAGTTACTTACCCACGTACATTTTCCCCCAGTCCAAGCATCCTCATTTTATATACTAACCTTTTGTGTGGTACAGTGTCAAATGGTGTGGAGAAGTCCAGATATACGACATCCATTGATTTGCTACGGTCAAGTCTAGAACTTACCTTACCGATCCCTCATAAAGATATGGCGTTATTTGATTCTTTTCATTGAGGTACTCCAAGATAGCATCTCTTAGAAAACCTTCAGTTTACCCACGACAGATGTTAAGCTTGCCACCCTATAGTTTCCGGGCTCTGTTTTTGGACCCTTTTTGAATATTGGCACCACACTTCCTGTCAGTATAGAGTCCTTAATTATCAGAAATAAGGGTCTGGCTATGACCTTACTTAATTCTCTTAGAACTCGGGGTGTATGCCATCTGGTCTCAGTGATTTGTCTATTTTAATCTTTTTAAGATGCCGCTGTACTTCTTCCTGGGTCAGACAGGGCACTTTTAATGGGAAGTTACTTTTACATTCTGCATTTCATCTGACAGTTTATTTTCTTCAGTGAATACAGTGGAGAAAAAATATTTAATAGCTTTGCTTTCTCCTCATCGCTCTCTGCAACTTCTCCCTCATCACTCTGTAAAGGGCCGACACCTTCAGATTTATACTTTTGAAGTATACCATTTATACAATTGAAGTACATTTTATGGTTAGTTTTACTCTCTTTGACGATTAATCTCTCGGTCTCTAGTTTGGCCGCTTTTATTGTTTTTACATGTTCTATTTTTTTCGTTATAGTTTTTCAGTGCTTCCTTGCTACCCTCCTGTTTTAGTGATTTATATGCTTTCTTTTTGTCATTTATTGCTTTCTTTACAGTTCTATTTATCCACATTGGTTTCTTTTTGTTCCTTAGCCTTTAAGTCCCATACGGTATGTTGGTATGTTCCTCTCACAATTAGATTTTAGGATGCTTTTAAAAATATCCCATTTTGTGGCTGTATTTTTATTTTTGAGGACTTTGTCCCAGTTAGTTAGGCCTATGGCCTCTCTTAGTTGGCTAAATTTAGCTTTTTTAAAGTTTGGTATTTTTGTTCCTCTCTGAAGAAAGACTCTTGAATGACAATTGGAAGGTTATTACTTTATGGTCACTATTTCCCAGGTGTCCCCCAATCTGCACATCTGTTGTTCTGTCAGGTCTATTGGTTATTACTAAGTCCAGTATGTCTATTCTAGTCGGGTCCTGAACCAGTTAGGAAAGGTAATTTGTCTTTGGTTATTGCCAAGAACCTGTTTCCTTTATGTGATGTACAGCTTTCAGTTTCCCAGTCTATATCTGGGTAGTTGAAGTCCCCCATAATAACCACCTCATTATGATTTGCCGCCTCGTCTATTTAGTTTAGTAATAGATTTTCTTTGGACTCTGGTATATTAGGAGGTTTATAATAAACTCCTGTTAGAATTGTATTGTTTTTTTTTCTCTCCATGTATTTCTACCCACAGTGACTGCACATGTTCATGTCCCTCGCTTATATCTTCGCGGACTGTGGGCTTTAGACAGGACTTTACATAAAGGCAGATCCCTCCCCCTCTCCGGTTTTGACGATCCTTTCTAAACAGACTGTAACCCTGTACATTAACTGCCCAGTCATAGCTGTCATCCAGCCATGTCTCAGTTATTCCCACTATGTCATAGTCCTCCTCACACATCACTAATTCCAGTTCCCCAGTCTTGTTAGTCAGGCTTCTGGCATTAGTATACATATATTTGACAGGTTTTTGTATATTTTTAACCCTATACCTTTCCTTCTGAACTGTTCTAGTCCTTCCTTCCATTCCTCCCCAGTCCCACTACCTCGCCCCTGGTCTCTATCTGCACTATCTTCCCCTCCTATAATGTAATTACCCCCCCCCCCCAGTCCCTAGTTTAAACACTCCTCCAACCTTCTTGCCATCTTCTCCCCCAAAACAGCTGCCGCTACCCCATTGAGGTGCAGCCCGTCCCTACGATAGAGCCTGTAGCCGACAGAGAAGTCGGCCCAGTTCTCCAGGAACCCAAACTCCTCCTTCCTACACCAGTTCTTGAGCCACTTGTTAACCTCCCTAATCTACCACTGCCTTTTTTGTGTGACTCGTGGTACAGGTAGTATTTCGGAAAACACTACCTTTGAGGTCCTTGCCCTAAGCTTGTGACCTAAATACCTAAAATCATTTTTAAGCACGCTCCACCTACCTCTAACTTTGTCATTGGTTCCGATATGGACCATGACCGCTGGACCTTCTTCATCCCTCCCAGTAATCTGTCAACCCGATCCGCGATGTGTTGGACTCGAGTACCAGGAAGGCAACACACAGACGATCCCGGACTTTGTGATAGATTGCCCTATCTGTACCCCTAATAATTGAGTCTCCCATTACCAGCACCTGTCTGGTTGCCCTGTTCTCTGGACCCCTGCTTACTGGAGCTTTCATACCCTGACTGGCAGAGGAAGTGTCCGGCTGCAGCAGTGCTGTCCCTGAACTGACAATCCCCTCATCTGCCAGTCAGATCATGGCTAGAACACCCTGGCACTCTTCCCTCTACCCAGCTAGCTATCTCGATTTCCTGAGCCTCCTCGCTACCACCCTCCCCCACATCTACCCCATAGAGTGCCTGCTCAGTGAGCAGCAAACTCTTTTCCAAATTGCCAACGCTTCTCAGTGTTGAAACTCGTCGATTAGATACACAACGATACGTTCCAAACGGGCAGTTTGCTCACATTTTGAACAAAGGTATACACCCTCAAACGGCTGTTCCAGAACTGCATACATGATGTGCACTGGACTGCGCTGTCAATAATGGAACTCGTACTAAATGGGGATTACGCAATAAAAAGAGAAAAATACAATACCGTTCAGTGATAAGAAACTGACTTACTGTAGTCCCCTCCTAAAGTCCCTGAATCTCAAGTCTCATAATCTAAAGTCACACACTTGAAATCAAACACGCGAGCGGCTCACAAACTCGCGTTGTTTGCCTGCTTATATAAGTGCAGCTCCCAAACAGCTTCAAACCAGACTGCTTTTTGCTCTGGATTTAAATGCCCTCTGGATTCAAAGGTCATCAATATCAAATGGGTGCAGGACCTACAACTGGTCAGCTGTCTGTGATAGGCGCAGGAACTAGCACAAAGGACAGACCTGGAAGTGAACGGAAGTAAGTCGGCACAGACACTACATAGTGGACAGGACTCCACTTCCGACTCTGTTCTCTGTGTTCATTCCAGCAGCTGTTGCAAACAGCTAGTCGGTAGGGTTGTTGGACCCTCCATTTATCTGGTATTAATGACCTTTCCTAAGGATTGGTCATCAATATCTGTAACCCTGAAAACCCCTTTAATTATTATAGCTTTAAAGAGTGCCTGCAGCATGACTCACTTATTGTTTCTGCAGTTTGGTATTATTCATTTCATGATGTTGTTATTTTTGTTAAGGGCAGGAAACCGGAATTCATTTCTACTACTCCGCACAGACTGAGGAAGAGGCTATCAGGTAAAGTATATGTTGATGGATTGTCAGATATTACAGAAAAGCCTAGATAAGCTGCAGGAGCAAGAACATGGCATGGTAATGCACCCAGGCCAATCATAAGACTGCAGACACATATTTGCGGCCCCGTGTGGCCGGACAGAAACACAGCTGATTGTGCGATCAACTGTGTTTCTGACCGGAGCACAGCATAGCGCTGTATTAAAGGTCCAGCTCCTGGACTCTAGCAGGAGTAGTTTGGGTCCCCCACTGTCAGTGACAACCAGGGACCTGAGGAGAAGACAGAAGTGGTTTATTGCTAATTCTGGGTGCATAGCGCTCGGTGAGTGTATGCAGTAAATACAGTTAGCGGCTACGCCACATCCTCTATTGGACCTGGCAGTCACATGATTGCCGTGTGTCTATCGGACACAACAGAGCTGTAGGGTTTCCAGAAAATGAGTGCTTTTACTTCTAGTAAGGGAAGGTGCTTACTGCTTATTGCAGGGCACCAGTCACACAGATATAACCTATGACATGGGGCGCTGGCAGTAACAACCAGTTGTCATCCTCTGCAGAGAAGGAAAGTGGTCATTTATGAATAGGAGGCAGGATGGAAGGAAATGTCGCCACTTACACTGCACAATTTGTGGGCCAATTACTAGGAACAAGTGTTCATAGGAGCACTCTTTCCTGAGAACTGGCATGTATAATTGTGCTGCCGATCATCTGATAAATGAGCAATCATTCTATACAATGAAAGATGTATGATTCCTTCCCCTTCAGTTTGCATTGACCTGTGTAATAGACCGATGCAAATAACCAACTATCAACTTTTTTGGGGGCATTTGAAATGGAGTAATGTGACAATGTGGTCCCCAGACCAAAAATGTTCTGCACCCCTGTTATAAAGGGTTAGGAGAGCTAGAAATGATTTTAAGACAGGTAACCAGATTACTAAAGGGGATGGAAGGTCTCTCTTACAGTTGTAGTCACCGTTACTGTAACGCAACCAAAACTCATTACAGTAATATACGGTGACAAATCCTGTTGCTGATGTGAAGATAACGCTAGCTACATCTGTAGAATGATAAAAATAAATTAATGGGCTTGTTCAGCTTGTGAAAAAGGCCCCTTAGAGGTGATCTCATTTTCATGTACAAATACATTTGTGGTCACTACAAAGAACTGGCACATGGCTTATTAATCCCAAGGACTTAGGACCAGGAGACTTGTATTACATGTAGAGGAAAGGAGAGTTAGACATCCATACAGGAAAGGATTCTTTACAGTTCGAGTAGTCAAATTATGGAATGCCCTAAGGTAGTAATGGCAGATACTATGGCAGCATTTGAAAAAGGCTAGATGCTTATCTAATAGCAAACAATATTGAGGGTTATCATTAATGTTGTATAATCAATCGAGAAAGGTTGAACTTAATGGACCAATCTCTTTTTATTTTTTATTTTTTATAAACCTATGTAACCATATAAAAGGATCTGCATTTTATACCTCCAGCACCGGATCTAAGATCTGACAGTGAGAGCGACTACTCTGCCTCTAACTCTGATGATGATATGGACGATGGGCCAGCTACAGCTAAAACGCCAAGTAAAGCGTCCCAGATACCGAGTGAACCTTCTCAGACCCCTGCTAAAACACCATCTAAAAGAGGGAAGAAAAAGTAAGAGCCTCTCTGCGCTAGATAAAAATCAGTATATGTATTTATTTAAAATCCATTCTTTTTTTCAACCAACTTGGGTGCTATTACAGAGGTTGGTACCCAGCTTTCCCAGACTCCAGAGCGTCAAATGGTTTTGTGGTGTTGGCACAGATAAAATGCATAGATTGATCGATTACAGTCACTTGAATGTCTGTCTTCTTTTTGTCCTTTGCAGAGCAATTTGGTAGAAGAGTACTTTGAAGCCCACAGCAGTTCCAAGGTCTTGACATCAGACAGAACATTACAAAAGTTACAGACGCCAAAGTTAGACCAGGTATGAAGCAGACAGTCAGCATTTTCCAAAAATGGATGGTCTACAATGACAAAATGTGACTAGTGGCAGATTTATCAAAGCGATTCTATGGCTGCAGTATTAGGTTTAGTTTGATAATAGACCATGCCAATGATCTGAATATTTGTTGTAAAACCAGTGAACACTGACAAATTCATCACCTTTACTTAAATCTATATTAGATTTTAAGGATGCAAACTTCAAACTTGAAGTCATCAGTCAGAACACCAGTACTTTAGGGTACTTTCACACTAGTGTTAAAAGAATCCGGGAGGCAGTTCCATATGCAAACTGATATCATTTGTTCCTGGATCCGGATCCGTCTGACAAATGCATTAAAATACCGGATCCGTCTCTCCGGTGTCATCCGGAAAATCGGATCTGTCAATGTGGCAATTTCCTGAACACTTGGTACCGGACCCGGCAGTAATTCATTTCAATGGAAAATAATGCCGGATCCAGCAATCGTGCAAGTGTTCCGGACATTTTGGCCGGAGAAAAAACGCAGCATGCTGCGGTATTTTCTCTGGCCAAATACCGTAAAAGGGACGGAGCGGAAGACATCCTGATGCATACTGAACGGATTGCTTTTCATTCAGAATGTATTAGGAACAACTCATGCGTTTTTTTGCCCCCGGTATTGAGCCCCTATGACGGAACTCAATACTGGAAAACTTTAAGACTAGTGTGAAAGTACCCTTAGTCTAATATGTTTAATTCTGTGCTTATTAATATACTTATATAGAAGTCAGAGGTTGAAGTTTTCTACATCACTTGTGTAAGCAGAGTTAAACATAACATGCAAATATAAAAACCCAAAACTTCCTATCTTACTTTGTCTCATATTACAATTAAAACTGAGAAATATATAAAGAAATCTTCTCTGTGTGTTCCAGGAGATCAACCACGTCCTCCTGCTCTCAATCATGTGTCTGGCTGTAAGACAGCTGGCTGGATAAGAAACCTCCTTTCTCTGCCCTGTCTCCCTATTTTCTAGTACTTTATTTTTAGATGGCCTATTCTTATTGCAGCTCTGAATGGGACTGAGCTGCAATAGCAGGCACAGGCACTACAAAGTGTACAGAGCTATACCCAGTAAACAATAAAGGGGATGCAGACAAAACATCAGTGTCGATGTCCCGGAAAACCCCTTTAATTGGCGCAAAGTGTTGCATTTTAAACCTCACGTTGTTAAAAGGTGAAATTAACTTTGAAGGCTATGTACACCCTAGGGGGCAGTTTTTTATGATTGCATTTTACTCATTTTGGGCTAAAGACTTTATTTATTTTTTTATATTTGTCTTTATTGAAAAATAGTAAGCCCTTCAGTCACAAAGGGTTAACTGTTTTTCTAGCTGTGTGAATAGTAGTTTCACTTTATGCAGGTCATCTGTATATTACTAAAGGGTCATAAGTACTTATTTAAGCCACATTCTTATCAGTAAAATAAGAACGGAGCTATAATGCGTTTTGTAAGATCACAGATAAGAAGCCTGTACGCTCTCTGCCTGACTGAGAAGAGAGAAAAATCAGAACCAGCTACTAAATAAACTCAAAGCTGTGCAGGGAAAGCAGCTCAATATTTTTATAAAGACCAACTGAAAAAATGATTTTTAGCTAAAAATGAGCACAATGCAATAATAAAAAAATTGCCACTAAAGGTGTACATAGCCTTTAAGCTGGCCATACACATAAAATGGCTAATGGCTGTCTCCACCTATCTGCCTATTTCCACCAAGCACCAATCGAACTTTCCTAATCCTCGTTTCCCCAGACATCTATTACTGAGAGACTGTTCAAACGGTGCCTGACACCTCAGATTGTGACCAGATCATGCATGTGGACAGCTTTAGGCACAGCACTAATTTAGTTTGCATACTATCATCTTCATCAATTCAGTCTATGAAATAATGCAGTGGTTCTTCCACGAGGGCAGTGAGTAGATTAAAGCAGGACACAGTAAGACTGGTTATTAAATACCAATTACTTGGCTCAGAGAAAAAGTCTGTTGGTTCCATGGCCTGAATTAGTCATGAAGGTTTTTACATATGTGCCAGTTTTTGGATATTGCAGTGTTCTGTTGTGTTACATCCTATAGGAGACATTGCGGAAGCTCCTGGACCAGTCTCCCTCAGTGTTTGCCAATGATCTTCACAATCTTAATGAAAAACATGAGGCGTTCTTCTATAAGTGGATGCTGCAGCTTCAGTAAGTGGGGAAAAACCTATTTTAAAGTTACCCTTCTGTCCAAACCCAAATTTTTACTATACATGACACATGCATAGTCAACATACCTGGTGCCTTCTGTTACTCACATGCTACCTCTGTTCTGGTCCCCCGTTGGTTTGCTTTTTAAGATACCCACCACCCTGTCGGATTTCCGCATGCCGATTGCTGTATGAAAGTCTAAGGCATTCTCTGCACTGCCCTTGGATAGACAAGCACTATAAGGGTCCATTCACACGTCCGCAAAATGAGTCCGCATTCGTTCCCCAATTTTGTGGAACTGGTGCGGACCAATCAATTTTTAATAAGGCAGGAATGATGGCGGACAGCACTTCTATTTTTTTGCGGAAACGGAACATTTCCTATTCTTGTCCACAATAGCGGACAAGAATAGGCATTTTCTATTATAGTGCAGGGCATGTGCTTATGGCCGGTGTCCGTGTTTTGCGGATCCGCAAAACACTTAAGGACGTGTGAATGGAGCCTTAATGTGAGTCTAGAATGGAGGGCAGCAGATATGTTGACTATATGTGACATGTATAGTCACATTTTAGGTTTGGATTGATTAAAGGGGGTGTCTCGCCTCAGACATTGGTGTTGTATCACTAGGATCAATGTCTGATAGGTGCGGGTCCCACCACTGGGACCCGATCCTATCTCCAGAACGGTACCCATCCAGGGAATGGCATTCCATAAATAGGCAAGCGCTGGTTTGGCCATATCCAGAAGTCCTGTAGAGATGAATGGAGCGGCACTCGTCCTGTGTGCTCTCCGTTCGTTTTTATGGGACTTGAAAATAGCTGAGTGCGCTAGCTTGGCTGTTTTTGGAACTTCTATATAAATGAATGGAGAACATGCGTGGTGTGCTCTCCTTCACTTTTGGCGGTCCGTTCTGTAGATAGGTGTACCAATGTCTGAGATGATAAAACCTCTTTAACTAAAGTCTCACTCACTGTTTTGTGCTTCTTTTTCCTATTGTTTTTCAGCTTGGGCTTCAATATTGTCCTTTTGGTCTGGGCTCCAAACGGAACCTCATCGAACTGTTCCGGACTACGTTACTGCAAGACTCGCTTCACATTGTTGTCAATGGGTTTTTCCCAAGCATCACAATCAAATCTGTAAGTATTTTCTTTGTATTGTGCATCCAAGGACTTTGGGCTGGTTACTCTTCATTTATCGAGGTTTTATCAAAGAAGGGATAGATGATGGCAGCAGCATCTCCTGTCAGAATTAAGTTACAGCCAGAGGGAGAGTCGTTTTGCCTCGGCAACCTTACAGATTGTCTCTTGTGCAAAGGAGTTTAGCAGAAGAGGCTTTTGGAGTTGTGCAGTAACTTGCCAGTTCTCCTGTGGTCAGTGTTTCACTTCATGCAGGAGATGTCACTCGAGGTACCCTTTCATTACAATCAAGGATACAGAAAAGTAATTAAAGGGGTTATCCTATGAGTAATGTAAAAAAATAAAAAATCTGACATCTTCCAGCACATGAGAATCTCTAACAAAGCTGTCACAGCTTCTATCAAGATAGAGCAAATCGCAGTTGAATGATGGAAGTGAGCATGTGCATCCATCTCTGCGATGTTCCTGAGGTGGACAGAGAAGGAAAATAACAAACAGCAGATGGCGCTATACAGATACATTTTATAGAATAACTCTGTGGCTACATTCAATTTTTAATTACATCCAATTACAAAAATATTCATTTTCTTTGGACAACTGCTTTAACCCTTAACCCTGCGATATTTCACCTTAAGGACCAGGCAATTTTTTGGAAATTTCATGCGTCATTTTATGTGGTAATATCTTTGAAACGCTTTACTTATCCAAGCCATTCTGAGATTTTTTTACTTGTCACGCATTGTACTTCATGTTCGTGGTAAATTTCAGTCAAAAAATTGGAAAAAATCGCAAGTTTCCAAATCTCAATTTCTATGCTTTTAAAACAGATAGTGATACCTCATATAATAGTTATTACTTTACATTTTCCATATGTCTATGTTTGGATTATTTTGTGAATGCCAGTTTATTTTTGGGGATGTTAGAAGTCTTAGGCCTCTTTCACACGGGCGTTTGACGCCCGGATAAGAAGCGGGTGCGTTGTGGGAAAATGCGCAATTTTTTCACGCGTGTGCAAACTGTTGTAATGCGTTTTGCATGCGCGTGAGAAAAATCGGCATGTTTGGCATCACTGAAGTCCGGTTTCGGGTTGAGTATTCTGTATATTTTTCCTTATAACATAGTTGTAAAGGAAAATAACAGCATTCTAAATACAGAATGCTAAGTAAAAAGAGTTATTGAGGGTTAAAAGAATTAACTCACCTCCTCCATTGAACAGCGTTGCTGCTGGTCTCCTGTTCTGTCTTCAGCTGGGGGGGAGGGTAAGGACCTTCGTGACATCACTGCGTCACATGGTCCAATCTTGGAAGCAGGTGATTGGACCATGTGACCCAGTGATGTCACCGAAGGTGTCTCCCCCAGCTGAAGACAGAACAGGAGACCGCAGCAACGCGATCAATTGGAGGAGGTGAGTTAATTTTTATTATTTTTTTACCCTCTATTGCCCTTTTACTTAGCATTCTGTACTTACAATGCTATTATCTTCCTTTATAACCATGTTGTAAGGGAAAATAATAAAGATCGGGTTCCCATCCCGATTGTCTCCTAGCAACCATGCGGGAAAATCGCTCCGCATCTGCACTTGCTTGCGGATGCTTGCATTTTCCCGCAGCCCCATTCACTTCTATGGGGCCTGCATTGTGTGAAAAATGTAGAAAGTAGCGCATGCTGTGATTTTAACGCAACGCTAAAGTGATGCGGGAAAATTACCACTCATGTACACAGCCCCATAGAGCTAAATGGGTCCGATTCAGTGCGGGTGCGTTCACATCATGTATTGCACCCGCGGAAATCACGCCTGTGTGAAAGGGGACTTGGGAGTTTAGAAGCAAATCTTGAAATTTTTGAGAAAATTTCCAAAACCCACATTTTTAAGGACTAGTTCAGTTATGAAGTCACTGTTGGGCTTACATAATAGAAACCACCCATAAATGGCCCCATTTTAGAAACCACACCCCTTAAGGTATTCAAAACAGTTTTTACAAACTTTGTTAACCCTTTAGGTGTTCCACAAGAATTAAAAGAAAATGTAGATGAAATTTCAGAATTTGACTTTTTTGGCAGATTTTACATTTTAATCCAATTTTTTCCAGTAATAAAGCAAGGGCTAACAGCCGAACAAAACTCAATATTTATTACCCTGATTCTGTAGTTTACAGAAACACCCCATTTGTCGTAAACAGCTGTACGGGCACACGGCAGGGCGCAGAAGGAAAGGAACGCCATATGGTTTTTGGAGGGCAGATTTCACTTGGGTAATTTTTAGTTGCCATATCATATTTGAAGACCCTCTGATGCACCCCTAGAGTAGAAACTCCAAAAAAGTGACCCCATTTTGGAAACTACGGGATAAAGTGGCAGTTTTTTTGGTACTATTTTAGGGTACATATGATTTTTGGTTGCTCTATATTACACTTTGTGAGGCAAGGTAACAAAAAATAGCTGTTTTGGCACCGTTTTATTATTTTTATTAACAATGTTCATCTGACAGGTTAGATCATGTGCTATTTTTATAGAGCAGGTTGTTACGGACACGACAATACCAAAAATGACAATTTTTTGGGCTGTTTGTTTTACATAATAAAGCATTTAAAAAAAAAAATTTTAGTGTCTCCATATTCTGAAAGCCATTATTTTTTTATTTTTGGGGCGACTGTTTTATGTAGGGGCTCAGTTTTTTCGGGATGAGATGACCGTTTGGTACTATTTTGGGGTGCGTATGACTTTTTGATTGCTTGGTGTTACACTTTTTGTGATGTAATGCGACAAAAATTGCTTTTTTGACACAGTTTCTATTTATTTATTTTTTTGATTTTCACCTGAGGGGTTAGGTCATGTGATATTTTTATACAGCAGGTTGATACAGATGTGGTGATACTAATATGTATACTTTATTTTATTAAGTTTTGCACAATAAAAGCATTTTTGAAACCTAAAAATCATGTTTTAATATCTCCATATTCTGAGAGCCATAGTTTTTTAATTTTTGCCCGATTGTTTTATGTAGGGGTTTGCAGGATGAGGTGACTGATTGGTACTATTTCGGGGCATACACCTTTTTGATCGCTTGGTTTTGCACTTTTTGTGATGTAAGGTGACAAAAAGCGGTTGTTTAGCGCAGTTTTTATTTAATTTTTCTACTGCATTCAGGTGAGGGGTGGATCTTGTGATATATTTATAGAGCCGATCGTTATGGACACGACAATACCCAATATGTCTGTTTTTCTTTTTCTTTTTACAATTTCATGTGTTTTATTTTGGGAAAGGGTTTTTTCTTTTTTTTTTTTTAACTTGAAACTTTATTTTTCTTTATTATGAAAAACCCTTTTTTAACTCCGCTTTGACCGCGGCATACAAGGGGTTAATACGCTGGCATCTGCGATTTCACCGATGCCGGCGTATGCAGCAGGGCCCGGAGGTCAGTGACTGCTGGGTCCGTGCCGCTGATCAGGTGGGCGCAGCTCCTGCTGTAAATGTACGGCGCTGGTCTTGAAGGCACATCCACCAGCGCCGTACATGTGATACTGTTATGGATCGCTCACACGACTGAAGGCCGTTCAGCGCCGTAGTGCGGACCGCAAATGGGTGTTCCGCAATATACGGGCACTGGCCATTTGAATCCCATATCACAGATGCTGACCCATTGGCTTGAATAGGTCCTCATTCTGCAAGATACGGTGCAGAGTGGTGGCACGGATCAGAAGCCTATGGAAGCACCCGGAAGCTCTTCCGTGAGCTTTTTGGTCCGTGTCCATGTCTTATCTTTTGCTGTATATTGCGGATCACTGATTCATTCAAGTCAATAGGTCTGCACTGTAAGATGAGATTCACATGGCCGGTGCCCATGCATTGTGGACCACAATTTGTGGCCCGCAGCACAGGCACGGACGGCCTACGGTTGTGTGAATGGGCTCTTATATTGTATTTTAAAAGTGTTTTCTAATATTACTCTTGGGGATGGCCATTGCAAACAATCCCTGTGTGTAGTCTGACCCTGCATGTTACTGATGACTACACACAGGGGTATGTTAGTAATCCATGGAGACACACTGGAAGTACACAAAAAAATAGTTACTTAATTTTTTTATTTCAGCTGCATTAGAGCAATTAAAAAATAGTTTATAAATCTGCCCATATCCCTTAATGGTTCCTCATGAACGGTCACCTTGTCAAACAGTAGAAATGGCTGTTTCTGGGAAGGGTGGATGAGACGGGCATTACTCTTCCGATGAGTTGTTGTATAGGATGGAAATATTCAGTATTTCTTCTATGTAGATTAACTATTCTTTGTGTTTATATCCAGATCTTGAACTCCATCACAGAAGAGGCACTTGGTTACTCTGGAACTTTTCGTAGTCCATTGGATCAAATGAACTTTATAGTGCAGAAGTTCAAAGAGGGTAAATGAAGTGAGCCTTGATTTATATGGCTTGAATGGGACACAGAACCGGCCTAGAAAGGGGTGAAAATATAAACACGAGATAAGCTTGAGCATAGGTGGCCTCTTCAGAAGGTCTTCAGATGGATCATGACTACATGTATGGTAGCTCCAGTGGTGCTTTTTCTTAACAGATGCATATGGCTCATTTAACCCATATAGATTGTACGCTGCTTTTTAGGCCACTGAAAGCTGGGTAAACCCAGATAAGTGTCACACAGTGTAATTTCTACAGTCTGGCACAGGTTCCAACTGGGTGAAACAATTTTTAAGTTTTGTCACCAGGTGACCCAAGCAGACTACAACAGGGCGTCCTACAAGGCACTATGGCTTGTAATATTAGTTTAAAGGGAATCTGTCAGCAGATTTGTCCCTATGACACTGGCTGACCTATTACATGTGCGCTCGGCAGCTGAAGGCACATGTGTTGGTCCCATGTTCATATGTGCCCACATTGCTGAGAAATATGAAGTTTTAACATATGCAAATGAGCCTCTAAGAGCAAGTGGGTGTTGCTGTTGTTCCTAGAGGCTCATTTGCATATATTAAACATTTTATTTTTCTCAGCAATGCGGGCACATGTAACCATGGGACCAACACAGATGTCTTCAGCTGCCGAGAACACAGTGGCCAGACCGTTTCCCTGATTTAAATATAAGTGCATGTCCTCCATTTCTCAGAAGCTCAGGATGAAATTTTTGTAAGATTAGCGCTCCATACACAATATCGTGCAAAGTATACCAGACAACTGTACTGCATGTCTTGCTGTGAGGAGTGGTGACACAGTGTTTTGAAGGGGGTTTACTAAGAGTATCATATTGATGAACTATTCTCAGGGTAGGTCATCAATATCAGATTTGTGGGGTTTTTCGACTCCCGGGACCACTGCCGATCAGCTGTATGAAGAGGCCTCCACACGCAATACTTAGGCTACTTTCACACTACCGTTTCTGGGTCCGCTTAGAGATCCGTTTCAGGGCCCAAAACAGATCAGTTTAGCCCCAATGCATTTTGAATGAATAAGGATCCCTTCAGAATGCATCAGTTTGGCTCCAGTCTGCCTCCATTCCACTCTGGAGGCGGACACCAAAACGCTGCGTGTCCGCCTAATGATGCAGAGCCAAACGGATCCTTCCTGACTTACAATGTAAGTCAATGGGGACGGATCTGTTTTCATTGACACAATATGGTGCAACTGAAAACTGATCCGTCCTCCATTGACTTTCAGTGGTGTTCAGGACTGTTCCGCTTTGACTTTGTTCATGATAATGCAAATGGATCCGTTCTGAACAAATACAGTGCGGATGCGGATCTGTCTGTTCAGATACAAGACGGATCTGCACCAAACGCAGGTCTGAAAGTAGCGCAAGACAGATGAATGTGATGTCTTCAGCAATGGAAGAGACTGCAGTGCTCACCAAGCGCCACCGCCTCTTTAAAAATTGATCGGTAGGGGTCCTGGGAGTTGGCCAATTAGATATTGACCTATCCTGAGGATGGGTCATTAAAGGGAATCTGTTACCCTGGTTGTGGATTATCATCTACAGTAATACATGCATAGTAGTGCAGATAAAGAGTCAAGATCCCGCCCAGAGTTCCCCTGCTGTCAGTGCTCAGAGCTGCACTGAAATACAGTGCTGGCTGCAGTGCTGACTCTTGTGCGCATGCAGGGCAGTCCTGACAACGTATTTCAATGCAGCTCTGAGCGCTGACAGTGGAGGAACAGGGGGCAGTAAAAAAATAAAAAATAGTGACTTGTGCTCCATATCTGCAGTACTACTCACGTATTACTGTAGGTAATGGTACATCATCCGGGTGACGGATTCTCTTTAATATTGTACTCTTGGAAAACCGATTATAATTGTTTCTGCGCCACCCAGACCTCATTGATATAGCACTTGGAGTGTCTTCTTGATCACCTCCAGAAAGGGGCTTCTGTTTGTTCTGGTGGTCTGGATTTTTCTTTTACCCTCTGTTAGAGTTGTTTGGTTGCAGTCAGATGGATATGAGTCTTTCCAGCCCCAGTGTATATAAGGTATTTAATCTGCATTGCAGATGTGATGGCACAATCAGTACAAGAAGCAATCTACCCCCCTAATAATTACCAACTTTTTTAGAGCATTTGGAGTTACATAACCTCGGCAGCTGCCTGTGATCAGTGGCATTTCCATAATGAGTGTTCATTTTGTGCTTACAGTGAATTGATGCTTAATGAGCTGTTGGCCTGTGAGGCAGCTGTACTTCTGGCTTCAGTGTTGGAGCAATGCTATTACTGAAGTCATGCATGTTTAAATCCCTTCCGCTATGTGGGTAAAACGGGAGTATCTATATTGTAATTATTTATTCTGCAATCCCTATTCATTAGGAAGACCTTTGTTTGCTAAGCATGGCGTTAACCGATTTAGCAGATTAAGAACCCAGTCCGTCCCTGATCAGATACTTAAAGTGGCCCTGAAAAAAAAACCTAAAAGTGATCCCATGTTGTTGCCGGGTCCAAATTGACATAAGATGGTACAACATAAGTAGGCAGGGCCAGTAATACCACAGTGCAGCACAAAATACTGCTACCCTCGCAGTATTCAACTATATCCTCATCCGGAGGACGGCAATGCAGTTGAGGTTATGAGGGCACTTGTGGCCACCGTCTAGGTGCATAAGTTCCTGATGCTCCTACATTGTTTAATGTACCTGGCTGGTGGCCGTGAGGAGGGCGGCCCCTGGGCATCAGCCAACAAACAAATTTCCCTGTAGGATCCATGGCCAGTCCGATCATGTGCATGCCGTCTTTTTCCCCCTTCTATAGAATTGCCTTATTATTGTCCCAAGAATAGGACGTTCTATATATTTTTTTTTTCTTTTGCGGGCTGCAGAATGGACAAACAGATGTGGACAGCACACGGTCTGCTGTCCTCATCTTTTGCGGCTCCATTGAAATGAATGTGAAAAAAATGCGTATCAGGCGCTAGAAAAATTATACTGTTGTGTGCATGGGGCCTAAAGAAAACATAGTAACAGGAGGTCATTTAGTATCCAGAAATATTTCTAGATTAGGTGCATTTCTGGCGCAGATTGCAGTGCAAAGGTTATTTGCGCCGCAATCTGCGACTTTTCCGCTGCGCCATATCTAAAAAGTGGGCAGGAAAGGGGCCGGCTGGCTGGCTGGCCCATCTCATTCAACCTTTTCTACGCCTCTTTTAGGCATAGAAAATGGTCTACATGTAAGACAGCTAGGAAGCTGTCTTACATTTAGACTGGTGCTGGATATGCCGAAGTTATGGAGAGGCCGCGTCTCTTCATAACTTTGCGGATCCGCCACCAGCTGTAGGTAGTTATTAAGAACGGCCTCTAAAACACCAGTCTTTATAAATGACCCCCATAGTTTGTAAGGCTGAAAAAAAACATCTGTCCATCCATTTCGGCCTGTTATCCTGCAAAACCTGTGGGGTAGGAGACAATTTTCCTCATTTTAGGGGAAGGAATTCCTTCCCGACTCCAATCAGGCAATCGGATAACTCCCTGGATCAACGACCCCTCTCTAGTAGCTATAGCCTGTAATATTATTACACTCCAGAAATACATCCAGTCCCCTCCTGAACTCTTTTGGTGAATTCACCATCACCACCTAGCCTTAGGGAGCAATATGGATGCTTCAGTGTGCGGGCTCAGTAATTTA
>CM065595.1:102022024-102048597 GCA_033119425.1 Bufotes viridis | reverse complement strand
TATGTTACCATCTGGACATCTCATCTACAATGTGGTGGCAGAGACAGAAGGAAGCTGCTAAGACACAAAGCAGCTCCTTCACCCACCGATCAGAGACAAAAGGAAGCCGCAGAGATAGAAAGCAGCTCCTTCACCCACCGGACATGACAATCAGAAGGCTGAACGGTTGATCGCTGTGTTGTAGGAAGAACATTATTGAGGAATCCGGACCTGGATTTTCAAAAGCAACACAAGTGTAAGCCAAGCCCTGAAGAGCGGAATTATCATCATCTGCTCCTTTCTACAGAAAATGACAAGATAAAGTCTTTTCTTGCTTGTATGATAATAACATCTTTCATTAATAATTAAACATCAAATATAAACATCAGTAAAAGCTTTGGACAAATTATTTTCTTATTGAGGATTTATTTCAAAATCTTTCTATATGTTATATCATTTACATATACATAATACAGTAATATGAAATAGGGCGTCAATTGTGGAAGTGCAGTATACGGGCACTTTAATACCCGTTTACTACCAATAATGTTATGTACCTTTAAGTGGCTTACATGTAAATTGCCTGCAGTAATGTGAGGATTGTTATGTAGGTGTTAGACCACTAGGGGGAACTGTTGAGTAAGGCTATATATAGCTAGGCCAGGGCAGGCTAGAGTGAGTGCAGACCCTGGAGTCTGTGAAGGCCACATGTCACGGGCCTAAGCAAGTCAGCAGAAGTCAAGCAGAGGCAATCCCTAGAGCAAGAGGTACTGTAATGTCAGAGGAGGTACACTGCAAACTGGAGATTCAAGGATATAAGCCAGAAGTAGGGCATTGGGGCCTTGAAGAATAATTGCCAGTCAGGACAAGCCAGGAAGAAAGTAAGGTTCACCTGCAATTCAAAAGTCCTGTTATTTAACCCTCTGTTTACCTTGCTGGATATAAGCCTGCTGTAACTGAGACTGTACCAAAGCCTATTGTCTGCAACAAGAACTGTTTTAAGAGAGTGCCTTCTGTATTACCACAAGTTTGGAATTCTGTTTCAAGATACAAGTCTGTACCTCTATTATTCCTACTATAAATACGGTGTGCCACCGTTTACTGGCACTGGCGTCACGAAACATCAGGGACTTAGCCATAGGCACGTTAAACTACAACACCAAGGGCACCTCACATTGCACCTGGCTGTGTCCCTTCCGAACCCAGAGAGTGCCCCAGAGGAACAGCGTGCCGGCCTCTCCATCACTGGCATTCCCCAGGTTAGTCCCACACATTGCTCTGACTTGGGGATGCTACATTTTGGCGTCACGAACAGGATACGCACGTTTTACGGACTGTGAGCAAAAACGTGAACTTTGTGCCTTAACCAGTTTGCCAAGTGACAAAACGCCTGGTTATTTGAAGTGGACTTTGTGGACTGAAAAACATACAAAAAGTGTCCAGTCTCCAGAAAGCGCTGTGCAGTGTTGCGCTATCAAGAGGAAGAAAATCGCCACTTCCAAGTGTGCTTTTGTGGACTTTTTATCATTCTGCTTGCTGTCACTGAATAACTGCATCATGGCGCCCAAGATGGCCGCCGGCCGCATTGGACTTCTTCCTGCGCCATCACTGTCCTCAGTGGCGCGAAGATTTGGCGCCAAAACCCTCCAAGAGGGAGGAGACAAGCCCCTGTACGTGGATTACAATGTGGGCGGGCCTGAAGTTGGGCGGTGGCCGCAGACTTGTGCAAGCAGAAAGGAAGTATTGGAGCCTGCTGCAAGTGTGCCGGAATCCAGCAGTGGGATCGCCGCCCTGGAGGAGCGGATCGCTATATTGCAAGTTCATCTGGACGGCCTGCGTCAAGTGGCAAGTTCCCGTGCAGCATCGCAGCAGCCCAGCCGTGGTGAGTCCCCTGTGCCCCCTGTGCATCCTGAACCTGTAGCCCGGGGTCCTACAATTAATAATGAGCAGCTCAAAGTTAGTGTGAAAACAGATAAGCTAACAAACTCCAGGAGCCGAGTACGTTGTGACGGGACTTCCTTATCCCGGCCAGTGGAAGTGTCTGCCCCAGTGCCGGCCAGTGTCCCGAGACCAGCAGCTCTTATATGTCCGCAACCCAGCGGGCCAGTGAGGTGGGTAGGCCCAATACCGGTGATGTTTCCAGCCCATTCTCTTTGGTGGGCGCCCCCTCCAAGCGGCCCTGGTGCATGGCCCAGACTACCAGCAGCACAGGGCTGCACTACCTCTGATGAACAGGGTTCATTTGATACATACCTGTGAGCAGGCCTGCTAGGCCATTTTTGCTCATCCTCACAGGGACATCATACTTGTTGCAGGAACTGTCCCTTTAAGTTTGTCAGGCTGGTGGAGCTTGCTGCCAGTTCCCCACGGCCGGTGGCATGTTTGACAAATAAGTAGCCACTGTGAACCACTGCTCCCAGCCTGCCTCTTTCTGTTCCGGGATATCCTGCCTGCTGCTACCATTTTGGCGTCAAGTACTTTAATACTTCCAAGTTGTGCTTTTATTTGCACTTTATCCCCTTTTAACCCCCATTTCAGGTTGAAAAGGGCTTTTATGTCAGCACTTTAAAAATTACGCAGGACTTGCCAGGAAGGTGTTTCCCTGGTATTGTCAGAGTCCTGTATTGTCATTTTATGTATGTGCTGCTGACCGTATTTATTGCTCAAATATTTTATTCAAGTCTATGTGCCCAGAGATGGACTCCCTATGTGCGAGCCTCTGTGATATTGCTTTTATTATGGACTCATTCATTGTCATGGACTATCCTGGTGTTCCTTAACATCCGCTGTGCCAGGTCAGCGCCCCAGTTCCACTCTTTATCCTGAAGAAAGAGAGCGACGCCCCTTGTCACCGCACTTCTCCTTTACCAGCTGGACCTGATAACAATTGTCAATGCAGATGGAATTGATTACTGATGAGTATGTATGCCTGCATTTTTCCTTTTCTCTTTCAGGTGAAAATTCCAGACGGGCGGTGCCCTGTTAGAGTACGAGGTCGTACTCAGCTTAAAGCAGCGGGGTATGTAGTGTACGGGAGTTGTAATGCCCGTCACTACAGAAGGGTCACTTGGATGCTGTCGTTCCTCTCATCTATGGGGAGGCTGGTATATGTCCTATTCATAAAATGCAATGTAATGTAAGTTTGTGCTCGGAACGGCTACACGTTAGAACCTTCCCTGTAACCCCCCCCCCACCTAAGGCAGTAGAGTTGTGCCCTGGCCTGCCGACGTAGGATAGGCTAAAGAGGCCTGCCCTAGAGATGGAGCTTTATAAAAAGGGGGATTCGGGCGGGTGGGTAGAAGCTTCCAGCCGACGAACTTCTGGGGGACGGGCTGCCTTTAATGCATGAAGCCCCGCCTCCTCCTCGCACAAACGCGGCAACAAGTTAGCCTCCCACTTGTGCTCGGAACGGCTACACGTTAGAACCTTCCCTGTAACCCACCTAAGGCAGTAGAGTTGTGCCCTGGCCTGCCGACGTAGGATAGGCTAAAGAGGCCAAAAGACAGACCATTGGTTAAACAAAGGTAGTTTATTGGTTTATTACTGCACCAATTTCTGAAATGCGGTGGACATCTCTACGAGGGGTCGGGTATATATCGGAGATAACATGACGATTTCCAGCGGCCTAGTTTTTTGATCACATGCACCGGTACCCCGTTCTTGGAGGCGGCGGAAGCTGCCCTAATGCGGAACGAATGCCCCGTGATAGAAAGGGGATTGACCTCAGAGTTAGACAGCAAGATCCGTATGTATCTGAGAAACGCCTGTATGCCTAAGGGTCTTGACTCTATCATGAGTAAGGGGGCATCGCCTGGAACACTAGCGATAGCGTGCGTCCACTCACTCAAGACCGTGGCCGGACACCACTGGGACTCAGTGGGAAAGTATCTAACGGGGACCGGCTCGCCTGGCTGCGAGGTTTTAGAGGTGTGTAGCGTTAGGATGAAGTGTTTACCGTGCCTAACCAGTTGGTCTTTCCTCAAGAACTGTTTACTAGCGGCTGGACTTGTAAACTCCCGGGTCGAAGAAACCCATAAAACGCTAGGTACATCGCTGTCAAAATCAACCGGCTGATCTGCCTGCCAAATGGATCTCCCGTAACTTATCTGACAAGGACCGGAACAAACTCCCGTTACAGGTTGTCGTGTGACGTGTGACCTGATGGAGACTTTCTGAATACCTTTCAGAAAGGTCCTAATGGGATGGGCCGTGAACAAAGAAGGCTGATCTGGATGCCGGATGTATAAGTGATGTTGTATGCCTGCGAGATACAACTTGATGGTACTAGGGGCCAATTTTAGAGTGGAGTGGCAAAAGGCAGCAAACCCCAGCAAGTAGGTTATGGGGCCTTCGTCCCCCGGAGGATGAACCGCTTTGAAGCTATTAAAGCGGAGCCAGGCCGTCTTGTATGTCCTGAGGGTATTGCGGGATAGGGCTCGTGACATCAGTGCCCTGGCAGTATCGATGTGGAAACCTAATCCATGATTAATTGGTGGTATGGTGGAACTAGTGCCGGGGTTGGATCCGCGTCCGGGCGACCTGAAAGAAGAGTTTAAAATTGAGTCTGGATAAAGCGTCAGCGGCTGTATTATCGTGCCCACCAATATGTGTCACCATGAAGTGGAAGTTATGTTGGAGCGAGAGCCAGACGAATCTCCTGAGAAACCGCATAATGTGTCTTGAGGCTGATCTCCCTTTCATCACTATCTCCGCAAGTGCTTGGTTGTCGGTAACGAACAACACCGTCTGACCCCTCCAACATTCCCCCAAACCTGTGCCGCCCCACTATGGGGTAGATCTCAAACAAGGCTGAACATTGTGAAAACCCTGGTATGGCCCGCACCTCGGCCGCCCAAACACTAGCGAACCAATGCCTGCCCCATATAGCTGCAAACCCTCCTGTTGACGCCGCGTCTGTGTGCACTACTGGTGACGAGTTAGACACCGCCGGAAGGAAGAATGAAATGCCGTTCCATTGACATAAGAACTTATCCCACATAATAAGGTCCGCCACTGCCTCATTATCCAGATGGATCGAGCCGCCAGGATCCCGAGCTCGGGGAGCAAGCTAAGGAGCCTGGAGATAAAGGACCGGCCTTGGGGATGATCCTGATAGCAAAGTTCATCATTCCCAAGAGGCTCTGTAACTCTGCCTTGGTGGTAACCCGGACGCGGGTGAATCTATGGACCACCTCCTTGATCCTAGTCAGCTTGTCCTGTGGTAAGCTGGCCTGCATCTTCACCGTATCTAGGCAAATGCCAAGAAAGGTGATGTCAGTGCTGGGACCCACCAGTTTATGAGGGGCCACTGGTACGCAAAGATCCTTGAACACTGAGCACAACACCCCTAGATCCTGCGGAGTTTCTGCCGGTGGCTCGATCAGCAGAAAGTCGTCCAGGTAATGGATAACGTGATGCGCCCGGAAAGTATTCGCCAAGATCCAGTGAAGAGCGCTAGCAAATTGGTCAAAAATCCAAGGGCTGGATTTTGACCCAAAAGTCAGCTTACTGGAAAAGAAGAACTTCCCTTGCCACTTGATGCCGTGCCATCGCCATAAACTCGGTAGTATGGGGAGAAGTTTGAAGGCGTCCGTGATGTCTGCCTTTGATAACCACGCCCCTCTGCCGACTCTGAGAATGACCTGAATCGCCTCGTCAATGGAAGTGTATTTCATCGAAAATTCCTCCGACGGGATAAGAGAGTTAAGGCTCGGGATCTGTAAAGAATGTGGGGCTGATAAATCGTAAATTAGTCTTTTTTATTATTAAATTTGCCCGTCACTACACCTATTGGATTCACTCTCCAAAAATCAAAAGGGGATTACTGAACGGGCCGAAAATATATCCTCGCTCTAACTCCGATTGTATCAGTTGCGAGACCGCGGCTGGATCCCTAGCTGCCGACAAGAGATTCTTGCACTCAAAAGTGGCTTGGGAGAGGCCAGTAAGCCTGTGTGAAAGCCCTCTCTTAACCCCGTCACCACGTACTGCACCCACGCTGGTTCTGGATGCTCCTGCAGAAACAAGGCGAGAAGATCCACGTTAACCACGCCTAGTCACGCCGTATTATGACCTTTCTGCGGACAGGCCACTCGGGATGTGCTCTAAAGCATACTGCGCACAAATGCAATGATCTGCATTGCATGTAATTGCAAGCCGCGTAATTGAAATTATTGCAGATCTGGGATCTGCCCAGATAGACAATGGGGCGTCCGAACCTATCTACCCCAGATGTCACCCTACCACTAGATGGGCCCGGTACGCTCCTAGGTTGGGCTGCCCCCGTAGTACTGCCGACATTCGGACACCAGCCCGCCGTATGAGCATACGAGTGGCAAGCTGTGCATGATGGAGCCTTCAGGCCTGCGAAATGCCGGCAGAACAATTCGGTGTCGATGTTTGCCCAATCAATAGTCCGCTGACACTGTACCAGTGCCGCGCGGCTTTAGCAGAGAATGAGCGGTGGTACTCGTAGAAAGCTGTCCCCTCGTATTTGTACCCCAGATCTACCACCTTATACATGTACAAATCGAGCTCCTCCCTTCTATGCGGGCTAACTGAACACACTACGTCTCGGAATAAGCTAAACGCCAGAACAAACTCCGGTATGCTCAGCTTCCTGTTTAGCCTGGCGTCTCTTGATCTCAAAACCACTGACACCTCCCGCAGGCAATGGTCTTATTCTCGGGGACTTCGTGCGCTGCAATGAGCAAGGATGCCAGGTTCACGTCCTTGCCTTCTATAATGTCCTGGCGTAAGTTAGCTGGGACAAAATGTGAGGGAGCGATGGCGGGAAAACCCCTGACCCACCCGAAACGTAGGACTGGACACTGGTGGCTTCTGTTGGTGTCTGGGTTGCCAAACCGACACTGGCTGCATTGGCCTCGATCGTTCCCATTCGGGTTTGCAACTCCGCCATAGAAGAAGCCATAGAACTGATTAATGCATGCAACTGCGTTAGCGAAGTCTGAATCGTGTTAGTTGACACGACCTCTTGCTCCGGGGTTGCACCCGTTGATAGTAGGCGGAACAGCTCGGCTTTCCTCGCAGAGGCCGGATATGGTATCCCCTACTGCGCAACTCAGCCGATAGTCTTGGCACGGTCCATGACCTAAATGGATGGGTTGGCTCCCGATCGGGTTGCCCGTCCATGCTCCCATGGGAAGAGGATGTTCCCTCGTCAAGCCCTTGCGACATCCTAAACCAGGAAATAACGGATTACCATTGGTTGTATGCTCCACCACCACTCCCCTCCCCGGTTCTAGCTCCCTTCACCTTTTATCACCCCTTGTGCTGCCTGACTATCAGCTGTACCAACTTCACACCTATAACTACGTGACCCTGCCTCCCGTGAGTTTCTTAATGAACCCCGCTCTCACCGACTAGCTGTGATCGAAACGTTCCCCCGCCCTCCGTGATATCGCCCTACTACCACGTCTGCGAACGACAGGACTCGAATCAGGTCTGCGGTGTGCCAGACAGAACCCTTGTATCTTCGTGCGAGTCTCAAGTGGCGGTAAACCACTTCGTGCGAGTCTCAAGTGGCGGGCACCCCTTCGTGCGAGTCTCAAGTGGCGGGCACCCTTCGTGCGAGTCTCAAGTGGCGGGCACCACTTCGTGCGAGTCTCAAGTGGCGGGCACCACTTCGTGCGAGTCTCAAGTGGCGGGCACCACTTCGTGCGAGTCTCAAGTGGCGGGCACCACTTCGTGCGAGTCTCAAGTGGCGGGCACCACTTCGTGCGAGTCTCAAGTGGCGGGCACCACTTCGTGCGAGTCTCAAGTGGCGGGCACCACTTCGTGCGAGTCTCAAGTGGCGGGCACCACTTCGTGCGAGTCTCAAGTGGCGGGCACCACTTCGTGCGAAGTCTCAAGTGGCGGGCACCCCTTTGTGCGAGTCTCAAGTGGCGGGCACCCCTTCGTGCGAGTCTCAAGTGGCGGGCACCACTTCGTGCGAGTCTCAAGTGGCGGGCACCACTTTGTGCGAGTCTCAAGTGGCGGGCACCACTTTGTGCGAGTCTCAAGTGGCGAGCACCACTTTGTGCGAGTCTCAAGTGGCGAGCACCACTTTGTGCGAGTCTCAAGTGGCGGGACTATTCTGAACATATTTCCCCCTTTTCCGTGCACACCCTTGTGAAACCTACCACCTATACATGACCTACTTAGCGAGAGCCACATACCTACCTGAAGCCGAACTGCCCCTCTTGATCTGAAACTAACCACGACATGACGAAACATTATTACCCCGATGGCCAAATACCCTTTCTCCCCCTCCCCTCTGCTCATACACTTTACCAGGAAATGAAGATAGATAATCTTGTTGCTGTAACGAAACCACGACAGCACGGTATGGAAAGATGACCCTCGTTCTCACCTCAACTGGTGAAACTATTATGAATACAAAAACACCCTGAGTTTTTGCCCCAACCATACATTGCTCTCACCCCCTCCTCTACCAAGGAGGAGACCAAGACAACCCCCCACACCTCTTGCTGCGCCAAGACCTATGTAAGCCAGGGCCCGCCAATGCTCGACCCCCCGCGCGCCGCTGAGAAGACACCAATAGGCCGCAGCCTGCAAGCACCTCCCTCAAGCCTGCCGACCGCGGCACCGTGTGAGCCGTGCCAACCCCCTATCCAACTTACATGCCGTAGGTTTAATGTAGTCTTCGACCCCCGCGAGGCGCCGAAGGCGGGGCGCGACCCTGCGCGTGCGCAGCGTCTAAGCTGCTGCTGCTGCGCCCGTGTGTGTGGACTCCGTGCTCCGGCCAGAGGTGCCTGACAGGTATGCCCCTTCCCCCCCCCATACCCCTGCGAGCGATTGCCCGCTGTGACCGGACCGATCTTACCCCCATCGTCTGCGGCTGGCACTGTACCTTGCGCGTCCCCTCGTCGTCACAGTCGTACCGGAAGTAGTAGAAGCTTCCAGCCGACGAACTTCTGGGGGACGAGCTGCCTTTAATGCATGAAGCCCCGCCTCCTCCTCGCACAAACGCGGCAACAAGTTAGCCTCCCACCTATGTACTTCCCTGTTTACTGTGTTATTGGTATGTTCAGGCCTGTTAGGGATCTCATTTCCAGCTCTAGTCACTAGAGGGAGCTAGGGAGCCCTAGTTTATATAAGGCCCAGGCAGGGAAGGGAAGTCAGTTCAGTCTACTCCAGGCCATGAGCCTGTGAAGTCTACACCAGGCCCTGGGCCTGGGAAGGAGTGCAGACCCTGGAGTCTGTGAAGGCCACATGTCACGGGCCTAAGCAAGTCAGCAGAAGTCAAGCAGAGGCAATCCCTAGAGCAAGAGGTACTGTAATGTCAGAGGAGGTACATTGCAAACTGGAGATTCAAGGATATAAGCCAGAAGTAGGGCATTGGGGCCTTGAAGAATAATTGCCAGTCAGGACAAGCCAGGAAGAAAGTAAGGTTCACCTGCAATTCAAAGTCCTGTTATTTTACCCTCTGTTTACCTTGCTGGATGTAAGCCTGCTGTAACTGCGACTGTACAAAAGCCTATTGTCTGCAAAGAGTGCCTTCTGTATTACCACTGTTTCAGTAAAGTTTGGAATTCTGTTTCAAGATACAAGTCTGCACCTCTATTATTCCTACTATAAATACGGTGTGCCACCGTTTACTGGCACTGGCGTCACGAAACATCAGGGACTCAGCCATAGGCACGTTCATCTACAACACCAAGGGCACCTCACATTCCACCTGGCTGTGTCCCTCAAGAACCCAGAGAGTGACCCAGAGGAACAGCGTGCCGGCCTCTCCATCACTGGCATTCCCCAGGTTAGTCCCACACATTGCTCTGACTTGGGGATGCTACAGAAGAAGAAAAGAAAGGGATAGATACAAATGGAAAATAATGCTGGTTTTCTAGGGTGTAATAATGTTTTCCAGAAGACACAAACTTTGCCTTTTACTTAACTTTGTAATTGTGTAACCTCACGACGCATCATCACACTCCTGTGTTTAGAGAGGGCCAATGTGCGATGAGTAACAAAAAAATCTAATTTTCACGTCCGTGTCATTAGGGGACACAGCAAAGACCTTGGGACGTCCTAGAGCAGTCCTTATAGGTGGGAAGACAAAGAAACAACTAGAGTAGTATGAGTGCTGTCAATGCACCACCGCTTGCAGCACCCTGCGACCAAGAGAGTTGCTTCCCACGTGTGTCGGCTGCCCCATTCCCTTCTATAGGACTGCTGTGGACACTGTACTCGGCAATCAAACACTTAACCTCTGTTCTGTGAATAGGAAATAAGTGTTATTAGTGGCATAACCTCTTTATTATCAGCAAGTGAAGAATTGCAAACTTGTCATTACGACAAGAATTACATTTTAATATTAGGCACTATTCACACAACCGTATTTTCGGTCCACACCTGATTTGCATTATTTGCTGATCAGATGCGGACCCAACCACTTCAATGGGTCCACAAAACTCTGTATGTCCAGTCCATGGCCCCGCAAAAAGAATGAACATGTCCTATTCTTGTCTGTTTTGCAGACAAGAATAGGCATTCTTACAATGGGGCACGCGAAAAGTGCGGGATGCATATCGACCAGATCCACAATACCCCAAAAATGAAGTCCCCAATTCACGCTTTGCTTGGTGAGCTGTGAGAAGGCACCTTTCTTCTCAAAACAGCTGATCGGCGGGGGCCCAGGTGTTGGACCCCACAGATCAGATACTGATTACCTATCCAGAGGATAGGTCTCAGAAAATCCTTTTAAATATCCTTTATGTAGAATGTATATGTTATTCCGTGGGGACATCCATATAGTGTCCTTTCACCCCCAAGAACAATAGTCCGAGGTGCGAGGTTCTCAAACTGCAGACATGTGAATTGCATACCTCCAACTTTTGAAAAGCCCAAGGAGGGACAAGATTAGAGGTGAGCATAGCTGCAAATTTTTATTACACTAAGGCTGGGTTCACACATGACTGATTTGCTATGGATTTGCCATTGTAGATTTTGGTGGGGCAGCGTTGTATAAGACCAGCAAAGTCGATGAGCAGCACTCACAGCAGCCTTCTCTCTGCTTTTCCTAGGCCGAGAGACGACGCGCTCATTGATTATGCAGCCGAGGAGCAGCTCAGCCCCACAGAAGTGAATCCTGGAAAATCCTTTTAACCACGCATCTAACTGTGCCCACTGCCTATCCAGACATGCCCATTTCCACTCCGAACTCCCCTAGTACTTATTTTTCCCATAGTACTTCCCACTCAGTAGTTATGCCACCTGAGTACTCCCATCACAGTGAGAATACCCTGTTAGCACCCCCAATGTCAGGCTTCCTTGGTGGTCACACACCATAGTTATGCCCCCTTGATGCCCTGCTCATGGTATGTTCGCCCTCTCAGTGCTCCCCTTACAATGGTTCTGCCTTGTAGATTTAATAATATAAACAAGTAATATTCCCCTAGCCTCATTCCCCCCACATCATTTCCAGGCTTGTGCTCTCTACTGCATAGCTCAGCAGACATGATGATTTCACTGCATCGCTCCTGCTGTCTGGGAGAGCACAGACTGGGGAATGGTGGAGCTGACATCTCTCTGCTTCACTGTTGTATTCAGCTGTGTCTGCGTCCTCAAGACAGTACAGTCTCCAAAATGAAGGACTGTCCCACCAAATCCCGGAAGGCTGGGTGTCAGTGCTCCAGACTAAAAAAAGAATAACCAGGAGCAATTGGCTCCTAAACTGAAAGATTTTGGAGCCAAATTAAATTTTTAGTCGCCAAATTTAAAATGCATATAGTGGTGAGTCAGCACTACATATAGGAGAATACAGCACTACATACCTCTTACATCCAGTGATATTTCCTGTCATGTTGACCTTCTCTTTCCTCTTCTCCTCCATTTGACCCAGACCGCTATGACAATTTTTTTTAGCCGCATCTCGTCTCTACAGAGTTTGTTACACAGCCACGTTAGATTTCTAAATTGTTCCTTCAACCTCCACATCCTGGTGTCCCGAAAATGTCATCCTGCTACCTCTCCCGAAACTGTGCTGCGGTGCTCCCCAATGCCCTAGGTACTATACTGCTGAAAAAATAGTGACCCCAGTAGAAAAAATGGCCCTATAGTGCTACAGCAATTGCTCCTTAGAGTGCCCACATTAATAATAATAAAACCCTAGATTGTGCTCCAGGTAATATTGCCTGTATAGTGTCCCCAAAAAATTGTCCACTAATATGTCCCTGTAATAGAAATTCCCCACACTAGTAATTTCCCCCACACTGCCCCCACAGTAGTAATTTCCCCCACACTAGTAATTTCCCCACACTGGCTCCACAGTAGTAGTTTTCCCCATACTGTCCCCACAGTAGTAATTTTCTAGAAATGGCCCTGACATAGTAACTTCCCCTTCACTGCCCCCACAGTAGTAACTTCCTCCCTCACTGCCCCCACAGTAGTAATATGCCCCACACTGCCTGCACATAGTAATTTTCTCCCACACTGCCTCCACAGTAGTAATATGCCCCACAGTTGTAATATCACCCCACACTGTCAGCATTTCCCTCTTCCAGCCAGTAATGTCCCACTAGTGCCACCCTTCTGGCCAGTAATGTCCGCCAGTGTCACCCTTCTGGCCAGTAATGTCCCCCAATGCCCCCTTCTGGACAGTAATGTCCCCAGTACCACCCTCCTGGCCAGTAATGTCCCCCAGTGCCACCTTTCTGGCCAGTAATATCCCCCAATGCCCCCTTCCGGCCATTAATGTCCCCCAGTGCCACCCTTCTGGCCAGTAATGTCCCCCCAGTGCCTCCCTTCTGGCCAGTAATGTGACCCAGTGCCACCCTTCTGGCCAGTAAAGTTCCAAAGTGCTCCCTCTGGCCAGAAATGTCCCCCAGTGCCACTCTTTTGGATAGTAATGTTGCCCAATGCCCCACTTCCAGCCAGTAATGTCATCAAAGTTGGCACTTAAAAAAAAAAAAAAAATCTTTTACTCACCTGTGTCCTTTTGCCGGCGCTCAATCGCTGCTGGTACGGCCCAAAATGGTTACTGAGCTTGGTAAGCTGCAAGGAAGTGCCGCGGCCTCTTCAAACAGCTGATCGGTGCAGGCACTGGGTGTCGGACCTCCTCCAATAAGATACTGGTTTCCCATCCTGAGGACTGGTCATCAGTATTAAACACTTGGAAAGCCTCTTTAAATTAGTTCAATAAAACAGCCATCACAAGATCTTGTGTCAGAGAGCTCCATATTCTCAGTGCTCTTACCATAGAGAATCCTGTCTGTGATGAGGGTGAAACCTTCTTTCTTCTAGATATAGAGGGTGTCTTCTTGTCATGGTTACAGGCCTAGGCATAGAAAGATAATTAGAAAGATTTCAGTACTGTCCATTTGTAACAACACAATCCTGCAGAACTGGACATCACCGATCACAGCAGTCACTTTTCCTGGGTTACTGACTTTGTCTCCCGGTGCTCTGATACACACAAGATTTATAGTAGGTCCGACCTGTATAACAACCAGATGGCTGCAGCATGTTATTATATTATAAAGCACATATCAACACTGGCAGGCAATTAATACAGAGTAAACTCACCGATAAATGACAGGAATCTAATGATAACGGCAACAGATGAAGAAGATGACAGTCCGGCAACTGAGCGTCTCACAACCCAGATGTAAACCTGGCATAATAAGTACAGTCTAAATGGGTAGAAATCGCCCCAGTCCACCCGAATACTCTGTTGTGGCAGCGGACCCGTGTACCCCCTCACACACCCCTGGGACTGATCACTTTTTACCAAACACATATGGGACACTTGTCATGGCTGATTTGCCTTAGCCTCCTGCCACTCCTCCATGATCTCCTTCCTCTACAACCCAGCTATTCCCTCCAGCATAACTGCCCCAATGGTTCGGGTCTTGTTGCCATTGGGTCTCTTTCTCTTGGCGGACATTGTGGATGCCTCCGCTTTGACACTCAAACCCTTTGCACAACTGCAGAAGTACTGGAATATACTGGAGACAGAGGGCTTCCACTACCTCCAGATCCATCACTATATGAGTTCTACCTTTGGTTCACTCCAGGTGTCACTCCCCACTCCTTTAGAGCGTTTGTGCCTCTTTGGCACTGGGATGAGAGGCTTGATTTCTATTATCTACCGCCTCTTATCTACAGTGACAGAAGGTGATGTAAATACTGTACATGGATAAATAGACCACTGCCCTCAGGTCTCCTCTATCTCGCTCCGCCTGGCAAACTATATGGAATAGGGCAGCCCAGTCCTCTATTTGCACCAAGTTTAAGGAAACCCAGTACAAACTGCTTATGCACTGGTACCATACCCCTACATTCTATCAACCCCGTCATCCCATCTGTCTGTTGGCGGTGCCTGAGCAATGTGGGTTCCTCGTACCAAAACTTTTGGATGTGCCCCCTCATTACTCCGTTTTGGGAGGAGGTGAAAGAGGTGGCTCACTCCCTGTTTGTGTCCCCCATCCCGCTAGACCCAAGGGTCTACCTGCTCAACTTATCACCCCCGGGATTGAATAAGTGCTCTTCCAGGATGTTTTTTAACTTATGTACTGCAGCTAAATCCCTGATTGCCAAGTCTTGGAAGCAGACCACCCCTCCTACCAAATCCATGCTGCTGGCTAGGGTTCCTGACATAAGATCCTTGGAGTATCTCACGGCATCCCTCAACAATACAGTGGAGCAATTCCAAGCAACCTGGCTACCCTGGGACTCCCACCCGACATATTCCTAGAGGTCCCCCCCCCCCTTACTCTCACTTTCCCCTCCCTTACTTTAGGGTAGAATAATTGTATTTTACTTACTGGGTTTTGTAACAAAAAATTGCTGGAAGGGTGTATAGTGCTGATCTAACATATGAGTTTTTATGCTCTGTCAGTTCAGATAATGAAACGGACACCACTTCAGAGGAGAAAATATATTCAGAGTGGTGACTCAAGATTTGCTTCTATCCCCGATCCCAATAGCCCTATGGCGGTAGAACACATTGCTACTGAGTCATCGCATTCACTGCTAAGTTTTGCTGTCCCTTTCACGGCATGGGATCCTACAACTTCATTCCCCACTTTCCCCCAAGTACACTCATTTTTAGCTACTCCACAAATAAATGTGGAAGTCACAAGTTTTATCCCCTATGATTTTTTTCTTTTGTTTGTGGCCGATAAAGTCCTGGAATTAATTGTACAACAGACTAAGGCGAGGTTCACATGCTGTTTTTACTCTACGTTTATCATATAAGATGGGGAAAAAGGATGCAAAAGTGCAGTACACTACACTGCTCCATCCTGCACAGTTCCGCAAAAAGGTATGGTACTCTATGGTGACAGATGCCAATGTCTGACAAAAACATAATGTGAACCCAGCCTAACCCAGTTTGCTGTAGAAAAGCCCATATCTGTGTATTCTGGAAGCTCAACGCCTTTACAAGTGTGCAATAGGGCCTGAAACATTTTTAACCACAATTTGGGCCCTGCCATGTGTCAAGACATCATATTAGGGCCACAATGGGGATATTTCTGATCACAGAAGGAACAGAGTGTTACATTTTCACTTTCATGTGCTGTGTACAAAAAAGTCTTTGAAATGACTTTTTTGGAAAAAAATTTGAAATTTTATTTTTTCAGCTGCTTAGCATTACTTTCCTCAAAAAATAGGGGTTTAAAATACTCACTACACTGCAGTTGAAAACAGGAAAAATTACTACTTTGAAAAATATTTATAGAGTTTTATTTATTATTTCAATAAATATACACAAATTGCATCAGTAAAATGTTATCACCGAAATAGAGTACAATATGTGACCAAACAAATCAATGTCAGAATTACTTAGATGTGAAAAAGCTTTACATAGTAATCTTCTGCTAAAGAGACACATGCCTGATTTCCAAAATCTGGCTTGGTCACTAAGGGGTTAATATCAACTGAAACAACTTGACATCACAGCATGAAATATGTCCCCGATACTTGTAGAATACCAATAACGTAATGTCACAATAACACGTCATGGTAACTACAGAATACCAGTACTATGACCTCACAGAGGGAAATCTGTCATGGTAACCTGTAGAATCCCAGTACTATGACATCACAACAATAAAATATGTCAGAAGTGATATGATGACATCATCACCTTCTATATCCCCGTTCTACCGCTAGAAGAAAATCACTGCCTTACAGACTCCCAAGGGTGAGGCGGTCCCTATGCGTTTCGTGATACACGAGGCAAAAATGGTTTTTATAATGTTGGAAAAGAGGAGACGAACCCAAAAAGATCTGGTTCTGAGACAGAGGCGAGGAATCTCCCAACAGAAACCGCTGTTCGCTTTAGGGCGAAAAGACAATCAACCCCCGGATATGGACAATGACGCCTCAGAAATGGCGTCCAAAAGACAGAATCTGGAGAAAATGAGAAAGATCCTGAGACATGAAATCCTTACAGAGAAAAGGAAAATGGAGAACCTCAAGGAATCTCACTCTGCAAACTCTGCCGATCAAGAACTTCAGAGGACCATACTTAACACCTTAAAGAAAATCGGAGAACTGGTCCCTGAAACAAGGAGGAGGAACAAAAATGAAATCCTCAAAAGCGGAGAAATATCATCAGTGTAGAGTTAGAAATGGAAGAGGTTCTCCAAGAAACACCTAGACATGTCCCAATCTCCAGATCTGAGACCCCAGAGACTCGAAACCTACAAAGAGAGGCAGCCCAGAAGAGAACCAAAAACAACAGGGACTGGGTTGTCCAACGTAGGAGACGTCTCATCTATGCAAGGCCAATTGTCAATGGAAACGGTGCATTAAAAAGGTCCAGGTCATCATCTAAAAACACGTCCTTCACAGAGTCCAACAGTCCACTGGTGAAAGATGCATCAGGTAAGATAGAAATAGTTCATTATAATAAGACTGGATGATGTGGGTTATACTCCTAATATTATGTATAGGCTTTATTTATCAAAACTGTCTTCTGGAATAACTGTTGTTGTTGCCCTTAGCAACCAATCACAATGCAGCTTTCATTGTTTCAGAGAATTTTAAGAAATGGAACCTGAGCTCTGAATGGTTGCTATGGGCAACAAGGAAAATTGTTTCAACTAGACGGGCCCAAATATTCTATCATTTCCTGCTTATTTACATTAATAATAAGGAATCTTGTTTCCTCCCAGCAGATGGAAGCCTTAATCCAACCTCCCATACAGCGGCCATGTCAGTAGAAGACCTTGGTTATGCCAGTAGCCGTACTCCATCCCCCAAAGAATCGGTCGACACAATAAAACCTATTGACCTTGACAATCTGCAGTTTCAAAAACTGCTTGGAAAGGGGAGCTACGGAAAAGTAAGTGGCCAAAACTTTAAAGTGTAAATAACTTCCAAAAATTACGCTTCTCTGTATGAGGTCACTTTCTTTTCTCCAAATTCCTCTTGGTCTGATCTGTTGTGATTCTCCTCCAGGTCATCTTGGCATCAGAGCCGGTCACACAAGAACTGTTGGCTGTAAAAATTATGACCAAGAGTCGTATAGAGGACAAAATCTTTGCAGAACTAAAAGTCCTCAAAATTGCGGCTGGGAGTCGCTTCCTGACATCTATGCGGGCATCTATGGAGACACCTGAGGTTTACATCATAGCAATGGACTACATGGCTGGAGGAGACCTGTTTAACCTGATGATGGAATGGATGCCGTTTGATATCCAGACAACAAGGTAATAATCCTAATAATCTGCTGCATGTACATTGTAGTCCTGGAGCAATGGACGGCAGGAGATAATGAAGACATGGAGAGGACACTTCTGTAGAACCGTCTCATGTCCTCTGTCTGATTATGTACGTAACCACTGATCCATCCTCTACTTTCTACTCCAGGCCTTTTGCGGCAGAGATGGTCTGCGGACTCCAATACCTTCATGACCATGGCATTGTACATCGGTGTGTAGTGTATATGCATTATTACATCTTCTTCTTACCTATCTATTGTATAAAGATCTTCTCATGAGTTATCCATCATACTAAGTGTCTGCTCCTTCTCCCTGCAGTGACCTGAAGCCTGAAAACGTCCTCCTCGATGACATCGGACACATCAGAATCGCTGACTTTGGTTTAGCAGCAGTGAATGTGTTTGGGGAGGACACAATGAACGACTTTTTAGGCTCTACTGGTTACATTGCCCCAGAGGTGAGGAACATCCCTGACTGACTAATGCAGATAGTAGGACTGAGTAACGATCTATAACTTCTTACATGACCCAAATATCTATACTGTATGTATGTAACTCCAGACCAGACCTCATAGCTTCTGTGTGTACATCCCCTCACCAGTACATTCTGCTCATCTCCTACTTATCTTCCTAAAGGTGATGGACGGTGAACGATACAACCATCTGGTGGACTCATTTGCCTTCGGCGTCATCTTATTTATGATGAGTGTAGGTGATCAGCCGTTCTATAGCCAAGGCTCAGTGGAGGATTATCATCTGTCACTGCAGGAGGATGACCCGTCCTTTCTACCGGGAATGTGCCCTGATGCCATCAATATCATATCAGGGGTGAGTAGGATCAGATGGCAGATTAGAAGAAGGGGTAGAATACGAGAAATGGAGCTGATACATGAGTGTGATGCTGGATCAGACAGACATTTTCCATGTTGTCCTCATCTTTATATATATTGTGACATAACATAATGGCTAATTGTCTCTCTAACGTTTTCAGCTCCTCTGCAAATCTCCATGTGGCCGACTGGCAATAACATCGTCCATCAGATCCCACCCGTTCTTCCACTCAGTAAACTGGGATGATGTGGAGTCCGGCAGAGCCTACCCGCCATTCCAATGGGACTTTGTAAGTATAACACCCCTCACACCCATCTATAGTGTCGCTATAGTGTCATCACCGCTCTGTAGGACACACCGTATACAGCATTCAGTAGATGAGATACTGATCTGGACATATATATCTGTCTTCTTACAGGAGTAATTGGCTGATATAACCAGCCCCATTCCAGTACCATCCAGGAATGAACCTCACTTCACCGGATATGACAAACTCACCAAGCTTCCACTACTCTGGACATGGAGATCTGTCCATTAACATCAAGTGGATGATACAACTCAAACGGACTGTGACAAAGCCACCGTGTGTCCACCACTTAACATCCATGTAGATTTGAGCCAACAATCCAGGGTTTTATTCCGATCGCCAAATTTGGGGTCAGGAAGGAATTTTTTCCCCTTATATGAGGAAACTACTCGTCCTCAGGGGTTTTTCGCCTTCCTTCTGGATCATCATAGCAAGTAATTATAGGTTGAAATTGAAGGATTTCTTTCAACCTTACTTGCTATGTTACCATCTGGACATCTCATCTACAATGTGGTGGCAGAGACAGAAGGAAGCTGCTAAGACACAAAGCAGCTCCTTCACCCACCGATCAGAGACAGAAGGAAGCCGCAGAGATAGAAAGCAGCTCCTTCACCCACCGGACATGACAATCAGAAGGCTGAACGGTTGATCGCTGTGTTGTAGGAAGAACATTATTGAGGAATCCGGACCTGGATTTTCAAAAGCAACACAAGTGTAAGCCAAGCCCTGAAGAGCGGAATTATCATCATCTGCTCCTTTCTACAGAAAATGACAAGATAAAGTCTTTTCTTGCTTGTATGATAATAACATCTTTCATTAATAATTAAACATCAAATATAAACATCAGTAAAAGCTTTGGACAAATTATTTTCTTATTGAGGATTTATTTCAAAATCTTTCTATATGTTATATCATTTACATATACATAATACAGTAATATGAAATAGGGCGTCAATTGTGGAAGAAGAAGAGAAAGGGATAGATACAAATGGAAAATAATGCTGGTTTTCTAGGGTGTAATAATGTTTTCCAGAAGACACAAACTTTGCCTTTTACTTAACTTTGTAATTGTGTAACCTCACGACGCATCATCACACTCCTGTGTTTAGAGAGGGCCAATGTGCGATGAGTAACAAAAAATCTAATTTTCACGTCCGTGTCATTAGGGGACACAGCAAAGACCTTGGGACGTCCTAGAGCAGTCCTTATAGGTGGGAAGACAAAGAAACAACTAGAGTAGTATGAGTGCTGTCAATGCACCACCGCTTGCAGCACCCTGCGACCAAGAGAGTTGCTTCCCACGTGTGTCGGCTGCCCCATTCCCTTCTATAGGACTGCTGTGGACACTGTACTCGGCAATCAAACACTTATCCTCTGTTCTGTGAATAGGAAATAAGTGTTATTAGTGGCATAACCCCTTTATTATCAGCAAGTGAAGAATTGCAAACTTGTCATTACGACAAGAATTACATTTTAATATTAGGCACTATTCACACAACCGTATTTTCGGTCCACACCTGATTTGCATTATTTGCTGATCAGATGCGGACCCAACCACTTCAATGGGTCCACAAAACTCTGTATGTCCAGTCCATGGCCCCGCAAAAAGAATGAACATGTCCTATTCTTGTCTGTTTTGCAGACAAGAATAGGCATTCTTACAATGGGGCACGCGAAAAGTGCGGGATGCATATCGACCAGATCCACAATACCCCAAAAATAAAGTCCCCAATTCACGCTTTGCTTGGTGAGCTGTGAGAAGGCACCTTTCTTCTCAAAACAGCTGATCGGCGGGGGCCCAGGTGTTGGACCCCCACAGATCAGATACTGATTACCTATCCAGAGGATAGGTCTCAGAAAATCCTTTTAAATATCCTTTATGTAGAATGTATATGTTATTCCGTGGGGACATCCATATAGTGTCCTTTCACCCCCAAGAACAATAGTCCGAGGTGCGAGGTTCTCAAACTGCAGACATGTGAATTGCATACCTCCAACTTTTGAAAAGCCCAAGGAGGGACAAGATTAGAGGTGAGCATAGCTGCAAATTTTTATTACACTAAGGCTGGGTTCACACATGACTGATTTGCTATGGATTTGCCATTGTAGATTTTGGTGGGGAAGCGTTGTATAAGACCAGCAAAGTCGATGAGCAGCACTCACAGCAGCCTTCTCTCTGCTTTTCCTAGGCCGAGAGACGACGCGTTCATTGATTATGCAGCCGAGGAGCAGCTCAGCCCCACAGAAGTGAATCCTGGAAAATCCTTTTAACCACGCATCTAACTGGGGAATGGTGGAGCTGACATCTCTCTGCTTCACTGTTGTATTCAGCTGTGTCTGCGTCCTCAAGACAGTACAGTCTCCAAAATGAAGGACTGTCCCACCAAATCCCGGAAGGCTGGGTGTCAGTGCTCCAGACTAAAAAAGAATAACCAGGAGCAATTGGCTCCTAAACTGAAAGATTTTGGAGCCAAATTAAATTTTTAGTCGCCAAATTTAAAATGCATATAGTGGTGAGTCAGCACTACATATAGGAGAATACAGCACTACATACCTCTTACATCCAGTGATATTTCCTGTCATGTTGACCTTCTCTTTCCTCTTCTCCTCCATTTGACCCAGACCGCTATGACAAATTCTTTCAGCCGCATCTCGTCTCTACAGAGTTTGTTACACAGCCACGTTAGATTTCTAAATTGTTCCTTCAACCTCCACATCCTGGTGTCCCGAAAATGTCATCCTGCTACCTCTCCCGAAACTGTGCTGCGGTGCTCCCCAATGCCCTAGGTACTATACTGCTGAAAAATAGTGACCCCAGTAGAAAAAATGGCCCTATAGTGTCTACAGCAATTGCTCCTTAGAGTGCCCACATTAATAATAATAAAACCCTAGATTGTGCTCCAGGTAATATTGCCTGTATAGTGTCCCCCAAAAAATTGTCCACTAATATGTCCCTGTAATAGAAATTCCCCCACACTAGTAATTTCCCCCCACACTGCCCCCACAGTAGTAATTTCCCCCCACACTAGTAATTTCCCCCCACACTGGCTCCACAGTAGTAGTTTTCCCCCATACTGTCCCCACAGTAGTAATTTTCTAGAAATGGCCCTGACATAGTAACTTCCCCTTCACTGCCCCCACAGTAGTAACTTCCTCCCTCACTGCCCCCACAGTAGTAATATGCCCCACACTGCCTGCACATAGTAATTTTCTCCCACACTGCCTCCACAGTAGTAATATGCCCCACAGTTGTAATATCACCCCACACTGTCAGCATTTCCCCTCTTCCAGCCAGTAATGTCCCACTAGTGCCACCCTTCTGGCCAGTAATGTCCGCCAGTGTCACCCTTCTGGCCAGTAATGTCCCCCAATGCCCCCTTCTGGACAGTAATGTCCCCCAGTACCACCCTCCTGGCCAGTAATGTCCCCCAGTGCCACCTTTCTGGCCAGTAATATCCCCCAATGCCCCCTTCCGGCCATTAATGTCCCCCAGTGCCACCCTTCTGGCCAGTAATGTCCCCCAGTGCCTCCCTTCTGGCCAGTAATGTGACCCAGTGCCACCCTTCTGGCCAGTAAAGTTCCAAAGTGCTCCCCTCTGGCCAGAAATGTCCCCCAGTGCCACTCTTTTGGATAGTAATGTTGCCCAATGCCCCACTTCCAGCCAGTAAGGTCATCAAAGTTGGCACTTAAAAAAAAAAAAAATCTTTTACTCACCTGTGTCCTTTTGCCGGCGCTCAATCGCTGCTGGTACGGCCCAAAATGGTTACTGAGCTTGGTAAGCTGCAAGGAAGTGCCGCGGCCTCTTCAAACAGCTGATCGGTGCAGGCACTGGGTGTCGGACCTCCTCCAATAAGATACTGGTTTCCCATCCTGAGGACTGGTCATCAGTATTAAACACTTGGAAAGCCTCTTTAAATTAGTTCAATAAAACAGCCATCACAAGATCTTGTGTCAGAGAGCTCCATATTCTCAGTGCTCTTACCATAGAGAATCCTGTCTGTGATGAGGGTGAAACCTTCTTTCTTCTAGATATAGAGGGTGTCTTCTTGTCATGGTTACAGGCCTAGGCATAGAAAGATAATTAGAAAGATTTCAGTACTGTCCATTTGTAACAACACAATCCTGCAGAACTGGACATCACCGATCACAGCAGTCATTTTTCCTGGGTTACTGACTTTGTCTCCCGGTGCTCTGATACACACAAGATTTACAGTAGGTCCGACCTGTATAACAACCGGATGGCTGCAGCATGTTATTATATTATAAAGCACATATCAACACTGGCAGGCAATTAATACAGAGTAAACTCACCGATAAATGACAGGAATCTAATGATAACGGCAACAGATGAAGAAGATGACAGTCCGGCAACTGAGCGTCTCACAACCCAGATGTAAACCTGGCATAATAAGTACAGTCTAAATGGGTAGAAATCGCCCCAGTCCACCCGAATACTCTGTTGTGGCAGCGGACCCGTGTACCACCTCACACACCCCTGGGACCGATCACTTTTTACCAAACACATATGGGACACTTGTCATGGATGATTTGCCTTAGCCTCCTGCCACTCCTCCATGATCTCCTTCCTCTACAACCCAGCTATTCCCTCCAGCATAACTGCCCCAATGGTTCGGGTCTCGTTGCCATTGGGTCGCTTTCTCTTGGCAGGCATTGTGGATGCCTCCGCTTTGACACTCAAACCCTTTGCACAACTGCAGAAGTACTGGAATATACTGGAGACAGAGGGCTTCCACTACCTCCAGATCCATCACTATATGAGTTCTACCTTTGGTTCACTCCACGTGTCACTCCCCACTCCTTTTGAGCGTTTGTGCCTCTTTGGCACTGGGATGAGAGGCTTGATTTCTTTTATCTACAGCCTCTTATCTACAGTGACAGAAGGTGATGTAAATACTGTACATGGATAAATAGACCACTGCCCTCAGGTCTCCTGTATCTCGCTCCGCCTGGCAAACTATATGGAATAGGGCAGCCCAGTCCTCTATTTGCACCAAGTTTAAGGAAACCCAGTACAAACTGCTTATGCACTGGTACCATACCCCTACATTCTATCAACCCCGTCATCCCATCTCTCTGCTGGCGGTGCCTGAGCAATGTGGGTTCCTCGTACCAAAACTTTTGGATGTGCCCCCTCATTACTCCGTTTTGGGAGGAGGTGAAAGAGGTGGCTCACTCCCTGTTTGTGTCCCCCATCCCGCTAGACCCAAGGGTCTACCTGCTCAACTTATCACCCCGGGATTGAATAAGTGCTCTTCCAGGATGTTTTTAACTTATGTACTGCAGCTAAATCCCTGATTGCCAAGTCTTGGAAGCAGACCACCCCTCCTACCAAATCCATGCTGCTGGCTAGGGTTCCTGACATAAGATCCTTGGAGTATCTCACGGCATCCCTCAACAATACAGTGGAGCAATTCCAAGCAACCTGGCTACCCTGGGACTCCCACCCGACATATTCCTAGAGGTCCCCCCTTACTCTCACTTTCCCCTCCCTTACTTTAGGGTAGAATAATTGTATTTTACTTACTGGGTTTTGTAACAAAAAATTGCTGGAAGGGTGTATAGTGCGGATCTAACATATGAGTTTTTATGCTCTGTCAGTTCAGATAATGAAACGGACACCACTTCAGAGGAGAAAATATATTCAGAGTGGTGACTCAAGATTTGCTTCTATCCCCGATCCCAACAGCCCTATGGCGGTAGAACACATTGCTACTGAGTCATCGCATTCACTGCTAAGTTTTGCTGTCCCTTTCACGGCATGGGATCCTACAACTTCATTCCCACTTTCCCCAAGTACACTCATTTTTAGCTACTCCACAAATAAATGTGGAAGTCACAGTTTTATCCCCTGATTTTTTTCTTTTGTCGGTGGCCTATAAGTCCTGGAATTAATTGTACAACAGACTAAGGCGAGGTTCACATGCTGTTTTTACTCTACGTTTATCATATAAGATGGGGAAAAAGGATGCAAAGTCAGCACAATTACACTGCTCCATCCCGTACAGTTCAAGCAAAGGTATGGTACTCTATGGTGACAGATAATGTCTGACAAAAACATAATGTGAACCCAGCCTAACCCAGTTTGCTGTAGAAAAGCCCATATCTGGCTGTGTAAGAGGGTGCAAGGTATCATATGCGATGGCAGGCACGTGTCACCGAGGTTGCTGGCCTCGGTGAGGTGAGAGCCGGGTTTGTCTGCAGCAGCTTATGCTGCTAGACTTTGTTACTTAGTTTGGCTGCAAAGCTAATCCGGGCCGGCTCTACTGGGAGTAGGTAAAGTGTAGGGTGGGTGCCTACTCCCCACGGTCCAGTCCTGGTTTTGGGCTGGTATAAACACAGCCAGCAGCTGTGTCTGGGTGGTGATTATCCTGGAGCCTGCTAACAGGGCTGTGGGGTTCTCTGTGCTGGAGGACGGAGCTCAGCAAGGTGGTGTTTCCCTGCAACCTGAAGGTGGAATCGCCCAGCGGCTGGGCCGACTGCTAGGTGTGAACCTACACCTAAACCACCCAGTGACTGGACCCTGTGCTGGCCTGTTTTTGCTGTTGCCACGTTATTCGCCGTGTGTGAACTGTCACCAAGAGACTGTTTTTCATTTATGGTGTGCAAGTGTGAATAAAACACTGTTTGTTGCACAATCTGACTCCTTGTTTTGCCTTCTAAACTGCACCCGCACCGCTGTCTACCAGAGCGACTCTCCACATTTGGTGTCGGATGCGGGCATGCGCAGTGAGGCTGGCGTGAACGCCGGTTTTGTTTTTCTAAAGTGCATGGAATATATTAAGCCAGCAAAGCTTCAAGCAGGAGTTTCTGGCAACATGGAGGCTGCTGTGAAGGCTCCATAGAGGCTGCAACGCTGCAGCGGAGACCAACCAACTACTGCTACAACATGTGATGGCGTTACAGGCGGCAGGAGCGTGTCCCACCACGCCCATGATGCCCGGAAAGCAGCCGGCGCGATCCCAAAATGACCCCGCAGACGACAAGTTGAGACGTACCTGGCGGTTTTTGAGAAGGTCGCCGCGAGGGAAAAAGTTACCCCGCGGACCAGTGGGCTGAGGTGGTCGCTCCGCCTCCTGGCTTCCGACCCCAGCAGGTGTCTCGGACTTGTCGGATCGACTCAAGCGGCAGATTATGACACCGCGAAAGGAGAGGTCCTAGCCAGACTGGTAGGTGGACCTACGAGGTGGCTGCTGTCGCTACTAAACTACCACACGAACTGATACTTGGGAGGGACCCCCGGTCACCCGGGCGCCGTGGCCGGTAATAAAGGTATCTGAGGGACCCGAGACAGGGGTGACCCTAGTGGAGTGGCCTGATACCACTGGAAGGCCAGAACCCTGGGAGCCCGAGTCTGAAGGGCCGGCGGTAGGGTGACCACTGCTCCAGCGGTAGAGGGGGAGACAACCCCACTGAGTGTAATGGTGGGGAGCACACGAGGACTTGCCACGCGACCTGAGTTGGCAGACCTCAATGTCTCCGAGGAAAATTTTGGGACCGCTAACACCGGGACCAAACCCTAACCAGGGCCTGGGAGAATGTGCTGAAATTGATGGTGAAACCCCAGAAACCAGGGGCTGAATTAATGTTCCCACAATTTATTGTTCTGCAGGATATGTTGTGATCGGGTGAACCAAATCCGGGAGCGAACCTGTTGAACAGTTGGTGGTGCCCACAGCGCATCGTGCTTGTCATGGAGCTTGCCCACCAACATGTTCTTGGGGACACCTGGGGTGGCAGAAAACC
>CM065595.1:101968377-102022013 GCA_033119425.1 Bufotes viridis | reverse complement strand
GTAATGCTAAGCAGCTGAAAATAAAATTTCAATTTTTTTTCCAAAAGTCATTTCAAAGACTTTTTTGTACACAGCACATGAAAGTGAAAATGTAACACTCTGTCTTACTCAGATCAGAAATACCCCATATATGCTGTGATGATATTGTTCTCTTCTGGACCAATTTTTTGGGGACACTATGCAGGCAATATCCTGGAGCACAATCAGGGTTTATTATTATTAATGTGGGCCTCCTAAAGACCTGCAGACACTATAGGGCCATTTTTCTCTACTGGGGTCACTATTTTTTCAGCAGTATAGTACCTGGGGCATTGGGGAGCACCGCATGACACAGTTCCGGGAGAGGTAGCAGGATGACATTTTCGGGACACCAGGATGTGGAGGTTGAAGGAACAATTTAGAAATCTAACGTGGCTGTGTAACAAACTCTGTAGAGACGTAGATGCGGCTGAAAGAATTTGGTCATAGCGGTCTGGGTCAAATGGAGGAAGAAGGAAGAGGGAAGGTCAACATGACAGGAAATATCTTTCTGGATGTAGAGAGGTATGTAGTGCTGTATTCTCCTATATGTAGTGCTGACTCACCACTATATGCATTTTAAATTTGGCGACTAAAAGTTAATTTGGCTCCAAAATCTCAGTTTAGGAGCCAATTGCTCCTGGTTATTCTTTTTTAGTCTGGAGCACTCGACACCCAGCCTCCCGGGATTTGGTGGGACAGTCCTTCATTTTGGAGACTGTACTGTCTTGAGGACGCAGACACAGCTGGGAATACAACAGTGAAGCAGAGAGATGTCAGCTCCATCATTCCCCAGTCTGTGCTCTCCCAGACAGCAGGAGCGATGCAGTGAAATCATCACGTCTGCTGAGCTATGCAGTAGAAGCACAAGCCTGGAAATGATGTGGGGGGAATGAGGCTAGGGAATATTACTTGTTTATATTATTAAATCTACAAGGCAGAACCATTGTAAAGGGGAGCACTGAGAGGGCTGAACATACCATGAGCAGGGCATCAAGGGGCATAACTATGGTGTGTGACCACCAAGGAAGCCTGACATTGGGGGTGCTAACAGGGTATTCTCACTGTGATGGGAGTACTCAGGTGGCATAACTACTGAGTGGGAAGTACTATGGGAAAAATAAGTACTAGGGGAGTTCGGAGTGGAAATGGGCATGTCTGGATAGGCAGTGGGCACAGTTAGATGCGTGGTTAAAGGATTTTCCAGGATTCACTTCTGTGGGGCTGAGCTGCTCCTCGGCTGCATAATCAATGAACGCAGTCGTCTCTCGGCCTAGGAAAAGCAGAGAGAAGGCTGCTGTGAGTGCTGCTCATCGACTTTGCTGGTCTTATACAACGCTGCCCCACCAAAATCTACAATGGCAAATCCATAGCAAATCAGTCATGTGTGAACCCAGCCTTAGTGTAATAAAAATTTGCAGCTATGCTCACCTCTAATCTTGTCCCTCCTTGGGCTTTTCAAAAGTTGGAGGTATGCAATTCACATGTCTGCAGTTTGAGAACCTCGCACCTCGGACTATTGTTCTTGGGGGTGAAAGGACACTATATGGATGTCCCCACAGAATAACATATACATTCTACATAAAGGATATTTAAAAGGATTTTCTGAGACCTATCCTCTGGATAGGTAATCAGTATCTGATCTGTGAGGGTCCAACACCTGGACCCCCCGCCGATCAGCTGTTTTGAGAAGAAAGGTGCCTTCTCACAGCTCACCAAGCAAAGCGTGAATTGGGGACTTCATTTTTGGGGTATTGTGGATCTGGTCGATATGCATCCCGCACTTTTCGCGTGCCCCATTGTAAGAATGCCTATTCTTGTCTGCAAAACAGACAAGAATAGGACATGTTCATTCTTTTTGCGGGGCCATGGACTGGACATACAGAGTTTTGTGGACCCATTGAAGTGGTTGGGTCCGCATCTGATCAGCAAATAATGCAAATCAGGTGTGGACCGAAAATACGGTTGTGTGAATAGTGCCTAATATTAAAATGTAATTCTTGTCGTAATGACAAGTTTGCAATTCTTCACTTGCTGATAATAAAGGGGTTATGCCACTAATAACACTTATTTCCTATTCACAGAACAGAGGATAAGTGTTTGATTGCCGAGTACAGTGTCCACAGCAGTCCTATAGAAGGGAATGGGGCAGCCGACACACGTGGGAAGCAACTCTCTTGGTCGCAGGGTGCTGCAAGCGGTGGTGCATTGACAGCACTCATACTACTCTAGTTGTTTCTTTGTCTTCCCACCTATAAGGACTGCTCTAGGACGTCCCAAGGTCTTTGCTGTGTCCCCTAATGACACGGACGTGAAAATTAGATTTTTTGTTACTCATCGCACATTGGCCCTCTCTAAACACAGGAGTGTGATGATGCGTCGTGAGGTTACACAATTACAAAGTTAAGTAAAAGGCAAAGTTTGTGTCTTCTGGAAAACATTATTACACCCTAGAAAACCAGCATTATTTTCCATTTGTATCTATCCCTTTCTCTTCTTCTTCCACAATTGACGCCCTATTTCATATTACTGTATTATGTATATGTAAATGATATAACATATAGAAAGATTTTGAAATAAATCCTCAATAAGAAAATAATTTGTCCAAAGCTTTTACTGATGTTTATATTTGATGTTTAATTATTAATGAAAGATGTTATTATCATACAAGCAAGAAAAGACTTTATCTTGTCATTTTCTGTAGAAAGGAGCAGATGATGATAATTCCGCTCTTCAGGGCTTGGCTTACACTTGTGTTGCTTTTGAAAATCCAGGTCCGGATTCCTCAATAATGTTCTTCCTACAACACAGCGATCAACCGTTCAGCCTTCTGATTGTCATGTCCGGTGGGTGAAGGAGCTGCTTTCTATCTCTGCGGCTTCCTTCTGTCTCTGATCGGTGGGTGAAGGAGCTGCTTTGTGTCTTAGCAGCTTCCTTCTGTCTCTGCCACCACATTGTAGATGAGATGTCCAGATGGTAACATAGCAAGTAAGGTTGAAAGAAATCCTTCAATTTCAACCTATAATTACTTGCTATGATGATCCAGAGGAAGGCGAAAAACCCCTGAGGACGAGTAGTTTCCTCATATAAGGGGAAAAATTCCTTCCTGACCCCAAATTTGGCGATCGGAATAAAACCCTGGATTGTTGGCTCAAATCTACATGGATGTTAAGTGGTGGACACACGGTGGCTTTGTCACAGTCCGTTTGAGTTGTATCATCCACTTGATGTTAATGGACAGATCTCCATGTCCAGAGTAGTGGAAGCTTGGTGAGTTTGTCATATCCGGTGAAGTGAGGTTCATTCCTGGATGGTACTGGAATGGGGCTGGTTATATCAGCCAATTACTCCTGTAAGAAGACAGATATATATGTCCAGATCAGTATCTCATCTACTGAATGCTGTATACGGTGTGTCCTACAGAGCGGTGATGACACTATAGCGACACTATAGATGGGTGTGAGGGGTGTTATACTTACAAAGTCCCATTGGAATGGCGGGTAGGCTCTGCCGGACTCCACATCATCCCAGTTTACTGAGTGGAAGAACGGGTGGGATCTGATGGACGATGTTATTGCCAGTCGGCCACATGGAGATTTGCAGAGGAGCTGAAAACGTTAGAGAGACAATTAGCCATTATGTTATGTCACAATATATATAAAGATGAGGACAACATGGAAAATGTCTGTCTGATCCAGCATCACACTCATGTATCAGCTCCATTTCTCGTATTCTACCCCTTCTTCTAATCTGCCATCTGATCCTACTCACCCCTGATATGATATTGATGGCATCAGGGCACATTCCCGGTAGAAAGGACGGGTCATCCTCCTGCAGTGACAGATGATAATCCTCCACTGAGCCTTGGCTATAGAACGGCTGATCACCTACACTCATCATAAATAAGATGACGCCGAAGGCAAATGAGTCCACCAGATGGTTGTATCGTTCACCGTCCATCACCTTTAGGAAGATAAGTAGGAGATGAGCAGAATGTACTGGTGAGGGATGTACACACAGAAGCTATGAGGTCTGGTCTGGAGTTACATACATACAGTATAGATATTTGGGTCATGTAAGAAGTTATAGATCGTTACTCAGTCCTACTATCTGCATTAGTCAGTCAGGGATGTTCCTCACCTCTGGGGCAATGTAACCAGTAGAGCCTAAAAAGTCGTTCATTGTGTCCTCCCCAAACACATTCACTGCTGCTAAACCAAAGTCAGCGATTCTGATGTGTCCGATGTCATCGAGGAGGACGTTTTCAGGCTTCAGGTCACTGCAGGGAGAAGGAGCAGACACTTAGTATGATGGATAACTCATGAGAAGATCTTTATACAATAGATAGGTAAGAAGAAGATGTAATAATGCATATACACTACACACCGATGTACAATGCCATGGTCATGAAGGTATTGGAGTCCGCAGACCATCTCTGCCGCAAAAGGCCTGGAGTAGAAAGTAGAGGATGGATCAGTGGTTACGTACATAATCAGACAGAGGACATGAGACGGTTCTACAGAAGTGTCCTCTCCATGTCTTCATTATCTCCTGCCGTCCATTGCTCCAGGACTACAATGTACATGCAGCAGATTATTAGGATTATTACCTTGTTGTCTGGATATCAAACGGCATCCATTCCATCATCAGGTTAAACAGGTCTCCTCCAGCCATGTAGTCCATTGCTATGATGTAAACCTCAGGTGTCTCCATAGATGCCCGCATAGATGTCAGGAAGCGACTCCCAGCCGCAATTTTGAGGACTTTTAGTTCTGCAAAGATTTTGTCCTCTATACGACTCTTGGTCATAATTTTTACAGCCAACAGTTCTTGTGTGACCGGCTCTGATGCCAAGATGACCTGGAGGAGAATCACAACAGATCAGACCAAGAGGAATTTGGAGAAAAGAAAGTGACCTCATACAGAGAAGCGTAATTTTTGGAAGTTATTTACACTTTAAAGTTTTGGCCACTTACTTTTCCGTAGCTCCCCTTTCCAAGCAGTTTTTGAAACTGCAGATTGTCAAGGTCAATAGGTTTTATTGTGTTGACCGATTCTTTGGGGGATGGAGTACGGCTACTGGCATAACCAAGGTCTTCTACTGACATGGCCGCTGTATGGGAGGTTGGATTAAGGCTTCCATCTGCTGGGAGGAAACAAGATTCCTTATTATTAATGTAAATAAGCAGGAAATGATAGAATATTTGGGCCCGTCTAGTTGAAACAATTTTCCTTGTTGCCCATAGCAACCATTCAGAGCTCAGGTTCCATTTCTTAAAATTCTCTGAAACAATGAAAGCTGCATTGTGATTGGTTGCTAAGGGCAACAACAACAGTTATTCCAGAAGACAGTTTTGATAAATAAAGCCTATACATAATATTAGGAGTATAACCCACATCATCCAGTCTTATTATAATGAACTATTTCTATCTTACCTGATGCATCTTTCACCAGTGGACTGTTGGACTCTGTGAAGGACGTGTTTTTAGATGATGACCTGGACCTTTTTAATGCACCGTTTCCATTGACAATTGGCCTTGCATAGATGAGACGTCTCCTACGTTGGACAACCCAGTCCCTGTTGTTTTTGGTTCTCTTCTGGGCTGCCTCTCTTTGTAGGTTTCGAGTCTCTGGGGTCTCAGATCTGGAGATTGGGACATGTCTAGGTGTTTCTTGGAGAACCTCTTCCATTTCTAACTCTACACTGATGATATTTCTCCGCTTTTTGAGGATTTCATTTTTGTTCCTCCTCCTTGTTTCAGGGACCAGTTCTCCGATTTTCTTTAAGGTGTTAAGTATGGTCCTCTGAAGTTCTTGATCGGCAGAGTTTGCAGAGTGAGATTCCTTGAGGTTCTCCATTTTCCTTTTCTCTGTAAGGATTTCATGTCTCAGGATCTTTCTCATTTTCTCCAGATTCTGTCTTTTGGACGCCATTTCTGAGGCGTCATTGTCCATATCCGGGGGTTGATTGTCTTTTCGCCCTAAAGCGAACAGCGGTTTCTGTTGGGAGATTCCTCGCCTCTGTCTCAGAACCAGATCTTTTTGGGTTCGTCTCCTCTTTTCCAACATTATAAAAACCATTTTTGCCTCGTGTATCACGAAACGCATAGGGACCGCCTCACCCTTGGGAGTCTGTAAGGCAGTGATTTTCTTCTAGCGGTAGAACGGGGATATAGAAGGTGATGATGTCATCATATCACTTCTGACATATTTTATTGTTGTGATGTCATAGTACTGGGATTCTACAGGTTACCATGACAGATTTCCCTCTGTGAGGTCATAGTACTGGTATTCTGTAGTTACCATGACGTGTTATTGTGACATTACGTTATTGGTATTCTACAAGTATCGGGGACATATTTCATGCTGTGATGTCAAGTTGTTTCAGTTGATATTAAGCCAGATTTTGGAAATCAGGCATGTGTCTCTTTAGCAGAAGATTACTATGTAAAGCTTTTTCACATCTAAGTAATTCTGACATTGATTTGTTTGGTCACATATTGTACTCTATTTCGGTGATAACATTTTACTGATGCAATTTGTGTATATTTATTGAAATAATAAATAAAACTCTATAAATATTTTTCAAAGTAGTAATTTTTTCCTGTTTTCAACTGCAGTGTAGTGAGTATTTTAAACCCCTATTTTTTGAGGAAAGTAATGCTAAGCAGCTGAAAAAATAAAATTTCAATTTTTTTTTCCAAAAAAAGTCATTTCAAAGACTTTTTTGTACACAGCACATGAAAGTGAAAATGTAACACTCTGTTCCATCTGTGATCAGAAATATCCCCATATATGCGGATGATATTGTTCTCTTCCTTCGGGAGGGGTACAAAATCGTCCCATATGTCATCGACCTGATTAATGAGTTTGGATTCTGCTCAGGCTATAAAATTAATTGGTTGAAAACCGTGTTATTGCCTTTGGAATCTCCGGTTAAAGAAGAACTGCCGGTGAGGGTTCTATCTACTAAGGACTCAGTAGACTATTTAGGTATTAAAATAAGTGCAGCGACCTCAGACTATATTGAAAATAACATAAGCCCCTTGAGGGCAACTATAAAAGGAAAGATAGGATCATGGTTAAAATTACCAATAGGGCAAGCAGAAAGAATCGCCCTGTGTAAAATGGTGCTCCTACCACAGATACTATATAGAATTATTCCCTGCCCAGTATGGATAGGAGATAAGTGGTTCAGGCAGATAGAAGGCTTGCTAAATGAGCTGATCTGGGGGCGCAAAAGGGTCCGGCTAAAACAAAAATGGCTGTGCCTGCCGATAGAGAGGGGGGGGGGGGTTTCTTTCCCACATATAAAAGGTTACTTTTTGGCGGCTCAGGTGGTTTGGTTGGCACAGATGCAGGAAAAAGAAATATATGCTATTATGGATGGGGTAATGATAGGGGCACGTGACATTTTCACTATTTTGGAATCAGGGAGACTTAATAATAAGAAATGTTGCTGGAGATATGGAATGCACAGAACGTGGAGTGACATTAAACAATGGTTAGGGATTAAATGAGCATCACAGTTTTCACCGCTTTGGGATAATACACAACTGAAGGAATTGTTGGATTTGGAAAGCCAAAAATTTTGGCAAAAGAAGAATATTGTTAGGATTACACAGGTGGTACAGGATGGGGTTATTCTGCGGGAGGATCGGGTTAAATAAGTACATAATAAATATGTGATATTCAACGTGAGGTGGAAGGGATGCGTTTAATGTCTGGGACGCTTCATTCCCGTCATTGGAAAGGTGGTGGAGTCTACTACATGATGCGATGTGCATATATACCCTCCACTCCAGAATGTTACTGTCAATTTTATTAATTGTTATATTATCAATGCTTGGTAAATAATAAAAAATTAATTAATAAAAAAAAAAAAAAAAAAAAAAAAAAAAAAAAAATAAATATCCCCATTGTGGCCCTAATATGATGTCTTGACACATGGCAGGGCCCAAATTGTGGTTAAAAATGTTTCAGGCCCTATTGCACACTTGTAAAGGCGTTGAGCTTCCAGAATACACAGATATGGGCTTTTCTACAGCAAACTGGGTTAGGCTGGGTTCACATTATGTTTTTGTCAGACATTGGCATCTGTCACCATAGAGTACCATACCTTTTTGCGGAACTGTGCAGGATGGAGCAGTGTAGTGTACTGCACTTTTGCATCCTTTTTTCCCCATCTTATATGATAAACGTAGAGTAAAAACAGCATGTGAACCTCGCCTTAGTCTGTTGTACAATTAATTCCAGGACTTTATCGGCCACAAACAAAAGAAAAAAATCATAGGGGATAAAACTTGTGACTTCCACATTTATTTGTGGAGTAGCTAAAAATGAGTGTACTTGGGGGAAAGTGGGGAATGAAGTTGTAGGATCCCATGCCGTGAAAGGGACAGCAAAACTTAGCAGTGAATGCGATGACTCAGTAGCAATGTGTTCTACCGCCATAGGGCTATTGGGATCGGGGATAGAAGCAAATCTTGAGTCACCACTCTGAATATATTTTCTCCTCTGAAGTGGTGTCCGTTTCATTATCTGAACTGACAGAGCATAAAAACTCATATGTTAGATCCGCACTATACACCCTTCCAGCAATTTTTTGTTACAAAACCCAGTAAGTAAAATACAATTATTCTACCCTAAAGTAAGGGAGGGAAAGTGAGAGTAAGGGGGGACCTCTAGGAATATGTCGGGTGGGAGTCCCAGGGTAGCCAGGTTGCTTGGAATTGCTCCACTGTATTGTTGAGGGATGCCGTGAGATACTCCAAGGATCTTATGTCAGGAACCCTAGCCAGCAGCATGGATTTGGTAGGAGGGGTGGTCTGCTTCCAAGACTTGGCAATCAGGGATTTAGCTGCAGTACATAAGTTAAAAACATCCTGGAAGAGCACTTATTCAATCCCGGGGTGATAAGTTGAGCAGGTAGACCCTTGGGTCTAGCGGGATGGGGGACACAAACAGGGAGTGAGCCACCTCTTTCACCTCCTCCCAAAACGGAGTAATGAGGGGGCACATCCAAAAGTTTTGGTACGAGGAACCCACATTGCTCAGGCACCGCCAGCAGACAGATGGGATGACGGGGTTGATAGAATGTAGGGGTATGGTACCAGTGCATAAGCAGTTTGTACTGGGTTTCCTTAAACTTGGTGCAAATAGAGGACTGGGCTGCCCTATTCCATATAGTTTGCCAGGCGGAGCGAGATAGAGGAGACCTGAGGGCAGTGGTCTATTTATCCATGTACAGTATTTACATCACCTTCTGTCACTGTAGATAAGAGGCGGTAGATAATAGAAATCAAGCCTCTCATCCCAGTGCCAAAGAGGCACAAACGCTCAAAAGGAGTGGGGAGTGACACCTGGAGTGAACCAAAGGTAGAACTCATATAGTGATGGATCTGGAGGTAGTGGAAGCCCTCTGTCTCCAGTATATTCCAGTACTTCTGCAGTTGTGCAAAGGGTTTGAGTGTCAAAGCGGAGGCATCCACAATGTCCGCCAAGAGAAAGAGACCCAATGGCAACGAGACCCGAACCATTGGGGCAGTTATGCTGGAGGGAATAGCTGGGTTGTAGAGGAAGGAGATCATGGAGGAGTGGCAGGAGGCTAAGGCAAATCATCCATGACAAGTGTCCCATATGTGTTTGGTAAAAGTGATCGGTCCCAGGGGTGTGTGAGGGGGTACACGGGTCCGCTGCCACAACAGAGTATTCGGGTGGACTGGGGCGATTTCTACCCATTTAGACTGTACTTATTATGCCAGGTTTACATCTGGGTTGTGAGACGCTCAGTTGCCGGACTGTCATCTTCTTCATCTGTTGCCGTTATCATTAGATTCCTGTCATTTATCGGTGAGTTTACTCTGTATTAATTGCCTGCCAGTGTTGATATGTGCTTTATAATATAATAACATGCTGCAGCCATCTGGTTGTTATACAGGTCGGACCTACTATAAATCTTGTGTGTATCAGAGCACCGGGAGACAAAGTCAGTAACCCAGGAAAAGTGACTGCTGTGATCGGTGATGTCCAGTTCTGCAGGATTGTGTTGTTACAAATGGACAGTACTGAAATCTTTCTAATTATCTTTCTATGCCTAGGCCTGTAACCATGACAAGAAGACACCCTCTATATCTAGAAGAAAGAAGGTTTCACCCTCATCACAGACAGGATTCTCTATGGTAAGAGCACTGAGAATATGGAGCTCTCTGACACAAGATCTTGTGATGGCTGTTTTATTGAACTAATTTAAAGAGGCTTTCCAAGTGTTTAATACTGATGACCAGTCCTCAGGATGGGAAACCAGTATCTTATTGGAGGAGGTCCGATACCCAGTGCCTGCACCGATCAGCTGTTTGAAGAGGCCGCAGCACTTCCTTGCAGCTTACCAAGCTTAGTAACCATTTTGGGCCGTACCAGCAGCGATTGAGCGCCGGCAAAAGGACACAGGTGAGTAAAAGATTTTTATTTTTTATTTTTTTTTAAGTGCCAACTTTGATGACCTTACTGGCATGGGGCATTGGGCAACATTACTATCCAAAAGAGTGGCACTGGGGGACATTTCTGGCCAGAGGGGAGCACTTTGGAACTTTACTGGCCAGAAGGGTGGCACTGGGTCACATTACTGGCCAGAAGGGTGGCACTGGGGGACATTAATGGCCGGAAGGGGGGCATTGGGGGATATTACTGGCCAGAAAGGTGGCACTGGGGGACATTACTGGCCAGGAGGGTGGTACTGGGGGACATTACTGGCCAGAAGGGGGGCATTGGGGGACATTACTGGCCAGAAGGGTGACACTGGCGGACATTACTGGCCAGAAGGGTGGCACTAGTGGGACATTACTGGCTGGAAGAGGGGCTGACAGTGTGGGGTGATATTACAACTGTGGGGCATATTACTACTGTGGAGGCAGTGTGGGAGAAAATTACTATGTGCAGGCAGTGTGGGGCATATTACTACTGTGGGGGCAGTGAGGGAGGAAGTTACTACTGTGGGGGCAGTGAAGGGGAAGTTACTATGTCAGGGCCATTTCTAGAAAATTACTACTGTGGGGACAGTATGGGGAAAACTACTACTGTGGAGCCAGTGTGGGGAAATTACTAGTGTGGGGGAAATTACTACTGTGGGGGCAGTGTGGGGGAAATTACTAGTGTGGGGGAATTTCTATTACAGGGACATATTAGTGGACAATTTTTTGGGGGACACTATACAGGCAATATTACCTGGAACACAATCTAGGGTTTTATTATTATTAATGTGGGCACTCTAAGGAGCAATTGCTGTAGACACTATAGGGCCATTTTTTCTACTGGGGTCACTATTTTTTCAGCAGTATTGTACCTGGGGCATTGGGGAGCACCGCAGCACAGTTTCGGGAGAGGTAGCAGGATGACATTTTCGGGACACCAGGATGTGGAGGTTGAAGGAACAATTTAGAAATCTAACGTGGCTGTGTAACAAACTCTGTAGAGACGAGATGCGGCTGAAAGAATTTGTCATAGCGGTCTGGGTCAAATGGAGGAGAAGAGGAAAGAGAAGGTCAACATGACAGGAAATATCACTGGATGTAAGAGGTATGTAGTGCTGTATTCTCCTATATGTAGTGCTGACTCACCACTATATGCATTTTAAATTTGGCGACTAAAAATTTAATTTGGCTCCAAAATCTTTCAGTTTAGGAGCCAATTGCTCCTGGTTATTCTTTTTTTTAGTCTGGAGCACTGACACCCAGCCTTCCGGGATTTGGTGGGACAGTCCTTCATTTTGGAGACTGTACTGTCTTGAGGACGCAGACACAGCTGAATACAACAGTGAAGCAGAGAGATGTCAGCTCCACCATTCCCCAGTCTGTGCTCTCCCAGACAGCAGGAGCGATGCAGTGAAATCATCACGTCTGCTGAGCTATGCAGTAGAGAGCACAAGCCTGGAAATGATGTGGGGGGAATGAGGCTAGGGGAATATTACTTGTTTATATTATTAAATCTACAAGGCAGAACCATTGTAAGGGGAGCACTGAGAGGGCGAACATACCATGAGCAGGGCATCAAGGGGGCATAACTATGGTGTGTGACCACCAAGGAAGCCTGACATTGGGGGTGCTAACAGGGTATTCTCACTGTGATGGGAGGACTCAGGTGGCATAACTACTGAGTGGGAAGTACTATGGGAAAAATAAGTACTAGGGGGAGTTCGGAGTGGAAATGGGCATGTCTGGATAAGCAGTGGGCACAGTTAGATGCGTGGTTAAAAGGATTTTCCAGGATTCACTTCTGTGGGGCTGAGCTGCTCCTCGGCTGCATAATCAATGAACGCGTCATCTCTCGGCCTAGGAAAAGCAGAGAGAAGGCTGCTGTGAGTGCTGCCTTTTCAAACCGCTGATCAGCGGGGAACCCCCACCGATCAGATACTTGACAGTATAAAAATTTTGGAAACTTCTGTTGGGGCCAGGGACACACGTGACGGAAGATGAAGCGGCCAAAACCGCACCCAAAAAAACTGCAACAAAACCGCATATTTTACAAGCGTTTTTTACTGCAGAAAATCCAGGAGTATTCACTTTCTCCATTGAGAAGAGTGAAATTCGGCAGAGAAATCCACTGGATAAATTGACAAGCTATGGATTTAAAAACCGCTGTACCGCAGCTTTTCAGCTGAGTTTTTTTTTTTTTTTTTTTCTGCATCTGGAGAATTCAGAAATTTTCATCGACTTTGCTGGTCTTATACAACGCTGCCCCACCAAAATCTACAATGGCAAATCCATAGCAAATCAGTCATGTGTGAACCCAGCCTTAGTGTAATAAAAATTTGCAGCTATGCTCACCTCTAATCTTGTCCCTCCTTGGGCTTTTCAAAAGTTGGAGGTATGCAATTCACATGTCTGCAGTTTGAGAACCTCGCACCTCGGACTATTGTTCTTGGGGGTGAAAGGACACTATATGGATGTCCCCACGGAATAACATATACATTCTACATAAAGGATATTTAAAAGGATTTTCTGAGACCTATCCTCTGGATAGGTAATCAGTATCTGATCTGTGGGGGTCCAACACCTGGGCCCCCCGCTGATCAGCTGTTTTGACAAGAAAGGTGCCTTCTCACAGCTCACCAAGCAAAGCGTGAATTGGGGACTTCATTTTTGGGGTATTGTGGATCTGGTCGATATGCATCCCGCACTTTTCGCGTGCCCCATTGTAAGAATGCCTATTCTTGTCTGCAAAACAGACAAGAAAAGGACATGTTCATTCTTTTTTGCGGGGCCATGGACTGGACATACAGAGTTTTGTGGACCCATTGAAGTGGTTGGGTCCGCATCTGATCAGCAAATAATGCAAATCAGGTGTGGACCGAAAATACGGTTGTGTGAATAGTGCCTAATATTAAAATGTAATTCTTGTCGTAATGACAAGTTTGCAATTCTTCACTTGCTGATAATAAAGAGGTTATGCCACTAATAACACTTATTTCCTATTCACAGAACAGAGGATAAGTGTTTGATTGCCGAGTACAGTGTCCACAGCAGTCCTATAGAAGGGAATGGGGCAGCCGACACACGTGGGAAGCAACTCTCTTGGTCGCAGGGTGCTGCAAGCGGTGGTGCATTGACAGCACTCATACTACTCTAGTTGTTTCTTTGTCTTCCCACCTATAAGGACTGCTCTAGGACGTCCCAAGGTCTTTGCTGTGTCCCCTAATGACACGGACGTGAAAATTAGATTTTTTGTTACTCATCGCACATTGGCCCTCTCTAAACACAGGAGTGTGATGATGCGTCGTGAGGTTACACAATTACAAAGTTAAGTAAAAGGCAAAGTTTGTGTCTTCTGGAAAACATTATTACACCCTAGAAAACCAGCATTATTTTCCATTTGTATCTATCCCTTTCTCTTCTTCTTCCACAATTGACGCCCTATTTCATATTACTGTATTATGTATATGTAAATGATATAACATATAGAAAGATTTTGAAATAAATCCTCAATAAGAAAATAATTTGTCCAAAGCTTTTACTGATGTTTATATTTGATGTTTAATTATTAATGAAAGATGTTATTATCATACAAGCAAGAAAAGACTTTATCTTGTCATTTTCTGTAGAAAGGAGCAGATGATGATAATTCCGCTCTTCAGGGCTTGGCTTACACTTGTGTTGCTTTTGAAAATCCAGGTCCGGATTCCTCAATAATGTTCTTCCTACAACACAGCGATCAACCGTTCAGCCTTCTGATTGTCATGTCCGGTGGGTGAAGGAGCTGCTTTCTATCTCTGCGGCTTCCTTCTGTCTCTGATCGGTGGGTGAAGGAGCTGCTTTGTGTCTTAGCAGCTTCCTTCTGTCTCTGCCACCACATTGTAGATGAGATGTCCAGATGGTAACATAGCAAGTAAGGTTGAAAGAAATCCTTCAATTTCAACCTATAATTACTTGCTATGATGATCCAGAGGAAGGCGAAAAACCCCTGAGGACGAGTAGTTTCCTCATATAAGGGGAAAAATTCCTTCCTGACCCCAAATTTGGCGATCGGAATAAAACCCTGGATTGTTGGCTCAAATCTACATGGATGTTAAGTGGTGGACACACGGTGGCTTTGTCACAGTCCGTTTGAGTTGTATCATCCACTTGATGTTAATGGACAGATCTCCATGTCCAGAGTAGTGGAAGCTTGGTGAGTTTGTCATATCCGGTGAAGTGAGGTTCATTCCTGGATGGTACTGGAATGGGGCTGGTTATATCAGCCAATTACTCCTGTAAGAAGACAGATATATATGTCCAGATCAGTATCTCATCTACTGAATGCTGTATACGGTGTGTCCTACAGAGCGGTGATGACACTATAGCGACACTATAGATGGGTGTGAGGGGTGTTATACTTACAAAGTCCCATTGGAATGGCGGGTAGGCTCTGCCGGACTCCACATCATCCCAGTTTACTGAGTGGAAGAACGGGTGGGATCTGATGGACGATGTTATTGCCAGTCGGCCACATGGAGATTTGCAGAGGAGCTGAAAACGTTAGAGAGACAATTAGCCATTATGTTATGTCACAATATATATAAAGATGAGGACAACATGGAAAATGTCTGTCTGATCCAGCATCACACTCATGTATCAGCTCCATTTCTCGTATTCTACCCCTTCTTCTAATCTGCCATCTGATCCTACTCACCCCTGATATGATATTGATGGCATCAGGGCACATTCCCGGTAGAAAGGACGGGTCATCCTCCTGCAGTGACAGATGATAATCCTCCACTGAGCCTTGGCTATAGAACGGCTGATCACCTACACTCATCATAAATAAGATGACGCCGAAGGCAAATGAGTCCACCAGATGGTTGTATCGTTCACCGTCCATCACCTTTAGGAAGATAAGTAGGAGATGAGCAGAATGTACTGGTGAGGGGATGTACACACAGAAGCTATGAGGTCTGGTCTGGAGTTACATACATACAGTATAGATATTTGGGTCATGTAAGAAGTTATAGATCGTTACTCAGTCCTACTATCTGCATTAGTCAGTCAGGGATGTTCCTCACCTCTGGGGCAATGTAACCAGTAGAGCCTAAAAAGTCGTTCATTGTGTCCTCCCCAAACACATTCACTGCTGCTAAACCAAAGTCAGCGATTCTGATGTGTCCGATGTCATCGAGGAGGACGTTTTCAGGCTTCAGGTCACTGCAGGGAGAAGGAGCAGACACTTAGTATGATGGATAACTCATGAGAAGATCTTTATACAATAGATAGGTAAGAAGAAGATGTAATAATGCATATACACTACACACCGATGTACAATGCCATGGTCATGAAGGTATTGGAGTCCGCAGACCATCTCTGCCGCAAAAGGCCTGGAGTAGAAAGTAGAGGATGGATCAGTGGTTACGTACATAATCAGACAGAGGACATGAGACGGTTCTACAGAAGTGTCCTCTCCATGTCTTCATTATCTCCTGCCGTCCATTGCTCCAGGACTACAATGTACATGCAGCAGATTATTAGGATTATTACCTTGTTGTCTGGATATCAAACGGCATCCATTCCATCATCAGGTTAAACAGGTCTCCTCCAGCCATGTAGTCCATTGCTATGATGTAAACCTCAGGTGTCTCCATAGATGCCCGCATAGATGTCAGGAAGCGACTCCCAGCCGCAATTTTGAGGACTTTTAGTTCTGCAAAGATTTTGTCCTCTATACGACTCTTGGTCATAATTTTTACAGCCAACAGTTCTTGTGTGACCGGCTCTGATGCCAAGATGACCTGGAGGAGAATCACAACAGATCAGACCAAGAGGAATTTGGAGAAAAGAAAGTGACCTCATACAGAGAAGCGTAATTTTTGGAAGTTATTTACACTTTAAAGTTTTGGCCACTTACTTTTCCGTAGCTCCCCTTTCCAAGCAGTTTTTGAAACTGCAGATTGTCAAGGTCAATAGGTTTTATTGTGTCGACCGATTCTTTGGGGGATGGAGTACGGCTACTGGCATAACCAAGGTCTTCTACTGACATGGCCGCTGTATGGGAGGTTGGATTAAGGCTTCCATCTGCTGGGAGGAAACAAGATTCCTTATTATTAATGTAAATAAGCAGGAAATGATAGAATATTTGGGCCCGTCTAGTTGAAACAATTTTCCTTGTTGCCCATAGCAACCATTCAGAGCTCAGGTTCCATTTCTTAAAATTCTCTGAAACAATGAAAGCTGCATTGTGATTGGTTGCTAAGGGCAACAACAACAGTTATTCCAGAAGACAGTTTTGATAAATAAAGCCTATACATAATATTAGGAGTATAACCCACATCATCCAGTCTTATTATAATGAACTATTTCTATCTTACCTGATGCATCTTTCACCAGTGGACTGTTGGACTCTGTGAAGGACGTGTTTTTAGATGATGACCTGGACCTTTTTAATGCACCGTTTCCATTGACAATTGGCCTTGCATAGATGAGACGTCTCCTACGTTGGACAACCCAGTCCCTGTTGTTTTTGGTTCTCTTCTGGGCTGCCTCTCTTTGTAGGTTTCGAGTCTCTGGGGTCTCAGATCTGGAGATTGGGACATGTCTAGGTGTTTCTTGGAGAACCTCTTCCATTTCTAACTCTACACTGATGATATTTCTCCGCTTTTTGAGGATTTCATTTTTGTTCCTCCTCCTTGTTTCAGGGACCAGTTCTCCGATTTTCTTTAAGGTGTTAAGTATGGTCCTCTGAAGTTCTTGATCGGCAGAGTTTGCAGAGTGAGATTCCTTGAGGTTCTCCATTTTCCTTTTCTCTGTAAGGATTTCATGTCTCAGGATCTTTCTCATTTTCTCCAGATTCTGTCTTTTGGACGCCATTTCTGAGGCGTCATTGTCCATATCCGGGGTTGATTGTCTTTTCGCCCTAAAGCGAACAGCGGTTTCTGTTGGGAGATTCCTCGCCTCTGTCTCAGAACCAGATCTTTTTGGGTTCGTCTCCTCTTTTCCAACATTATAAAAACCATTTTTGCCTCGTGTATCACGAAACGCATAGGGACCGCCTCACCCTTGGGAGTCTGTAAGGCAGTGATTTTCTTCTAGCGGTAGAACGGGGATATAGAAGGTGATGATGTCATCATATCACTTCTGACATATTTTATTGTTGTGATGTCATAGTACTGGGATTCTACAGGTTACCATGACAGATTTCCCTCTGTGAGGTCATAGTACTGGTATTCTGTAGTTACCATGACGTGTTATTGTGACATTACGTTATTGGTATTCTACAAGTATCGGGGACATATTTCATGCTGTGATGTCAAGTTGTTTCAGTTGATATTAACCCCTTAGTGACCAAGCCAGATTTTGGAAATCAGGCATGTGTCTCTTTAGCAGAAGATTACTATGTAAAGCTTTTTCACATCTAAGTAATTCTGACATTGATTTGTTTGGTCACATATTGTACTCTATTTCGGTGATAACATTTTACTGATGCAATTTGTGTATATTTATTGAAATAATAAATAAAACTCTATAAATATTTTTCAAAGTAGTAATTTTTTCCTGTTTTCAACTGCAGTGTAGTGAGTATTTTAAACCCCTATTTTTTGAGGAAAGTAATGCTAAGCAGCTGAAAAAATAAAATTTCAAATTTTTTTTCCCAAAAAAGTCATTTCAAAGACTTTTTTTGTACACAGCACATGAAAGTGAAAATGTAACACTCTGTTCCTTCTGTGATCAGAAATATCCCCATTGTGGCCCTAATATGATGTCTTGACACATGGCAGGGCCCAAATTGTGGTTAAAAATGTTTCAGGCCCTATTGCACACTTGTAAAGGCGTTGAGCTTCCAGAATACACAGATATGGGCTTTTCTACAGCAAACTGGGTTAGGCTGGGTTCACATTATGTTTTTGTCAGACATTGCCATCTGTCACCATAGAGTACCATACCTTTTTGCGGAACTGTGCAGGATGGAGCAGTGTAGTGTACTGCACTTTTGCATCCTTTTTTCCCCATCTTATATGATAAACGTAGAGTAAAAACAGCATGTGAACCTCGCCTTAGTCTGTTGTACAATTAATTCCAGGACTTTATCGGCCACAAACAAAAGAAAAAAATCATAGGGGATAAAACTTGTGACTTCCACATTTATTTGTGGAGTAGCTAAAAATGAGTGTACTTGGGGGGGAAAGTGGGGAATGAAGTTGTAGGATCCCATGCCGTGAAAGGGACAGCAAAACTTAGCAGTGAATGCGATGACTCAGTAGCAATGTGTTCTACCGCCATAGGGCTGTTGGGATCGGGGATAGAAGCAAATCTTGAGTCACCACTCTGAATATATTTTCTCCTCTGAAGTGGTGTCCGTTTCATTATCTGAACTGACAGAGCATAAAAACTCATATGTTAGATCCGCACTATACACCCTTCCAGCAATTTTTTGTTACAAAACCCAGTAAGTAAAATACAATTATTCTACCCTAAAGTAAGGGAGGGGAAAGTGAGAGTAAGGGGGGACCTCTAGGAATATGTCGGGTGGGAGTCCCAGGGTAGCCAGGTTGCTTGGAATTGCTCCACTGTATTGTTGAGGGATGCCGTGAGATACTCCAAGGATCTTATGTCAGGAACCCTAGCCAGCAGCATGGATTTGGTAGGAGGGGTGGTCTGCTTCCAAGACTTGGCAATCAGGGATTTAGCTGCAGTACATAAGTTAAAAACATCCTGGAAGAGCACTTATTCAATCCCGGGGTGATAAGTTGAGCAGGTAGACCCTTGGGTCTAGCGGGATGGGGGACACAAACAGGGAGTGAGCCACCTCTTTCACCTCCTCCCAAAACGGAGTAATGAGGGGGCACATCCAAAAGTTTTGGTACGAGGAACCCACATTGCTCAGGCACCGCCAGCAGACAGATGGGATGACGGGGTTGATAGAATGTAGGGGTATGGTACCAGTGCATAAGCAGTTTGTACTGGGTTTCCTTAAACTTGGTGCAAATAGAGGACTGGGCTGCCCTATTCCATATAGTTTGCCAGGCGGAGCGAGATAGAGGAGACCTGAGGGCAGTGGTCTATTTATCCATGTACAGTATTTACATCACCTTCTGTCACTGTAGATAAGAGGCGGTAGATAATAGAAATCAAGCCTCTCATCCCAGTGCCAAAGAGGCACAAACGCTCAAAAGGAGTGGGGAGTGACACCTGGAGTGAACCAAAGGTAGAACTCATATAGTGATGGATCTGGAGGTAGTGGAAGCCCTCTGTCTCCAGTATATTCCAGTACTTCTGCAGTTGTGCAAAGGGTTTGAGTGTCAAAGCGGAGGCATCCACAATGTCCGCCAAGAGAAAGAGACCCAATGGCAACGAGACCCGAACCATTGGGGCAGTTATGCTGGAGGGAATAGCTGGGTTGTAGAGGAAGGAGATCATGGAGGAGTGGCAGGAGGCTAAGGCAAATCATCCATGACAAGTGTCCCATATGTGTTTGGTAAAAGTGATCAGTCCCAGGGGTGTGTGAGGGGGTACACGGGTCCGCTGCCACAACAGAGTATTCGGGTGGACTGGGGCGATTTCTACCCATTTAGACTGTACTTATTATGCCAGGTTTACATCTGGGTTGTGAGACGCTCAGTTGCCGGACTGTCATCTTCTTCATCTGTTGCCGTTATCATTAGATTCCTGTCATTTATCGGTGAGTTTACTCTGTATTAATTGCCTGCCAGTGTTGATATGTGCTTTATAATATAATAACATGCTGCAGCCATCTGGTTGTTATACAGGTCGGACCTACTATAAATCTTGTGTGTATCAGAGCACCGGGAGACAAAGTCAGTAACCCAGGAAAAGTGACTGCTGTGATCGGTGATGTCCAGTTCTGCAGGATTGTGTTGTTACAAATGGACAGTACTGAAATCTTTCTAATTATCTTTCTATGCCTAGGCCTGTAACCATGACAAGAAGACACCCTCTATATCTAGAAGAAAGAAGGTTTCACCCTCATCACAGACAGGATTCTCTATGGTAAGAGCACTGAGAATATGGAGCTCTCTGACACAAGATCTTGTGATGGCTGTTTTATTGAACTAATTTAAAGAGGCTTTCCAAGTGTTTAATACTGATGACCAGTCCTCAGGATGGGAAACCAGTATCTTATTGGAGGAGGTCCGACACCCAGTGCCTGCACCGATCAGCTGTTTGAAGAGGCCGCGGCACTTCCTTGCAGCTTACCAAGCTCAGTAACCATTTTGGGCCGTACCAGCAGCGATTGAGCGCCGGCAAAAGGACACAGGTGAGTAAAAGATTTTTTTTTTTTTTTAAGTGCCAACTTTGATGACCTTACTGGCTGGAAGTGGGGCATTGGGCAACATTACTATCCAAAAGAGTGGCACTGGGGGACATTTCTGGCCAGAGGGGAGCACTTTGGAACTTTACTGGCCAGAAGGGTGGCACTGGGTCACATTACTGGCCAGAAGGGAGGCACTGGGGGACATTACTGGCCAGAAGGGTGGCACTGGGGGACATTAATGGCCGGAAGGGGGCATTGGGGGATATTACTGGCCAGAAAGGTGGCACTGGGGGACATTACTGGCCAGGAGGGTGGTACTGGGGGACATTACTGTCCAGAAGGGGGCATTGGGGGACATTACTGGCCAGAAGGGTGACACTGGCGGACATTACTGGCCAGAAGGGTGGCACTAGTGGGACATTACTGGCTGGAAGAGGGGAAATGCTGACAGTGTGGGGTGATATTACAACTGTGGGGCATATTACTACTGTGGAGGCAGTGTGGGAGAAAATTACTATGTGCAGGCAGTGTGGGGCATATTACTACTGTGGGGGCAGTGAGGGAGGAAGTTACTACTGTGGGGGCAGTGAAGGGGAAGTTACTATGTCAGGGCCATTTCTAGAAAATTACTACTGTGGGGACAGTATGGGGAAAACTACTACTGTGGAGCCAGTGTGGGGAAATTACTAGTGTGGGGGAAATTACTACTGTGGGGGCAGTGTGGGGGAAATTACTAGTGTGGGGAATTTCTATTACAGGGACATATTAGTGGACAATTTTTGGGGGGACACTATACAGGCAATATTACTTGGAGCACAATCTAGGGTTTTATTATTATTAATGTGGGCACTCTAAGGAGCAATTGCTGTAGACACTATAGGGCCATTTTTTCTACTGGGGTCACTATTTTTCAGCAGTATAGTACCTAGGGCATTGGGGAGCACCGCAGCACAGTTTCGGGAGAGGTAGCAGGATGACATTTTCGGGACACCAGGATGTGGAGGTTGAAGGAACAATTTAGAAATCTAACGTGGCTGTGTAACAAACTCTGTAGAGACGAGATGCGGCTGAAAGAATTTGTCATAGCGGTCTGGGTCAAATGGAGGAGAAGAGGAAAGAGAAGGTCAACATGACAGGAAATATCACTGGATGTAAGAGGTATGTAGTGCTGTATTCTCCTATATGTAGTGCTGACTCACCACTATATGCATTTTAAATTTGGCGACTAAAAATTTAATTTGGCTCCAAAATCTTTCAGTTTAGGAGCCAATTGCTCCTGGTTATTCTTTTTTAGTCTGGAGCACTGACACCCAGCCTTCCGGGATTTGGTGGGACAGTCCTTCATTTTGGAGACTGTACTGTCTTGAGGACGCAGACACAGCTGAATACAACAGTGAAGCAGAGAGATGTCAGCTCCACCATTCCCCAGTTAGATGCGTGGTTAAAAGGATTTTCCAGGATTCACTTCTGTGGGGCTGAGCTGCTCCTCGGCTGCATAATCAATGAACGCGTCGTCTCTCGGCCTAGGAAAAGCAGAGAGAAGGCTGCTGTGAGTGCTGCTCATCGACTTTGCTGGTCTTATACAACGCTTCCCCACCAAAATCTACAATGGCAAATCCATAGCAAATCAGTCATGTGTGAACCCAGCCTTAGTGTAATAAAAATTTGCAGCTATGCTCACCTCTAATCTTGTCCCTCCTTGGGCTTTTCAAAAGTTGGAGGTATGCAATTCACATGTCTGCAGTTTGAGAACCTCGCACCTCGGACTATTGTTCTTGGGGGTGAAAGGACACTATATGGATGTCCCCACGGAATAACATATACATTCTACATAAAGGATATTTAAAAGGATTTTCTGAGACCTATCCTCTGGATAGGTAATCAGTATCTGATCTGTGGGGGTCCAACACCTGGGCCCCCGCCGATCAGCTGTTTTGAGAAGAAAGGTGCCTTCTCACAGCTCACCAAGCAAAGCGTGAATTGGGGACTTTATTTTTGGGGTATTGTGGATCTGGTCGATATGCATCCCGCACTTTTCGCGTGCCCCATTGTAAGAATGCCTATTCTTGTCTGCAAAACAGACAAGAATAGGACATGTTCATTCTTTTTGCGGGGCCATGGACTGGACATACAGAGTTTTGTGGACCCATTGAAGTGGTTGGGTCCGCATCTGATCAGCAAATAATGCAAATCAGGTGTGGACCGAAAATACGGTTGTGTGAATAGTGCCTAATATTAAAATGTAATTCTTGTCGTAATGACAAGTTTGCAATTCTTCACTTGCTGATAATAAAGGGGTTATGCCACTAATAACACTTATTTCCTATTCACAGAACAGAGGATAAGTGTTTGATTGCCGAGTACAGTGTCCACAGCAGTCCTATAGAAGGGAATGGGGCAGCCGACACACGTGGGAAGCAACTCTCTTGGTCGCAGGGTGCTGCAAGCGGTGGTGCATTGACAGCACTCATACTACTCTAGTTGTTTCTTTGTCTTCCCACCTATAAGGACTGCTCTAGGACGTCCCAAGGTCTTTGCTGTGTCCCCTAATGACACGGACGTGAAAATTAGATTTTTTGTTACTCATCGCACATTGGCCCTCTCTAAACACAGGAGTGTGATGATGCGTCGTGAGGTTACACAATTACAAAGTTAAGTAAAAGGCAAAGTTTGTGTCTTCTGGAAAACATTATTACACCCTAGAAAACCAGCATTATTTTCCATTTGTATCTATCCCTTTCTCTTCTTCTTCCACAATTGACGCCCTATTTCATATTACTGTATTATGTATATGTAAATGATATAACATATAGAAAGATTTTGAAATAAATCCTCAATAAGAAAATAATTTGTCCAAAGCTTTTACTGATGTTTATATTTGATGTTTAATTATTAATGAAAGATGTTATTATCATACAAGCAAGAAAAGACTTTATCTTGTCATTTTCTGTAGAAAGGAGCAGATGATGATGATTCCGCTCTTCAGGGCTTGGCTTACACTTGTGTTGCTTTTGAAAATCCAGGTCCGGATTCCTCAATAATGTTCTTCCTACAACACAGCGATCAACCGTTCAGCCTTCTGATTGTCATGTCCGGTGGGTGAAGGAGCTGCTTTCTATCTCTGCGGCTTCCTTCTGTCTCTGATCGGTGGGTGAAGGAGCTGCTTTGTGTCTTAGCAGCTTCCTTCTGTCTCTGCCACCACATTGTAGATGAGATGTCCAGATGGTAACATAGCAAGTAAGGTTGAAAGAAATCCTTCAATTTCAACCTATAATTACTTGCTATGATGATCCAGAGGAAGGCGAAAAACCCCTGAGGACGAGTAGTTTCCTCATATAAGGGGAAAAAATTCCTTCCTGACCCCAAATTTGGCGATCGGAATAAAACCCTGGATTGTTGGCTCAAATCTACATGGATGTTAAGTGGTGGACAGACGGTGGCTTTGTCACAGTCCGTTTGAGTTGTATCATCCACTTGATGTTAATGGACAGATCTCCATGTCCAGAGTAGTGGAAGCTTGGTGAGTTTGTCATATCCGGTGAAGTGAGGTTTATTCCTGGATGGTACTGGAATTGGGCTGGTTATATCAGCCAATTACTCCTGTAAGTAGACAGATATATATGTCCAGATCAGTATCTCATCTACTGAATGATGTATACGGTGTGTCCTACAGAGCGGTGATGACACTATAGCGACACTATAGATGGGTGTGAGGGGTGTTATACTTACAAAGTCCCATTGGAATGGCGGGTAGGCTCTGCCGGACTCCACATCATCCCAGTTTACTGAGTGGAAGAACGGGTGGGATCTGATGGACGATGTTATTGCCAGTCGGCCACATGGAGATTTGCAGAGGAGCTGAAAACGTTAGAGAGACAATTAGCCATTATGTTATGTCACAATATATATAAAGATGAGGACAACATGGAAAATGTCTGTCTGATCCAGCATCACACTCATGTATCAGCTCCATTTCTCGTATTCTACCCCTTCTTCTAATCTGCCATCTGATCCTACTCACCCCTGATATGATATTGATGGCATCAGGGCACATTCCCGGTAGAAAGGACGGGTCATCCTCCTGCAGTGACAGATGATAATCCTCCACTGAGCCTTGGCTATAGAACGGCTGATCACCTACACTCATCATAAATAAGATGACGCCGAAGGCAAATGAGTCCACCAGATGGTTGTATCGTTCACCGTCCATCACCTTTAGGAAGATAAGTAGGAGATGAGCAGAATGTACTGGTGAGGGGATGTACACACAGAAGCTATGAGGTCTGGTCTGGAGTTACATACATACAGTATAGATATTTGGGTCATGTAAGAAGTTATAGATCGTTACTCAGTCCTACTATCTGCATTAGTCAGTCAGGGATGTTCCTCACCTCTGGGGCAATGTAACCAGTAGAGCCTAAAAAGTCGTTCATTGTGTCCTCCCCAAACACATTCACTGCTGCTAAACCAAAGTCAGCGATTCTGATGTGTCCGATGTCATCGAGGAGGACGTTTTCAGGCTTCAGGTCACTGCAGGGAGAAGGAGCAGACACTTAGTATGATGGATAACTCATGAGAAGATCTTTATACAATAGATAGGTAAGAAGAAGATGTAATAATGCATATACACTACACACCGATGTACAATGCCATGGTCATGAAGGTATTGGAGTCCGCAGACCATCTCTGCCGCAAAAGGCCTGGAGTAGAAAGTAGAGGATGGATCAGTGGTTACGTACATAATCAGACAGAGGACATGAGACGGTTCTACAGAAGTGTCCTCTCCATGTCTTCATTATCTCCTGCCGTCCATTGCTCCAGGACTACAATGTACATGCAGCAGATTATTAGGATTATTACCTTGTTGTCTGGATATCAAACGGCATCCATTCCATCATCAGGTTAAACAGGTCTCCTCCAGCCATGTAGTCCATTGCTATGATGTAAACCTCAGGTGTCTCCATAGATGCCCGCATAGATGTCAGGAAGCGACTCCCAGCCGCAATTTTGAGGACTTTTAGTTCTGCAAAGATTTTGTCCTCTATACGACTCTTGGTCATAATTTTTACAGCCAACAGTTCTTGTGTGACCGGCTCTGATGCCAAGATGACCTGGAGGAGAATCACAACAGATCAGACCAAGAGGAATTTGGAGAAAAGAAAGTGACCTCATACAGAGAAGCGTAATTTTTGGAAGTTATTTACACTTTAAAGTTTTGGCCACTTACTTTTCCGTAGCTCCCCTTTCCAAGCAGTTTTTGAAACTGCAGATTGTCAAGGTCAATAGGTTTTATTGTGTCGACCGATTCTTTGGGGGATGGAGTACGGCTACTGGCATAACCAAGGTCTTCTACTGACATGGCCGCTGTATGGGAGGTTGGATTAAGGCTTCCATCTGCTGGGAGGAAACAAGATTCCTTATTATTAATGTAAATAAGCAGGAAATGATAGAATATTTGGGCCCGTCTAGTTGAAACAATTTTCCTTGTTGCCCATAGCAACCATTCAGAGCTCAGGTTCCATTTCTTAAAATTCTCTGAAACAATGAAAGCTGCATTGTGATTGGTTGCTAAGGGCAACAACAACAGTTATTCCAGAAGACAGTTTTGATAAATAAAGCCTATACATAATATTAGGAGTATAACCCACATCATCCAGTCTTATTATAATGAACTATTTCTATCTTACCTGATGCATCTTTCACCAGTGGACTGTTGGACTCTGTGAAGGACGTGTTTTTAGATGATGACCTGGACCTTTTTAATGCACCGTTTCCATTGACAATTGGCCTTGCATAGATGAGACGTCTCCTACGTTGGACAACCCAGTCCCTGTTGTTTTTGGTTCTCTTCTGGGCTGCCTCTCTTTGTAGGTTTCGAGTCTCTGGGGTCTCAGATCTGGAGATTGGGACATGTCTAGGTGTTTCTTGGAGAACCTCTTCCATTTCTAACTCTACACTGATGATATTTCTCCGCTTTTTGAGGATTTCATTTTTGTTCCTCCTCCTTGTTTCAGGGACCAGTTCTCCGATTTTCTTTAAGGTGTTAAGTATGGTCCTCTGAAGTTCTTGATCGGCAGAGTTTGCAGAGTGAGATTCCTTGAGGTTCTCCATTTTCCTTTTCTCTGTAAGGATTTCATGTCTCAGGATCTTTCTCATTTTCTCCAGATTCTGTCTTTTGGACGCCATTTCTGAGGCGTCATTGTCCATATCCGGGGGTTGATTGTCTTTTCGCCCTAAAGCGAACAGCGGTTTCTGTTGGGAGATTCCTCGCCTCTGTCTCAGAACCAGATCTTTTTGGGTTCGTCTCCTCTTTTCCAACATTATAAAAACCATTTTTGCCTCGTGTATCACGAAACGCATAGGGACCGCCTCACCCTTGGGAGTCTGTAAGGCAGTGATTTTCTTCTAGCGGTAGAACGGGGATATAGAAGGTGATGATGTCATCATATCACTTCTGACATATTTTATTGTTGTGATGTCATAGTACTGGGATTCTACAGGTTACCATGACAGATTTCCCTCTGTGAGGTCATAGTACTGGTATTCTGTAGTTACCATGACGTGTTATTGTGACATTACGTTATTGGTATTCTACAAGTATCGGGGACATATTTCATGCTGTGATGTCAAGTTGTTTCAGTTGATATTAACCCCTTAGTGACCAAGCCAGATTTTGGAAATCAGGCATGTGTCTCTTTAGCAGAAGATTACTATGTAAAGCTTTTTCACATCTAAGTAATTCTGACATTGATTTGTTTGGTCACATATTGTACTCTATTTCGGTGATAACATTTTACTGATGCAATTTGTGTATATTTATTGAAATAATAAATAAAACTCTATAAATATTTTTCAAAGTAGTAATTTTTTCCTGTTTTCAACTGCAGTGTAGTGAGTATTTTAAACCCCTATTTTTTGAGGAAAGTAATGCTAAGCAGCTGAAAAAATAAAATTTCAAATTTTTTTCCAAAAAAGTCATTTCAAAGACTTTTTTGTACACAGCACATGAAAGTGAAAATGTAACACTCTGTTCCTTCTGTGATCAGAAATATCCCCATTGTGGCCCTAATATGATGTCTTGACACATGGCAGGGCCCAAATTGTGGTTAAAAATGTTTCAGGCCCTATTGCACACTTGTAAAGGCGTTGAGCTTCCAGAATACACAGATATGGGCTTTTCTACAGCAAACTGGGTTAGGCTGGGTTCACATTATGTTTTTGTCAGACATTGGCATCTGTCACCATAGAGTACCATACCTTTTTGCGGAACTGTGCAGGATGGAGCAGTGTAGTGTACTGCACTTTTGCATCCTTTTTCCCCATCTTATATGATAAACGTAGAGTAAAAACAGCATGTGAACCTCGCCTTAGTCTGTTGTACAATTAATTCCAGGACTTTATCGGCCACAAACAAAAGAAAAAAATCATAGGGGATAAAACTTGTGACTTCCACATTTATTTGTGGAGTAGCTAAAAATGAGTGTACTTGGGGGAAAGTGGGGAATGAAGTTGTAGGATCCCATGCCGTGAAAGGGACAGCAAAACTTAGCAGTGAATGCGATGACTCAGTAGCAATGTGTTCTACCGCCATAGGGCTATTGGGATCGGGGATAGAAGCAAATCTTGAGTCACCACTCTGAATATATTTTCTCCTCTGAAGTGGTGTCCGTTTCATTATCTGAACTGACAGAGCATAAAAACTCATATGTTAGATCCGCACTATACACCCTTCCAGCAATTTTTTGTTACAAAACCCAGTAAGTAAAATACAATTATTCTACCCTAAAGTAAGGGAGGGGAAAGTGAGAGTAAGGGGGGACCTCTAGGAATATGTCGGGTGGGAGTCCCAGGGTAGCCAGGTTGCTTGGAATTGCTCCACTGTATTGTTGAGGGATGCCGTGAGATACTCCAAGGATCTTATGTCAGGAACCCTAGCCAGCAGCATGGATTTGGTAGGAGGGGTGGTCTGCTTCCAAGACTTGGCAATCAGGGATTTAGCTGCAGTACATAAGTTAAAAAACATCCTGGAAGAGCACTTATTCAATCCCGGGGTGATAAGTTGAGCAGGTAGACCCTTGGGTCTAGCGGGATGGGGGACACAAACAGGGAGTGAGCCACCTCTTTCACCTCCTCCCAAAACGGAGTAATGAGGGGGCACATCCAAAAGTTTTGGTACGAGGAACCCACATTGCTCAGGCACCGCCAGCAGACAGATGGGATGACGGGGTTGATAGAATGTAGGGGTATGGTACCAGTGCATAAGCAGTTTGTACTGGGTTTCCTTAAACTTGGTGCAAATAGAGGACTGGGCTGCCCTATTCCATATAGTTTGCCAGGCGGAGCGAGATAGAGGAGACCTGAGGGCAGTGGTCTATTTATCCATGTACAGTATTTACATCACCTTCTGTCACTGTAGATAAGAGGCGGTAGATAATAGAAATCAAGCCTCTCATCCCAGTGCCAAAGAGGCACAAACGCTCAAAAGGAGTGGGGAGTGACACCTGGAGTGAACCAAAGGTAGAACTCATATAGTGATGGATCTGGAGGTAGTGGAAGCCCTCTGTCTCCAGTATATTCCAGTACTTCTGCAGTTGTGCAAAGGGTTTGAGTGTCAAAGCGGAGGCATCCACAATGTCCGCCAAGAGAAAGAGACCCAATGGCAACAAGACCCGAACCATTGGGGCAGTTATGCTGGAGGGAATAGCTGGGTTGTAGAGGAAGGAGATCATGGAGGAGTGGCAGGAGGCTAAGGCAAATCAGCCATGACAAGTGTCCCATATGTGTTTGGTAAAAGTGATCAGTCCCAGGGGTGTGTGAGGGGGTACACGGGTCCGCTGCCACAACAGAGTATTCGGGTGGACTGGGGCGATTTCTACCCATTTAGACTGTACTTATTATGCCAGGTTTACATCTGGGTTGTGAGACGCTCAGTTGCCGGACTGTCATCTTCTTCATCTGTTGCCGTTATCATTAGATTCCTGTCATTTATCGGTGAGTTTACTCTGTATTAATTGCCTGCCAGTGTTGATATGTGCTTTATAATATAATAACATGCTGCAGCCATCTGGTTGTTATACAGGTCGGACCTACTATAAATCTTGTGTGTATCAGAGCACCGGGAGACAAAGTCAGTAACCCAGGAAAAGTGACTGCTGTGATCGGTGATGTCCAGTTCTGCAGGATTGTGTTGTTACAAATGGACAGTACTGAAATCTTTCTAATTATCTTTCTATGCCTAGGCCTGTAACCATGACAAGAAGACACCCTCTATATCTAGAAGAAAGAAGGTTTCACCCTCATCACAGACAGGATTCTCTATGGTAAGAGCACTGAGAATATGGAGCTCTCTGACACAAGATCTTGTGATGGCTGTTTTATTGAACTAATTTAAAGAGGCTTTCCAAGTGTTTAATACTGATGACCAGTCCTCAGGATGGGAAACCAGTATCTTATTGGAGGAGGTCCGACACCCAGTGCCTGCACCGATCAGCTGTTTGAAGAGGCCGCGGCACTTCCTTGCAGCTTACCAAGCTCAGTAACCATTTTGGGCCGTACCAGCAGCGATTGAGCGCCGGCAAAAGGACACAGGTGAGTAAAAGATTTTTTTTTTTTTTTAAGTGCCAACTTTGATGACCTTACTGGCTGGAAGTGGGGCATTGGGCAACATTACTATCCAAAGAGTGGCACTGGGGGACATTTCTGGCCAGAGGGAGCACTTTGGAACTTTACTGGCCAGAAGGGTGGCACTGGGTCACATTACTGGCCAGAAGGGAGGCACTGGGGGGACATTACTGGCCAGAAGGGTGGCACTGGGGGACATTAATGGCCGGAAGGGGGCATTGGGGGATATTACTGGCCAGAAAGGTGGCACTGGGGGACATTACTGGCCAGGAGGGTGGTACTGGGGACATTACTGTCCAGAAGGGGGCATTGGGGGACATTACTGGCCAGAAGGGTGACACTGGCGGACATTACTGGCCAGAAGGGTGGCACTAGTGGGACATTACTGGCTGGAAGAGGGAAATGCTGACAGTGTGGGGTGATATTACAACTGTGGGGCATATTACTACTGTGGAGGCAGTGTGGGAGAAAATTACTATGTGCAGGCAGTGTGGGGCATATTACTACTGTGGGGGCAGTGAGGGAGGAAGTTACTACTGTGGGGGCAGTGAAGGGGAAGTTACTATGTCAGGGCCATTTCTAGAAAATTACTACTGTGGGGACAGTATGGGGAAAACTACTACTGTGGAGCCAGTGTGGGGAAATTACTAGTGTGGGAAATTACTACTGTGGGGGCAGTGTGGGGGAAATTACTAGTGTGGGGAATTTCTATTACAGGGACATATTAGTGGACAATTTTTTGGGGGACACTATACAGGCAATATTACTTGGAGCACAATCTAGGGTTTTATTATTATTAATGTGGGCACTCTAAGGAGCAATTGCTGTAGACACTATAGGGCCATTTTTCTACTGGGGTCACTATTTTTTCAGCAGTATAGTACCTAGGGCATTGGGGAGCACCGCAGCACAGTTTCGGGAGAGGTAGCAGGATGACATTTTCGGGACACCAGGATGTGGAGGTTGAAGGAACAATTTAGAAATCTAACGTGGCTGTGTAACAAACTCTGTAGAGACGAGATGCGGCTGAAAGAATTTGTCATAGCGGTCTGGGTCAAATGGAGGAGAAGAGGAAAGAGAAGGTCAACATGACAGGAAATATCACTGGATGTAAGAGGTATGTAGTGCTGTATTCTCCTATATGTAGTGCTGACTCACCACTATATGCATTTTAAATTTGGCGACTAAAAATTTAATTTGGCTCCAAAATCTTTCAGTTTAGGAGCCAATTGCTCCTGGTTATTCTTTTTTTAGTCTGGAGCACTGACACCCAGCCTTCCGGGATTTGGTGGGACAGTCCTTCATTTTGGAGACTGTACTGTCTTGAGGACGCAGACACAGCTGAATACAACAGTGAAGCAGAGAGATGTCAGCTCCACCATTCCCCAGTCTGTGCTCTCCCAGACAGCAGGAGCGATGCAGTGAAATCATCACGTCTGCTGAGCTATGCAGTAGAGAGCACAAGCCTGGAAATGATGTGGGGGGAATGAGGCTAGGGAATATTACTTGTTTATATTATTAAATCTACAAGGCAGAACCATTGTAAGGGGAGCACTGAGAGGGCGAACATACCATGAGCAGGGCATCAAGGGGGCATAACTATGGTGTGTGACCACCAAGAAAGCCTGACATTGGGGGTGCTAACAGGGTATTCTCACTGTGATGGGAGTACTCAGGTGGCATAACTACTGAGTGGGAAGTACTATGGGAAAAATAAGTACTAGGGGGAGTTCGGAGTGGAAATGGGCATGTCTGGATAGGCAGTGGGCACAGTTAGATGCGTGGTTAAAAGGATTTTCCAGGATTCACTTCTGTGGGGCTGAGCTGCTCCTCGGCTGCATAATCAATGAACGCGTCGTCTCTCGGCCTAGGAAAATCAGAGAGAAGGCTGCTGTGAGTGCTGCTCATCGACTTTGCTGGTCTTATACAACGCTGCCCCACCAAAATCTACAATGGCAAATCCATAGCAAATCAGTCATGTGTGAACCCAGCCTTAGTGTAATAAAAATTTGCAGCTATGCTCACCTCTAATCTTGTCCCTCCTTGGGCTTTTCAAAAGTTGGAGGTATGCAATTCACATGTCTGCAGTTTGAGAACCTCGCACCTCGGACTATTGTTCTTGGGGGTGAAAGGACACTATATGGATGTCCCCACGGAATAACATATACATTCTACATAAAGGATATTTAAAAGGATTTTCTGAGACCTATCCTCTGGATAGGTAATCAGTATCTGATCTGTGGGGTCCAACACCTGGGCCCCCGCCGATCAGCTGTTTTGAGAAGAAAGGTGCCTTCTCACAGCTCACCAAGCAAAGCGTGAATTGGGGACTTCATTTTTGGGGTATTGTGGATCTGGTCGATATGCATCCCGCACTTTTCGCGTGCCCCATTGTAAGAATGCCTATTCTTGTCTGCAAAACAGACAAGAATAGGACATGTTCATTCTTTTTGCGGGGCCATGGACTGGACATACAGAGTTTTGTGGACCCATTGAAGTGGTTGGGTCCGCATCTGATCAGCAAATAATGCAAATCAGGTGTGGACCGAAAATACGGTTGTGTGAATAGTGCCTAATATTAAAATGTAATTCTTGTCGTAATGACAAGTTTGCAATTCTTCACTTGCTGATAATAAAGGGGTTATGCCACTAATAACACTTATTTCCTATTCACAGAACAGAGGATAAGTGTTTGATTGCCGAGTACAGTGTCCACAGCAGTCCTATAGAAGGGAATGGGGCAGCCGACACACGTGGGAAGCAACTCTCTTGGTCGCAGGGTGCTGCAAGCGGTGGTGCATTGACAGCACTCATACTACTCTAGTTGTTTCTTTGTCTTCCCACCTATAAGGACTGCTCTAGGACGTCCCAAGGTCTTTGCTGTGTCCCCTAATGACACGGACGTGAAAATTAGATTTTTTGTTACTCATCGCACATTGGCCCTCTCTAAACACAGGAGTGTGATGATGCGTCGTGAGGTTACACAATTACAAAGTTAAGTAAAAGGCAAAGTTTGTGTCTTCTGGAAAACATTATTACACCCTAGAAAACCAGCATTATTTTCCATTTGTATCTATCCCTTTCTCTTCTTCTTCCACAATTGACGCCCTATTTCATATTACTGTATTATGTATATGTAAATGATATAACATATAGAAAGATTTTGAAATAAATCCTCAATAAGAAAATAATTTGTCCAAAGCTTTTACTGATGTTTATATTTGATGTTTAATTATTAATGAAAGATGTTATTATCATACAAGCAAGAAAAGACTTTATCTTGTCATTTTCTGTAGAAAGGAGCAGATGATGATAATTCCGCTCTTCAGGGCTTGGCTTACACTTGTGTTGCTTTTGAAAATCCAGGTCCGGATTCCTCAATAATGTTCTTCCTACAACACAGCGATCAACCGTTCAGCCTTCTGATTGTCATGTCCGGTGGGTGAAGGAGCTGCTTTCTATCTCTGCGGCTTCCTTCTGTCTCTGATCGGTGGGTGAAGGAGCTGCTTTGTGTCTTAGCAGCTTCCTTCTGTCTCTGCCACCACATTGTAGATGAGATGTCCAGATGGTAACATAGCAAGTAAGGTTGAAAGAAATCCTTCAATTTCAACCTATAATTACTTGCTATGATGATCCAGAGGAAGGCGAAAAACCCCTGAGGACGAGTAGTTTCCTCATATAAGGGAAAAAATTCCTTCCTGACCCCAAATTTGGCGATCGGAATAAAACCCTGGATTGTTGGCTCAAATCTACATGGATGTTAAGTGGTGGACACACGGTGGCTTTGTCACAGTCCGTTTGAGTTGTATCATCCACTTGATGTTAATGGACAGATCTCCATGTCCAGAGTAGTGGAAGCTTGGTGAGTTTGTCATATCCGGTGAAGTGAGGTTCATTCCTGGATGGTACTGGAATGGGGCTGGTTATATCAGCCAATTACTCCTGTAAGAAGACAGATATATATGTCCAGATCAGTATCTCATCTACTGAATGCTGTATACGGTGTGTCCTACAGAGCGGTGATGACACTATAGCGACACTATAGATGGGTGTGAGGGGTGTTATACTTACAAAGTCCCATTGGAATGGCGGGTAGGCTCTGCCGGACTCCACATCATCCCAGTTTACTGAGTGGAAGAACGGGTGGGATCTGATGGACGATGTTATTGCCAGTCGGCCACATGGAGATTTGCAGAGGAGCTGAAAACGTTAGAGAGACAATTAGCCATTATGTTATGTCACAATATATATAAAGATGAGGACAACATGGAAAATGTCTGTCTGATCCAGCATCACACTCATGTATCAGCTCCATTTCTCGTATTCTACCCCTTCTTCTAATCTGCCATCTGATCCTACTCACCCCTGATATGATATTGATGGCATCAGGGCACATTCCCGGTAGAAAGGACGGGTCATCCTCCTGCAGTGACAGATGATAATCCTCCACTGAGCCTTGGCTATAGAACGGCTGATCACCTACACTCATCATAAATAAGATGACGCTCGAAGGCAAATGAGTCCACCAGATGGTTGTATCGTTCACCGTCCATCACCTTTAGGAAGATAAGTAGGAGATGAGCAGAATGTACTGGTGAGGGGATGTACACACAGAAGCTATGAGGTCTGGTCTGGAGTTACATACATACAGTATAGATATTTGGGTCATGTAAGAAGTTATAGATCGTTACTCAGTCCTACTATCTGCATTAGTCAGTCAGGGATGTTCCTCACCTCTGGGGCAATGTAACCAGTAGAGCCTAAAAAGTCGTTCATTGTGTCCTCCCCAAACACATTCACTGCTGCTAAACCAAAGTCAGCGATTCTGATGTGTCCGATGTCATCGAGGAGGACGTTTTCAGGCTTCAGGTCACTGCAGGGAGAAGGAGCAGACACTTAGTATGATGGATAACTCATGAGAAGATCTTTATACAATAGATAGGTAAGAAGAAGATGTAATAATGCATATACACTACACACCGATGTACAATGCCATGGTCATGAAGGTATTGGAGTCCGCAGACCATCTCTGCCGCAAAAGGCCTGGAGTAGAAAGTAGAGGATGGATCAGTGGTTACGTACATAATCAGACAGAGGACATGAGACGGTTCTACAGAAGTGTCCTCTCCATGTCTTCATTATCTCCTGCCGTCCATTGCTCCAGGACTACAATGTACATGCAGCAGATTATTAGGATTATTACCTTGTTGTCTGGATATCAAACGGCATCCATTCCATCATCAGGTTAAACAGGTCTCCTCCAGCCATGTAGTCCATTGCTATGATGTAAACCTCAGGTGTCTCCATAGATGCCCGCATAGATGTCAGGAAGCGACTCCCAGCCGCAATTTTGAGGACTTTTAGTTCTGCAAAGATTTTGTCCTCTATACGACTCTTGGTCATAATTTTTACAGCCAACAGTTCTTGTGTGACCGGCTCTGATGCCAAGATGACCTGGAGGAGAATCACAACAGATCAGACCAAGAGGAATTTGGAGAAAAGAAAGTGACCTCATACAGAGAAGCGTAATTTTTGGAAGTTATTTACACTTTAAAGTTTTGGCCACTTACTTTTCCGTAGCTCCCTTTCCAAGCAGTTTTTGAAACTGCAGATTGTCAAGGTCAATAGGTTTTATTGTGTTGACCGATTCTTTGGGGGATGGAGTACGGCTACTGGCATAACCAAGGTCTTCTACTGACATGGCCGCTGTATGGGAGGTTGGATTAAGGCTTCCATCTGCTGGGAGGAAACAAGATTCCTTATTATTAATGTAAATAAGCAGGAAATGATAGAATATTTGGGCCCGTCTAGTTGAAACAATTTTCCTTGTTGCCCATAGCAACCATTCAGAGCTCAGGTTCCATTTCTTAAAATTCTCTGAAACAATGAAAGCTGCATTGTGATTGGTTGCTAAGGGCAACAACAACAGTTATTCCAGAAGACAGTTTTGATAAATAAAGCCTATACATAATATTAGGAGTATAACCCACATCATCCAGTCTTATTATAATGAACTATTTCTATCTTACCTGATGCATCTTTCACCAGTGGACTGTTGGACTCTGTGAAGGACGTGTTTTTAGATGATGACCTGGACCTTTTTAATGCACCGTTTCCATTGACAATTGGCCTTGCATAGATGAGACGTCTCCTACGTTGGACAACCCAGTCCCTGTTGTTTTTGGTTCTCTTCTGGGCTGCCTCTCTTTGTAGGTTTCGAGTCTCTGGGGTCTCAGATCTGGAGATTGGGACATGTCTAGGTGTTTCTTGGAGAACCTCTTCCATTTCTAACTCTACACTGATGATATTTCTCCGCTTTTTGAGGATTTCATTTTTGTTCCTCCTCCTTGTTTCAGGGACCAGTTCTCCGATTTTCTTTAAGGTGTTAAGTATGGTCCTCTGAAGTTCTTGATCGGCAGAGTTTGCAGAGTGAGATTCCTTGAGGTTCTCCATTTTCCTTTTCTCTGTAAGGATTTCATGTCTCAGGATCTTTCTCATTTTCTCCAGATTCTGTCTTTTGGACGCCATTTCTGAGGCGTCATTGTCCATATCCGGGGGTTGATTGTCTTTTCGCCCTAAAGCGAACAGCGGTTTCTGTTGGGAGATTCCTCGCCTCTGTCTCAGAACCAGATCTTTTTGGGTTCGTCTCCTCTTTTCCAACATTATAAAAACCATTTTTGCCTCGTGTATCACGAAACGCATAGGGACCGCCTCACCCTTGGGAGTCTGTAAGGCAGTGATTTTCTTCTAGCGGTAGAACGGGGATATAGAAGGTGATGATGTCATCATATCACTTCTGACATATTTTATTGTTGTGATGTCATAGTACTGGGATTCTACAGGTTACCATGACAGATTTCCCTCTGTGAGGTCATAGTACTGGTATTCTGTAGTTACCATGACGTGTTATTGTGACATTACGTTATTGGTATTCTACAAGTATCGGGGACATATTTCATGCTGTGATGTCAAGTTGTTTCAGTTGATATTAACCCCTTAGTGACCAAGCCAGATTTTGGAAATCAGGCATGTGTCTCTTTAGCAGAAGATTACTATGTAAAGCTTTTTCACATCTAAGTAATTCTGACATTGATTTGTTTGGTCACATATTGTACTCTATTTCGGTGATAACATTTTACTGATGCAATTTGTGTATATTTATTGAAATAATAAATAAAACTCTATAAATATTTTTCAAAGTAGTAATTTTTCCTGTTTTCAACTGCAGTGTAGTGAGTATTTTAAACCCCTATTTTTTGAGGAAAGTAATGCTAAGCAGCTGAAAAAATAAAATTTCAAATTTTTTTTCCAAAAAAGTCATTTCAAAGACTTTTTTGTACACAGCACATGAAAGTGAAAATGTAACACTCTGTTCCTTCTGTGATCAGAAATATCCCCATTGTGGCCCTAATATGATGTCTTGACACATGGCAGGGCCCAAATTGTGGTTAAAAATGTTTCAGGCCCTATTGCACACTTGTAAAGGCGTTGAGCTTCCAGAATACACAGATATGGGCTTTTCTACAGCAAACTGGGTTAGGCTGGGTTCACATTATGTTTTTGTCAGACATTGGCATCTGTCACCATAGAGTACCATACCTTTTTGCGGAACTGTGCAGGATGGAGCAGTGTAGTGTACTGCACTTTTGCATCCTTTTTTCCCCATCTTATATGATAAACGTAGAGTAAAAACAGCATGTGAACCTCGCCTTAGTCTGTTGTACAATTAATTCCAGGACTTTATCGGCCACAAACAAAAGAAAAAAATCATAGGGGATAAAACTTGTGACTTCCACATTTATTTGTGGAGTAGCTAAAAATGAGTGTACTTGGGGGAAAGTGGGGAATGAAGTTGTAGGATCCCATGCCGTGAAAGGGACAGCAAAACTTAGCAGTGAATGCGATGACTCAGTAGCAATGTGTTCTACCGCCATAGGGCTGTTGGGATCGGGGATAGAAGCAAATCTTGAGTCACCACTCTGAATATATTTTCTCCTCTGAAGTGGTGTCCGTTTCATTATCTGAACTGACAGAGCATAAAAACTCATATGTTAGATCCGCACTATACACCCTTCCAGCAATTTTTGTTACAAAACCCAGTAAGTAAAATACAATTATTCTACCCTAAAGTAAGGGAGGGGAAAGTGAGAGTAAGGGGGGACCTCTAGGAATATGTCGGGTGGGAGTCCCAGGGTAGCCAGGTTGCTTGGAATTGCTCCACTGTATTGTTGAGGGATGCCGTGAGATACTCCAAGGATCTTATGTCAGGAACCCTAGCCAGCAGCATGGATTTGGTAGGAGGGGTGGTCTGCTTCCAAGACTTGGCAATCAGGGATTTAGCTGCAGTACATAAGTTAAAAACATCCTGGAAGAGCACTTATTCAATCCCGGGGTGATAAGTTGAGCAGGTAGACCCTTGGGTCTAGCGGGATGGGGGACACAAACAGGGAGTGAGCCACCTCTTTCACCTCCTCCCAAAACGGAGTAATGAGGGGGCACATCCAAAAGTTTTGGTACGAGGAACCCACATTGCTCAGGCACCGCCAGCAGACAGATGGGATGACGGGGTTGATAGAATGTAGGGGTATGGTACCAGTGCATAAGCAGTTTGTACTGGGTTTCCTTAAACTTGGTGCAAATAGAGGACTGGGCTGCCCTATTCCATATAGTTTGCCAGGCGGAGCGAGATAGAGGAGACCTGAGGGCAGTGGTCTATTTATCCATGTACAGTATTTACATCACCTTCTGTCACTGTAGATAAGAGGCGGTAGATAATAGAAATCAAGCCTCTCATCCCAGTGCCAAAGAGGCACAAACGCTCAAAAGGAGTGGGGAGTGACACCTGGAGTGAACCAAAGGTAGAACTCATATAGTGATGGATCTGGAGGTAGTGGAAGCCCTCTGTCTCCAGTATATTCCAGTACTTCTGCAGTTGTGCAAAGGGTTTGAGTGTCAAAGCGGAGGCATCCACAATGTCCGCCAAGAGAAAGAGACCCAATGGCAACGAGACCCGAACCATTGGGGCAGTTATGCTGGAGGGAATAGCTGGGTTGTAGAGGAAGGAGATCATGGAGGAGTGGCAGGAGGCTAAGGCAAATCATCCATGACAAGTGTCCCATATGTGTTTGGTAAAAGTGATCAGTCCCAGGGGTGTGTGAGGGGGTACACGGGTCCGCTGCCACAACAGAGTATTCGGGTGGACTGGGGCGATTTCTACCCATTTAGACTGTACTTATTATGCCAGGTTTACATCTGGGTTGTGAGACGCTCAGTTGCCGGACTGTCATCTTCTTCATCTGTTGCCGTTATCATTAGATTCCTGTCATTTATCGGTGAGTTTACTCTGTATTAATTGCCTGCCAGTGTTGATATGTGCTTTATAATATAATAACATGCTGCAGCCATCTGGTTGTTATACAGGTCGGACCTACTATAAATCTTGTGTGTATCAGAGCACCGGGAGACAAAGTCAGTAACCCAGGAAAAGTGACTGCTGTGATCGGTGATGTCCAGTTCTGCAGGATTGTGTTGTTACAAATGGACAGTACTGAAATCTTTCTAATTATCTTTCTATGCCTAGGCCTGTAACCATGACAAGAAGACACCCTCTATATCTAGAAGAAAGAAGGTTTCACCCTCATCACAGACAGGATTCTCTATGGTAAGAGCACTGAGAATATGGAGCTCTCTGACACAAGATCTTGTGATGGCTGTTTTATTGAACTAATTTAAAGAGGCTTTCCAAGTGTTTAATACTGATGACCAGTCCTCAGGATGGGAAACCAGTATCTTATTGGAGGAGGTCCGACACCCAGTGCCTGCACCGATCAGCTGTTTGAAGAGGCCGCGGCACTTCCTTGCAGCTTACCAAGCTCAGTAACCATTTTGGGCCGTACCAGCAGCGATTGAGCGCCGGCAAAAGGACACAGGTGAGTAAAAGATTTTTTTTTTTTTTTAAGTGCCAACTTTGATGACCTTACTGGCTGGAAGTGGGGCATTGGGCAACATTACTATCCAAAAGAGTGGCACTGGGGGACATTTCTGGCCAGAGGGAGCACTTTGGAACTTTACTGGCCAGAAGGGTGGCACTGGGTCACATTACTGGCCAGAAGGGAGGCACTGGGGGACATTACTGGCCAGAAGGGTGGCACTGGGGGACATTAATGGCCGGAAGGGGGCATTGGGGATATTACTGGCCAGAAAGGTGGCACTGGGGGACATTACTGGCCAGGAGGGTGGTACTGGGGGACATTACTGTCCAGAAGGGGGCATTGGGGGACATTACTGGCCAGAAGGGTGACACTGGCGGACATTACTGGCCAGAAGGGTGGCACTAGTGGGACATTACTGGCTGGAAGAGGGGAAATGCTGACAGTGTGGGGTGATATTACAACTGTGGGGCATATTACTACTGTGGAGGCAGTGTGGGAGAAAATTACTATGTGCAGGCAGTGTGGGGCATATTACTACTGTGGGGGCAGTGAGGGAGGAAGTTACTACTGTGGGGGCAGTGAAGGGGAAGTTACTATGTCAGGGCCATTTCTAGAAAATTACTACTGTGGGGACAGTATGGGGAAAACTACTACTGTGGAGCCAGTGTGGGGAAATTACTAGTGTGGGGGAAATTACTACTGTGGGGGCAGTGTGGGGAAATTACTAGTGTGGGGAATTTCTATTACAGGGACATATTAGTGGACAATTTTTGGGGGACACTATACAGGCAATATTACCTGGAGCACAATCTAGGGTTTTATTATTATTAATGTGGGCACTCTAAGGAGCAATTGCTGTAGACACTATAGGGCCATTTTTTCTACTGGGGTCACTATTTTTCAGCAGTATAGTACCTAGGGCATTGGGGAGCACCGCAGCACAGTTTCGGGAGAGGTAGCAGGATGACATTTTCGGGACACCAGGATGTGGAGGTTGAAGGAACAATTTAGAAATCTAACGTGGCTGTGTAACAAACTCTGTAGAGACGAGATGCGGCTGAAAGAATTTGTCATAGCGGTCTGGGTCAAATGGAGGAGAAGAGGAAAGAGAAGGTCAACATGACAGGAAATATCACTGGATGTAAGAGGTATGTAGTGCTGTATTCTCCTATATGTAGTGCTGACTCACCACTATATGCATTTTAAATTTGGCGACTAAAAATTTAATTTGGCTCCAAAATCTTTCAGTTTAGGAGCCAATTGCTCCTGGTTATTCTTTTTTAGTCTGGAGCACTGACACCCAGCCTTCCGGGATTTGGTGGGACAGTCCTTCATTTTGGAGACTGTACTGTCTTGAGGACGCAGACACAGCTGAATACAACAGTGAAGCAGAGAGATGTCAGCTCCACCATTCCCCAGTTAGATGCGTGGTTAAAAGGATTTTCCAGGATTCACTTCTGTGGGGCTGAGCTGCTCCTCGGCTGCATAATCAATGAACGCGTCGTCTCTCGGCCTAGGAAAAGCAGAGAGAAGGCTGCTGTGAGTGCTGCTCATCGACTTTGCTGGTCTTATACAACGCTTCCCCACCAAAATCTACAATGGCAAATCCATAGCAAATCAGTCATGTGTGAACCCAGCCTTAGTGTAATAAAAATTTGCAGCTATGCTCACCTCTAATCTTGTCCCTCCTTGGGCTTTTCAAAAGTTGGAGGTATGCAATTCACATGTCTGCAGTTTGAGAACCTCGCACCTCGGACTATTGTTCTTGGGGGTGAAAGGACACTATATGGATGTCCCCACGGAATAACATATACATTCTACATAAAGGATATTTAAAAGGATTTTCTGAGACCTATCCTCTGGATAGGTAATCAGTATCTGATCTGTGGGGTCCAACACCTGGGCCCCCGCCGATCAGCTGTTTTGAGAAGAAAGGTGCCTTCTCACAGCTCACCAAGCAAAGCGTGAATTGGGGACTTTATTTTTGGGGTATTGTGGATCTGGTCGATATGCATCCCGCACTTTTCGCGTGCCCCATTGTAAGAATGCCTATTCTTGTCTGCAAAACAGACAAGAATAGGACATGTTCATTCTTTTTGCGGGGCCATGGACTGGACATACAGAGTTTTGTGGACCCATTGAAGTGGTTGGGTCCGCATCTGATCAGCAAATAATGCAAATCAGGTGTGGACCGAAAATACGGTTGTGTGAATAGTGCCTAATATTAAAATGTAATTCTTGTCGTAATGACAAGTTTGCAATTCTTCACTTGCTGATAATAAAGGGGTTATGCCACTAATAACACTTATTTCCTATTCACAGAACAGAGGATAAGTGTTTGATTGCCGAGTACAGTGTCCACAGCAGTCCTATAGAAGGGAATGGGGCAGCCGACACACGTGGGAAGCAACTCTCTTGGTCGCAGGGTGCTGCAAGCGGTGGTGCATTGACAGCACTCATACTACTCTAGTTGTTTCTTTGTCTTCCCACCTATAAGGACTGCTCTAGGACGTCCCAAGGTCTTTGCTGTGTCCCCTAATGACACGGACGTGAAAATTAGATTTTTTGTTACTCATCGCACATTGGCCCTCTCTAAACACAGGAGTGTGATGATGCGTCGTGAGGTTACACAATTACAAAGTTAAGTAAAAGGCAAAGTTTGTGTCTTCTGGAAAACATTATTACACCCTAGAAAACCAGCATTATTTTCCATTTGTATCTATCCCTTTCTCTTCTTCTTCCACAATTGACGCCCTATTTCATATTACTGTATTATGTATATGTAAATGATATAACATATAGAAAGATTTTGAAATAAATCCTCAATAAGAAAATAATTTGTCCAAAGCTTTTACTGATGTTTATATTTGATGTTTAATTATTAATGAAAGATGTTATTATCATACAAGCAAGAAAAGACTTTATCTTGTCATTTTCTGTAGAAAGGAGCAGATGATGATAATTCCGCTCTTCAGGGCTTGGCTTACACTTGTGTTGCTTTTGAAAATCCAGGTCCGGATTCCTCAATAATGTTCTTCCTACAACACAGCGATCAACCGTTCAGCCTTCTGATTGTCATGTCCGGTGGGTGAAGGAGCTGCTTTCTATCTCTGCGGCTTCCTTCTGTCTCTGATCGGTGGGTGAAGGAGCTGCTTTGTGTCTTAGCAGCTTCCTTCTGTCTCTGCCACCACATTGTAGATGAGATGTCCAGATGGTAACATAGCAAGTAAGGTTGAAAGAAATCCTTCAATTTCAACCTATAATTACTTGCTATGATGATCCAGAGGAAGGCGAAAAACCCCTGAGGACGAGTAGTTTCCTCATATAAGGGGAAAAATTCCTTCCTGACCCCAAATTTGGCGATCGGAATAAAACCCTGGATTGTTGGCTCAAATCTACATGGATGTTAAGTGGTGGACACACGGTGGCTTTGTCACAGTCCGTTTGAGTTGTATCATCCACTTGATGTTAATGGACAGATCTCCATGTCCAGAGTAGTGGAAGCTTGGTGAGTTTGCCATATCCGGTGAAGTGAGATTCATTCCTGGATGGTACTGGAATGGGGCTGGTTATATCAGCCAATTACTCCTGTAAGAAGACAGATATATATGTCCAGATCAGTATCTCATCTACTGAATGCTGTATACGGTGTGTCCTACACAGGGCCGGTGCAAGGATTTTTGCCGCCCTAGGCAAGATAAAAATTGACGCCCCCCCCCCCCCCCTTATCAGATGATCTGCCCATATCATGACATTACATATGTTCCCACCCCTTTCTCAGCATTTAAATTAAAAGAGAGTTATATGTTGTAATTAAGCCATAGCTAAAGAAACAAGCCTGTGTATTAGATTGTTCGCTTAGATTTGGCAACTTCATGTTTTCTTACCCAAATTAAGTTCATTAGTGCAAACCAAATTACTGATTTGTTAAAAAAATGATCTACATCAGTTATGCTTTCATTTAAGCTACTTTAATGTAAAATAACGTGCAAATTGTTTAATATATAAAGATTCTGAATGTGCAATACAGCATACGTAATGTTAAGAGAACAATACATGCCACACAGTTTTATTATAGTGGCATACTTGCATTGCATAATTTTAAGTGCAACAATAGAAATGGTATGGCCATTCAAATAACTCCAAACAAAACAAAAATAAATATATAAATACAGCATACAATATACTGTAAGTGCTAAACAACTTTGTAAACAGCTTCAACAACTTAGTAACAGCTTAAATAACGTAAATAGCAGTTATTCTATCTAAACAAATTTTGCTTTTCTTGCTTTGGCATTCGCAAAGTCCTTCAGCAATGATTCAAAGTCAATCTCCTTTGCTGTTCGATTCTCAATTGATATCATGGCAAGTCCCACAAGCCTTTCTTGGGACATCGAAGACCTGAGATAATTTTTTATAATTTTCAGCTTTGAAAAGCTTCGCTCACCTGTGGCAACAGTGATTGGCAAGGTCAACAAAATACGAAGTGCAATTGCCACATTTGGAGCAAATCCATTCCTTACTGCGTAGGCCAAAATATCAACAGGTGTCATCGTAGGTTTTATCACAGGAGCCAAGACAGCAAGTTCTTCACACAGTTGCCTTCCATCTACATCAGACTCATTTGATTTTGCATCAGTTAAGACCTTCTGCAATTCCATGCAGAACTTCAGGAGTTCTTCTTTTTGCACATCTTTTAGCTTGCAAATGTCATACAAAAATTGAAAATGCGTGGAATGAAATTTGAGCTGTTCATATCTTTCATGTACAGATTTTATTGTTGTATCCAATATTGCGAAGAAACATTCCACTTTAAATTTATTTTTAGGATCTAAGATAGGATCATCTGAACCCTCATACAAAAACAACCTTTTTTTTTCCTTATCTGATGCACTTGAGGGGGAACACTGGGTCTATTTCCATTTCAACTGCTAGCTCTCCTGCTTCCTTAAGCAAATTCTCGAAACCATCATCTGTCCGATAAGATTGGAAAAATGTCTTGATTGATTCCAAAAGTTCCACAACATCTGGCAAGTAAATGGACTGGCTTTGAAGAACTTTGCTGACAGAATTAATACGGCTTAATATGTTAAACCAAAGGATGATAAGACACAAGAATTTAAAGCTATTCAACTCTTTTGCCAAGGATGCAGCCTCAATTCTTGCAAGAGCAGCAAACTTCACATCGCCTCCGATTTCAATTAAGGTGTCATGCACTTCTCCAACATGGAACCTAAATGGCCGAATAGCGTCAATTCTACTTGACCATCTAGTATCGGATAGCGGCTTTACTGTCAGCTTACTCACATGTTTTTTAGAACATCCCATCGATTTGTTGAACCTGATAAAAAAACATATATTTTCTGAATAATGGCAAAAATGTATTGCCATCCCTACAGCACATAGCAGCATCATTTACTACAAGATTTAAGGAATGAGCACTGCAGGGAACGTAAAAAGCCCGTGAGTTCAGGTCCATAATTCTTTTTGTACTCCTGAGTGCTTGCCCTTCATATTGGAGCCATTATCATATCCCTGACCTCTCATATCACTGAGAGGTATCTTCAGCTTTTCAAGCTCATTCAAAATTGCCTCTGTTAATCCTTCTCCAGATGAGTTGTGAACTGGCAGGAAACCAAGGAATCTTTCCTCAATGAGTATTTCAGGATTTGCAGTAGGTGAATCTCCTTGCTTAACTGATACAAACCTGAAAATCATAGTCATCTGTTCAACAAGACTGATGTCAGGGGTGCAGTCAAGAATAATGGAATAATACTTGGCATCCTTAAGCAACCGCAGAATGCGTCTCTGTATTTCTTTTGCAATTAAACCTATTATTTCATTTTGAATATCTTTTCCTAAATAATGATGATGAATTTCTGCATTCTGTATCCTTTTCAAGTGGTTTTGCATAACACTATCAAATTTTGCCAACATTTCTACAAGTTTCAAGTAATTTCCATTATTTTCAGAGTATAACGTGTCACTGCTACCCCTGAAGGCCAAGCACTGCTTCCCAAGGTATTGAACAATGGCTACAAGTCGCTGAAGAACCTGCTGCCAGTGCTGCGTTTCAGTTGCCAATAATCTTTGGTATGAATGGTCGATAGTACTTCCTGACCCAAGTCTTGTTAACAGTTCTGTCCAGTCTCCCATAGCAGTGAGGTGAGATTGAGAAACCTCATGGGTAGCCAGACACTGGGACACATTTTTCCAATCATTGTAGCCTCCCGTTGTCAGACTCATTTGCGTAGTTGTAAAGAGTTTACAACAAAAGCAAAATATTTTGTCCAATCTAGGAGAATAAATAAGCCACTTTCTCACTTGCACTTCACCATTTCCAAGGCGCCGTCTATAGTGGGTTGATGTAAACCGTCTCTTGGATGCATCCTTAGGAAATGTAAAGTGCTCTTTTGCCTTTGCCGGACCTTTCATAATGATGGTTTCTTTAAGTGAGTTGGTAAGCGTATCAGGCCAGTCAGCTGGATCCAAGAAGTCTACCAGCATGCTTTTTCATTTTCATCTTCTGATGATGATGCTGATTTCTGTGAACTATCTTCCTCAGTGTGTGTATCACTTTCAATACCCAAAGAATGTTCGCCCACAGTTGAAGTAGAAGGTTGTGGTTCGACATCTACAGCTTCGCGATTCTCTTTAGTTTTGCACTCCAACTCGCTTACAGCTTTTTGTACTGAATCAGGTTTAAAGAACTTATTTAATGATCCAGCCATCTTAGCAGTGTCTTCTTCTTGGAGCCGTCTTTTCTTTCGGAAAGCAGCACCAGACAATTTCTTTTGTGCTGGTGGTGCAGACATCTTGCTAAATTTTCTAAATAACTACTGTAGAATAAATGAACATCAAAAAATATTAATATTCAATTAATATTCTCTTTGATGATCATCAAACCAGAATAATACTTTAAAATCATTTTAAAACCTACTGTACATATGTGCACACGTGTGTGTGTGTTTGAAAGAGGCACACATAATTACACATTGCAGACCCCTTCGGATTGAATGTACTTAACAGCTGCGGGGCCCAGTGTATTAGAGTAGAGTCACTGCACCATGCCCGACGCCACAAGTGTCCCTGCCTCCTCCCCCCCCACTGATACTTCGCTGGCCGTGCTGTGCAGCACAGCGGCCAGCGAAGTATCTGCTTTATAAGACGCACAGCGATTTCCCTTTGTGGGGAAAAAAGTGCATCTTATAAAGTGAAAAATACAGTGTCAGTAAATAATAGGGCTGCACGATATGGGAATTTTGTGCGATTGCGATTAGGGCCCTAAAAATTGCAATAACGATATGCGATGCGATATTTTAAGGGAATTGTGCTAGAGGTCTATCTGCTTGGATTTTCAAGGTAAAAGCACACACAGATGACTGATAATGTGAAATGTAGTTATTCTGAACTGAAAAATAAAATACATATAAGTACAAGATACAAAACTTGCCATTTTCTTAATAGCGCTGCACAGAACAGATAAATAAAATGGATATAAGAACATGTGTTCATTAAAATAACGACTTTCCACCAGCCCCTCCTCCCTCCCCGCACTGTAACTGATGTATCGCTGGCCGCGCTGTGCAGCCTCCAGCCCCTCCTCCCTCCCCGCACTGTAACTGATGTATCGCTGGCCGCGCTGTGCAGCCTCCAGCCCCTCCTCCCTCCCCGCACTGTAACTGATGTATCGCTGGCCGCTGTGCAGCATAGCGGCCGGAGATACAGTGTCAGTGTCACGTAGAAAGTCAACCATCGCTTTATAAGACGCACTGCTATTCCCCCCACACTTTTGGGGGTAAAAAAGTGTGTCTTATAAAGCGAAAAATACTGGTAATATAATTGCAGCATTTTTGGGTCAGCAAATTGCGATTGCGATATGGCGATTAATTGCGATAACGATTGCTTTCGCGATATATTGTGCAGGCCTAGTAAATAATAAACATATTGCGTTGTCTACTTACCACCAGGACTGTCAATGTACAACAATATACAACACTACATTATTTACACATACACAAATCACATACATATCACTACACAGAATAAACGCCGCCATTGGCCATAGACTTCCACAACATCCGCACTCCAGGAGCTGGCAGACATTACACCGGAGGTGAATGTATGTATACGGGGTTAATAAATAAAAAATCAAAAACTGTACAAGTCACAACACTGAAAACATCATCCAGAATGCTTGCGCAGTTTAATACATCACAAGTTGCAGCATATGTAGGCAGCCTACAGTTGCCAAGCTATAACCCTCAACATGCCCTGACAGCAACAGATTATAAGAGAATGCTGAGGATTGTAGTAGCACAGGGATATAGGAACACATGGTAGATGGAGCAGTCACAGATCTTATATGAGGTCATTCCGGCCATTTGGGGCCACTGGGCAGGCTATATCCCTGTGATACTACAATCCTCAGCATTCTCTTATAATCTGTTGCTGTTAGGGCATGCTGAGGGTTAAGCCGCAGATGCACACGGCCGTGAGTGGTTCGTGGTATCCCGGTCTGGAATCCTGCAGAGAGCAGGAGCGCACAGCGTCATTGGTTGCTATGACACCGTGCGCTTCGTGCCGCTGCTACAACTGTACTGTAATACACTGGTATGATCTATACTATTGTATTACAGTACTGTACACTTGCTACAGAATTTTAATGTCCTGTTAAGCAAAAGCCATAATATAATAGACAAAAACAGACAATAAACTACATTTATAATAAAACTATTTACTTACAAAGAAGCTATTCAGTCCTCTCCTCTGCTTGCTTTCATGGATTATTTTCCCTCCTTTCAGTCTCTCAGTGCGCAAGGGAAATGTTATGAGTGATCTGTGGATAACACACAGTTATGAGTGATCTGTGGATGACACACAGTTATGGGGGATCTGTGGATGACACACTGTTATGGGGGATCTGTGGATGACACACTGTTATGGGGGATCTGTGGATGACACACTGTTATGGGGGATCTGTGGATGACACACTGTTATGGGGGATCTGTGGATGACACACTGTTATGGGGGATCTATGGATGACACTGTTATGGGGGGATCTGTGGATGGCACTGTTATGGGGGATCTGTGGATGACACTGTTATGGGGGATCTGTGGATGGCACTGTTATGGGGGATCTGTGGATGGCACTGTTATGGGGGATCTGTGGATGGCACTGTTATGGGGGATCTGTGGATGTCACTGTTATGGGGGATCTGTGGATGTCACTGTTATGGGGGATCTGTGGATGACACTGTTATGGGAGATCTGGAGATGTCACTGTTATGGGAGATCTGGAGATGTCACTGTTATGGGGATCTGTGGATGACACACTGTTATGGGGGCAGATGGAGGGGATGGAGACATGTAGATCAGATTCACAGACAATCTGAATGGAAGGGGAGTCATAGCAGAGCATAGAATGTCATGACTCAACTCCTGACTCCTATTAGTACTCACAGTCACTATCAAAGTAGCACGGCAGGCAGGCTGGCCGGACGCCAGCGTAACGTACACCACTCACTTTGTCACGCACCTGCTTCATTATTAAAGGGAGGATCAGGCCCATCATGTGTGACGCAGTGAGTGGTGTAGTACGTTACTCTGGAGTCCGGCGGCCTACTGCGCTACTTTGATAGTGAGTACTAGACTCGGGTCTGCATGAGAAGCCTCTCATGGGGACCGGGCCCTTATTGGTCAGTCCGTCTAATCTATCGTATCTAATGTTAGGACACAAAATAAATTTGCTGCTCACTGTCCCCTTTGACTATGATGGGGGTAGGGGTGGATTTCCGGTGTCAGCACAGCATCTCATAGTGAGAGACAGCAGGACTAAAACTACGATATGTCTGACTTTTAGTCCGGCGCTCTCTAGCCATGCGCTTTCGTGCTGCAAACTGGGGACGGAGCGCCAGCATGGCGGCACACATGTACGAGCGGCAGGGCAGACCCGGCAGGCTATTAACCCGTTGGAACAACCTGCCGGACTGCCCTGCGGCTTGGGAAATTAGCCTGTTATATGCACAGAGCTATTCTATTCTAGAAGCAATGCCTCTGTGTGAAAATAGCTCTGTGCACGTCACCAGAGAGAGCATTTGTGCCACAGCCACCGCCTATTGCACACAGCCTCTGAGGCCTCATGTCCCTAACAAAAATCCACTGCATTTATTTATAGTGGTCATAACATTTTTACATAGGTGATGGATGCATGTGGGGTGACAGTCTATGGCATGATGACATCACATGCTTGCTCTCGCATATTGGTTTCTGAATCGCTGCGTTCATAAAGAGGTTTTGCATCAGGCCTCATGGACTTAGTGAGGTGTGCACAGTGCAAACGCCTAATTGCCCATGCCCTGCCCCCATCACAGTAAAGTGAATGCACACGGTCACCTCATTGAGTGCTCCATGAGGCCTGATGCAAAACCGGCGCTTTATGAATGTATGCTTCAGAAACCAATATGCAAAGCAACTTAGCAAGCATGTGATGTATCATTATGCCATGTGGACTGTCACTTAGCAGTTCACTGTCCACACAGTCACACACATGCATCCACTCTCTGCCGTCAGCGCCGCATGTGTGTGACGGTGTGGACTGCTAAGTGACAGTCCACATGGCATAATGATACATCACATGCTTGCTTTGCATATTGGTTTCTGAAGCATACATTCATAAAGTGCCGGTTTTGCATCAGGCCTCATGGAGCACTCAGTGAGGTGACCGTGTGCATTCACTTTACTGTGATGGGGGCAGGGCATGGGCAATTAGGCTTTTGCACTGTGCACACCTCACTAAGTCCATGAGGCCTGATGCAAAACCTATTTATGAAGGCCGCAAATCAATTCAGAAACCAATGCCTATGAGCAAGCTGCTGATGATGTCAATTGTCATCATGCCAATGCCATAGACTGTGTCTCCCCAGGTCCCCCATCATGTTTGTTATTATTAACAGTTAATAATTTACTGTACTCACTTACTTCAACTTGTAGTACTCTCTTTGTGTGACTGTACACTAGTTGCTGGGCTGGGCTGGGCTGGGCTGGCTGACCGTGTTGTCTGACTGACAGTGACTGCTGTCTGTGACCGTGACCTGACCCGGTCTGACCGACGCGACCGTCCTCCCTCCTCCTTCTCCTCACCTGTACTATAAAGTAGCCAGGAGCTGAGGAGCTAACAGGCAGTGGCGGGGCAGGCGCGCTGACGCTGGCTGACGTCTGACGACGTGACGTCAGTCCAGCTTGCTTCCCCTGCGCGCCGCTGCCCTGCTCTTCAACCTGGCTGGCGGGGGGTGGATCCTCCTGGAGGAGCTTGAATGACTGCAGCCAAAGACTTTTATGCGCCCGCCGGCCGGCCGAGCGCCCGCCCTCCATGGTGTGACGCACGCTGCGCTGCCTACACTGCGCCCGTGCGCAGACAGTCTGAGTGAGTCCGTCTATTGCCGCCCGCCGTTTTTTTTTTTATAGTGCAGCATCCACATCGCGATTCTCAGCGCCGGCGCCCCCTGCTAAATTGCGCCCTAGGCAGTTGCCTAGTTCGCCTTACAGGTGGCGCCGGCCCTGGTCCTACAGAGCGGTGATGACACTATAGCGACACTATAGATGGGTGTGAGGGGTGTTATACTTACAAAGTCCCATTGGAATGGCGGGTAGGCTCTGCCGGACTCCACATCATCCCAGTTTACTGAGTGGAAGAACGGGTGGGATCTGATGGACGATGTTATTGCCAGTCGGCCACATGGAGATTTGCAGAGGAGCTGAAAACGTTAGAGAGACAATTAGCCATTATGTTATGTCACAATATATATAAAGATGAGGACAACATGGAAAATGTCTGTCTGATCCAGCATCACACTCATGTATCAGCTCCATTTCTCGTATTCTACCCCTTCTTCTAATCTGCCATCTGATCCTACTCACCCCTGATATGATATTGATGGCATCAGGGCACATTCCCGGTAGAAAGGACGGGTCATCCTCCTGCAGTGACAGATGATAATCCTCCACTGAGCCTTGGCTATAGAACGGCTGATCACCTACACTCATCATAAATAAGATGACGCCGAAGGCAAATGAGTCCACCAGATGGTTGTATCGTTCACCGTCCATCACCTTTAGGAAGATAAGTAGGAGATGAGCAGAATGTACTGGTGAGGGGATGTACACACAGAAGCTATGAGGTCTGGTCTGGAGTTACATACATACAGTATAGATATTTGGGTCATGTAAGAAGTTATAGATCGTTACTCAGTCCTACTATCTGCATTAGTCAGTCAGGGATGTTCCTCACCTCTGGGGCAATGTAACCAGTAGAGCCTAAAAAGTCGTTCATTGTGTCCTCCCCAAACACATTCACTGCTGCTAAACCAAAGTCAGCGATTCTGATGTGTCCGATGTCATCGAGGAGGACGTTTTCAGGCTTCAGGTCACTGCAGGGAGAAGGAGCAGACACTTAGTATGATGGATAACTCATGAGAAGATCTTTATACAATAGATAGGTAAGAAGAAGATGTAATAATGCATATACACTACACACCGATGTACAATGCCATGGTCATGAAGGTATTGGAGTCCGCAGACCATCTCTGCCGCAAAAGGCCTGGAGTAGAAAGTAGAGGATGGATCAGTGGTTACGTACATAATCAGACAGAGGACATGAGACGGTTCTACAGAAGTGTCCTCTCCATGTCTTCATTATCTCCTGCCGTCCATTGCTCCAGGACTACAATGTACATGCAGCAGATTATTAGGATTATTACCTTGTTGTCTGGATATCAAACGGCATCCATTCCATCATCAGGTTAAACAGGTCTCCTCCAGCCATGTAGTCCATTGCTATGATGTAAACCTCAGGTGTCTCCATAGATGCCCGCATAGATGTCAGGAAGCGACTCCCAGCCGCAATTTTGAGGACTTTTAGTTCTGCAAAGATTTTGTCCTCTATACGACTCTTGGTCATAATTTTTACAGCCAACAGTTCTTGTGTGACCGGCTCTGATGCCAAGATGACCTGGAGGAGAATCACAACAGATCAGACCAAGAGGAATTTGGAGAAAAGAAAGTGACCTCATACAGAGAAGCGTAATTTTGGAAGTTATTTACACTTTAAAGTTTTGGCCACTTACTTTTCCGTAGCTCCCTTTCCAAGCAGTTTTTGAAACTGCAGATTGTCAAGGTCAATAGGTTTTATTGTGTTGACCGATTCTTTGGGGGATGGAGTACGGCTACTGGCATAACCAAGGTCTTCTACTGACATGGCCGCTGTATGGGAGGTTGGATTAAGGCTTCCATCTGCTGGGAGGAAACAAGATTCCTTATTATTAATGTAAATAAGC
>CM065595.1:101819554-101967877 GCA_033119425.1 Bufotes viridis | reverse complement strand
GGAGCACATTATTGCTCCTGCCTGTACCCCCCGAGGTTGACTAAATGTTAAGTATTAGCTGAGCGGAGGGTCTCCTGTCTGTGCCTGCTTCAGCACATGCAGGACTCTTAGCTGTGGGATTTTGTTTTATTTTAGAGATATTCTATAAATTATAAGTTTTGCTAGATGTTTGCTCTCTAAACTTTATATCAATCTGCTCAGCTTCTACTGGATTTTGTGGTAACGGGTTCTCTTTAAGGCCTCATTCACACACGCAATATGTATTATTGTGTCAGGATCTGTTCAGGTAAAAACTGATAGTTTTGCATGCTTGTTCAATCAGTTTTTTCCATCCAGATTGTATGCATTTTTTGGAGTGTGTTTGACTTTTGATCACAGTTTATTAAAAAAAAAATTTTGTAAGAGAAGAGATCAGAAAATCGGCCATTTTGACCTTTTTTCCGTTACACCATTCGCCGTATTGGAAAAATATTTTTATATTTTAACCCCTTAAGGACGCATGACGTACCTGTATGTCATGGTTTCCGAGTCCTTAAGGACCCATGACGTACAGGTACGTCATGAGTAGTTCCGATCACTGCTGCTCAGCCGGCAGTGATCGAAACAAGGTACCTGCTGAAATCATTCAGCAGGTACCTGTTACAATGCCCAAGGGGTCCTGTGACCCCCATATCGGGCGATGTGCTGCAAACCGCAGGTCAGTACAAACCTGCGGTTTGCAGCGTGTGCGATCTCTGATCTCGGATCAGAGGGTTAATGCCCCCAAAGTGTTCATTTTTAACCCCTGCAGCCCCAATCATATTATGGCTCTGCGGGGTGCAGGAAGGAGTGGTTTCGGGCGGCGGAGAGGCGGTGCAGGAGGCGGGCGGTGCGGCGGGCAGGATCGCGATTGCGATCCCCGCCCGCTCCTCTGTAATGTTTCCCTGGTGTCTAGTGGATCTGTCAGAGTGTCAGCACATTGCTGACACTCCTGATAGTGAAACAACTGGCATCTGTGCTTGATCAGATGCCAGCCGTTTAACCCTCCGTCAGGCGCGGTCCGTGCGGACCGCGTGCATGAGAAGGGTTAACAGGAGGAGTTCCCTCCCTCTCCCATCGGGGGCTGCTGTGCCTTGCAGCCCCTCAACAGGATGGGATCACAGAGGGAGGGGCTCCACTCCCTCCCCATCCTTCACCCGCTGCGCACTTATGGCAGCGGGTGATGGTTGCCATGGAGACAGGACACTTTCAGAAGCATCCTGCTCTCCATGGTGCTGAAAGTCTGAATAGACCTGCTAAAGGTCTATTCAGACTTTGTAAAGTACAAAATACAGCACAGTGCACTATATAGTGTACTGTACTGTAAAATACAGACACCAGATCCACTGGATCTTTCAGAACCAAGTGGGTCTGGGTCAAAAAAAATAAAATGAAAAAAAAACACATATCACTGAATAAAAATTTTAAAAAATTAAATACACTACACATATTAGGTATCGCCGCGTCCGTAAAAATCTGATCTATAAAAATATCACATGACTGAACTCGTCAGGTGAACGCCATAAAAAAACCCCCAAAAATGGTGTAAATAAGCCATTTTTTGGCACCTTACATCACTAAAAGTGTAATACAAAGGGATCAAAAAAGCGTATGCCTCTCAAAATACTACCAATCAAACCGCCATCTCATCCTGCAAAAAATGAGCCCCTACATAAAACAATTGGCCGAAAAATAAAAAAACTATGCTTCTCAGACTAAAACATGATTTTTTTGTTTCAAAAATGCTTTTTAGTGTTAAATGTAAAAAAAAAAAACTAAAAAGTAGACATATTGGGTATCTCCACGTCCGTAAAATTCTGCTCTATAAAAATATCACCTGACCTAACCCTTCAAGTAAAAACTGTAAAAAGAATTAAATAAAAACTTTGTCAAAAAGCCATTTATTTGTCACCTTACATCACAAAAAGTGTAATAGCAAGCGATCAAAAAGTCATATGACCCCCCAAATAGTGCCAATCTAACCGTCACCTCATCCCGCAAAAAATTAGCCCCTACATAGGACAATCGCCCAAAAAATAAATATATATATGGCTCTCAAACTATGGAGACACTAAAACATGATTTTTTTTTGTTTTAAAAAATGATATTATTGTGTAAAACTTATATAAATAAAAAAAAGTATACATATTATGTATTGCCGCGTCCGTCACAACCTGCTCTATAAAAATAACACTTGACCTAACCCCTCATCTGAACACATCAAAAAATAATAATAAATACGGTGTCAAAAGCCATTTTTGTCACCTTACATCACAAAAAGTGTAATAGCAAGCGACCAAAATGTCATATGCACCCCAAGATAGTGCCAATCAAACTGCCATCTCATCCCGCAAAAAATGAGCCCCTACATAAGACAGTCACCCAAAAAATAAAAAAATAAACTATGGCTTTCAGAATGTGGAGACACTAAAAATAATTTTTTCAAAATGCTTTATTATGTAAAACTGAAACAAAAACCCCTAAAAGTAGTCATATTTGGTATTGTCGCGTCCGTATACAACCTGCTCTATAGAAATAGCACACAATCTAACCTGTCAGTTCAACAATGTAAATAGCAAAAATAAAAACGGTCCCAAAACAGCAATTTTTTGCAAATTTTCCATTTTAATCCATTTTTCCAGTAACAAAGCAAGGGTTAACAGCCAAACAAAACTTAATATTTATTGCCCTGATTCTCTTGTTTGCACAAACACCCTATATGTGGTCGTAAACTGCTGTATGGCCAAACGGCAGGGCACAGAAGGAAGGGAACGCCATATGGTTTTTGGAAGGCAGATTTTGTTGGACTGGTTTTTTTACACTATGTCCCATTTGAAGCCCCCTTGATGTACCCCTACAGTAGAAACTCCAAAAAAGTGACCCCATTTTGGAAACTACGGGATAAGGTGTCAGTTTTGTTGGTACTATTTTAGGGTAAATATGATTTTTGGTTGCTCTATATTACACTTTTTTGAGACAAGGTAACAAAAATAGAAATTCTGAAATTTCATCTCCATTTGCCAATAACTCTTGAGGAACACCTAAAGGGTTAACAAAGTTTGTAAAACTGGTTTTGAATACCTTGAGGGTGTAGTTTCTTAGATGGAGTCACTTTTATGGAGTTTCTACTCTAGGGGTGCATCGGGGCTTCAAATGGGACATGGTGTCAAAAACCAGTCCAGCAAAATCTACCTTCCAAAAGCCATATGGCGTTCCTTTCCTTCTGCGCCTGCAGTTTGACATACAGCAGTTTACTGACCACATATTGGGTGTTCGTGCAAACTACAGAATCGGGGGAATAAATATTAAGTTTTGTTTGGCTGTTAACCCTTGCTTTGTTACTGGAAAAAATGGATTAAAATGGAAAATTTTCCAAAAAATCGAAATTCAGAAATGTTATCTCCATTTGCCATTAACTCTTGTGGAAAACCTAAAGGGTTAATTACGTTTGTAAAATCAGTTTTAAATACCTTGAGGGGTGTAGTTTCTATAATGGGGTAATTTTTTGGTGGTTTCTATTATGTAAGCCTCACAAAGTGACTTCAGACCTGAACTGGTCCCTAAAAAGTGGGTTTTTGAAAATTTCGGAAAAATTTCAAGATTTGCTTCTAAACTTCTAAGCCTTGTAACGTCCACAAAAAATGAAATAGCATTCCCAAAATGATCGATACATGAAGTAGACATATGGGGAATGTAAATCAATAACTTTTTTTGGCGGTATTACTAGTAGAAGTAGAGAAATTTTTCGACTTTATTTTACCACTGTTATGAAGTACAATATGTGACGAAAAAACAATCTCAGAATAGCCTGGATAAGAAAAAGCGTTTTAAAGTTATCACCACATAAAGTGACACTGGTCAGATTTGCAGAAAATGGCCTTAGGGTAAAATAGGGCTGAGTCCTTAAGGGGTTAATAGTATAGGAGTTTTTGGATGTGGTGCTGCCCATGATGTTTATATTTTTTGTTATTTATATATTTATTTAAATATTTAAGGGGTTGAAAAAGATAAAAATGTTTTTGCATCGCCGCATCCCAAGACCTATTACTTTTATTTTTTTCATTCTACAGAGTTGCCTGAGGGCTTGATTTTTGTGGGATGACTTGTACTTTTCCTTGGTATCAGTTTGGGATACACACCACTTTTTGAACACTTTTTATTTAGTTTTTTTTGTGGCGAATAAGCAAAAATAAACTCTGCCTTTTTAATGGTGTTCACTGTACAGGATAAATTACATGATAACTGTGTAGTTATTATGGATGTGGCGATACCAAATATGTGAAGGGGATTTTATTGTAGCAAAATTTCCATCTAAAAGCTTTTTTTCAATAAAAAAATTTGTATTTTTTTTTAATTTGGAATTTTTTCATTTGATAAAACTTTTTTCTTTTTACCTTTTTTTTTCAAACTAATTACTAGTGCCACAAGGAAACTTTAATTGGATGATCTCTTGATCACTTCTACAATACATTGCTTATATAAGATGAACCGAAGTAAATTACTGCAGCTCTCATCTGCACCTTGTCATGGAGACCCGGAAAAAGCAGACCTGGACTCGGTCCAACATAAAGTCCCAAAATAAATGTAATCCAGCTCCAAGTGCAAACGATTTTTATTATTGTTCGGCTTCCATAATATCCAGACATCAAAGGCAGACAGGCAGGGGGGGTTCAGTCAGCATGTTCCTGTATGCAGGTGCACACAGCCACGGCAAAATATGCATACAAACACAGAAATGCAACAGCACTCTGCAACCAGCACTCTGCCCTGCCTCTATGCTAGAAGCTATCAGAGGTCGTTGGTGTACATTTTGATCAAAAAGTAATAAGCCACTCGCCACGTCAAGGCCGGCTCTATGAGTGATCCTAACGCTAAATCCTACCTGGTATGGGTTACAACAGCCACATAGACTCCAGGGAGTGCGGGCCCAGCATGCATGCTCGGATCAACCATGCTTATTAACCCTTTCTCGTGCCATAACAGCCTCCATTAGATCCAGGGATGCAGGTACCAACATGCATGCTGAGCCCACTATATATACTCACCCTGGAGCCAGATGGCTACCAGCAGGTAGTGTAAATGCAAGTTTAGTTTTTATACTTACTCTGATTAAAACCAGCCCCTAGGGCAGACAAACTAGCCAGGTGTGCACGACTGAAAAGAAGGCTGCCACACCTCCAACATATACTAAACAGAAACACAAGGGGGGGAGTTTAGTCAGCACGTCCCTGCATGCAGGTGCACGCAGCCACAGTAAAATATGCATACAAACACAGAAATGCAACAGCACTCTGCAACCAGCACTCTGCCCTGCCTCTATGCTAGAAGCTATCAGAGGTCGTTGGTGTACATTTTGATCAAAAAGTAATAAGCTACTCGCCATGTCAAGGCCGCCTCTATGAGTGGTCCTAACGCTAAATCCTACCTATTATGGGTCACAACAGCCACATATTATATCAACATTCCCTCCAGAGAGCAGAGGCCATTAATATATTTATATGAGTTGGTAAATTGTGCCTACTCTTGGCTCCTGGATTAGATCTAAAATTTAACTTTTATTCACTTCCTTACTATTAACTCTATGTATATAAAAGTTCCTGGCCGCTTGCCTGACTTACCTTCACTACCACGATTTCTTGCGGAGTTACCCTCCACTACAATAAAGAGGGAGAATCGCGGGCACTATCTCCCCTTTACTAGTTTATGTGAAGACAGGTGTAGCGGTCACTCATTTAAAATCACTGCACACTATCCCTTGACATGTTTCGCCTATACAGGCGTCTTCAGGGGTATTGGATAGCGTCTGTGTGCTGCAGGGCGGCGAGGCTATTTAAAGCCTTTGCTCTCCACCTTCTGTTACATCATGATTCCATTCACCTATAGAACCTGCTAATGGATAGAGATTTTTTTGTTACATTGTTTCGGATTGGGCATAGAGATATGGGGCGTGTGATCTGGCTAGCTGCCGCGCATGTCATCGCACTTAGTCTTTTCTAACTTATCTCATGTTTACTGCGCATGTCCTGATACTTAATGTTCGAGACCTTCTTAAAGTGCATTGCGCATGTCTTTGCACTTAGTTTTTAAGCATCGTTTACCACTGCGCACTCTCCCATACTCTGCTTCTGTACGGGCTTTATATCTTCGATGCGCATGTCAGCAACCTTATATAGTTTCTCAATGCTTAACCCGTTCTTATCATATGTGGATCCTTATTTAAAGGCATATCTCTCCACTTCTCATACTAATGATTTCTATCTTTCGGGCTATTTTATATATAGGTTGCTTTTACCGGCTGGTTATATAGCATTTTGCGGTTTTAATTTTTAGTAGTTATCAACTCTTATTTACACTATCATATTTGTATATTTTAATTGATTATGCATTTACTATTTTTATTTTTTTATTTTTAGTTTATACTTTTATATATTTAAACAGATATTATTTTAATGTAATGAATATCATTGAAAGCTGCGGTACATATCACTGTACTTGATTTTTCCCTAGATGTTACCTATTATATTTTGTCACAAGATTGATTAAGATTTTGCAATCATGATTTATCTATTATACAGTAATTCTTCCCTTAGTATTTTAATATTATTGGCTTTTATTATTATTAGATTATGATAAATACAATCAATTTGAGATTTTTTATACAAATAGTTTTAATTTTTTATTTTTGTTTTTTATTATTTTTATACACTATGACACTATGATCTTCATGGTACATCATTTTAAAAAAAAAATTAAACACTGCTCTTGCGTTAATTCCTATGCTAATTATCTGTATATAACCACCATTAAATTAAATTATCCCACACTCCATCCTATTAACCTTTGAATGGATTAATACTTCATGTGTAAAGAAGGGTAAGGGGCTATTACTTATATTATCAGTTTTTACATATTTAATATTTTACTCTCTACAATAATCATTCTCAATAATTTTAGAAAACCTAAAATTGAACCCTGCTTTTTCATGGAATTTGAGTTATATTCTTTTTTATAAAACACCATGTACCATGAAGATCATAGTGTCATAGTGTATAAAAATAATAAAAAACAATAATCAAAAATTAAAACTATTTGTATAAAAAATCTCAAATTGATTGTATTTATCATAATCTAATAATAATAAAAGCCAATAATATTAAAATACTAACGGAAAAATTACTGTATAATAGATAAATCATGATTGCAAAATCTTAATCAATCTTGTGACAAAATATAATAGGTAACATCTAGGGAAAAATCAAGTACAGTGATATGTACCGCAGCTTTCAATGATATTCATTACATTAAAATAATATCTGTTTAAATATCTAAAAGTATAAACTAAAAATAAAAAAATAAAAATAGTAAATACATAATCAATTAAAATATACAAATATCATAGTGTAAATAAGAGTTGATAACTACTAAAAATTAAAACCGCAAAATGCTATACAACCAGCCGGTAAAAGCAACCTATATATAAAATAGCCCGAAAGATAGAAATCATTAGTATGAGAAGTGGAGAGATATGCCTTTAAATAAGGATCCACATATGATAAGAACGGGTTAAGCATTGAGAAACTATATAAGGTTGCTGACATGCGCATCGAAGATATAAAGCCCGTACAGAAGCAGAGTATGGGAGAGTGCGCAGTGGTAAACGATGCTTAAAAACGAAGTGCAAAGACATGCGCAATGCACTTTAAGAAGGTCTCGAACATTAAGTATCAGGACATGCGCAGTAAACATGAGATAAGTTAGGAAAGACTAAGTGCGATGACATGCGCGGCAGCTAGCCAGATCACACGCCCCATATCTCTACGCCCAATCCGAAAAAATGTAACAAAAAATCTCTATCCATTAGCGGGTTCTATAGGTGAATGGAATCATGATGTAACAGAAGGTGGAGAGCAAAGGCTTTAAATAGCCTCGCCGCCCTGCAGCACACAGACGCTATCCAATACCCCTGAAGACGCCTGTATAGGCGAAACATGTCGGGGGATAGTGTGCAGTGATTTTAAATGAGTGACCGCTACACCTGTCTTCACATAAACTAGTAAAGGGGAGATAGTGCGCGCGATTCTCCCCCTTAATTGTAGTGGAGGGTAACTCCGCAAGAAATAGTGGTAGTGAAAGTTAGTCAGGCAAGCGGCCAGGAACTTTTATATACATAGAGTTAATAGTAAGGAAGTGAATAAAAGTTAAGTTTTAGATCTAATCCAGGAGCCAAGAGTAGGCACAATCCCCGTGCCCGTGCCGTGCTTTTATAGTCAGCATGGCAGCACACGGGTATTTGTGGCATGGCGGATCTGGCAGGCTGTTTATCTGTCGGAACAACCTTCTGGATAGCTATGCCGCTAGTGTGAAAGTACTCTAACATCGATAAAAACATTATCTTATATATGCTTACAAGACACTCCCACCTAATTGGATAACCATCTCCACCGGAGGCACTCACTAAACAGGTAAGACTCGGGGGGGAGGGGAATCCAATCTGGCTGGTTAAAGGCACGACATATAGAGTAGATATAAAAAATCTACACACCCCTGTTAAAATAACAGGTTTCTGTGCTGTAAAAAAATGAGGCAAAGATAAATCATTTCAGAACTTTTTCCACCTTTAATGTGAACTATAAACTGTACCACTCAATTGAAAAACAAACTGAAATCTTTTAGGTGGAGGAAAGCAAGAAAAAAATTAAAATAATGTGGTTGCATAAGTGTATAACTGGGAATGTAGCTATGTTCAGAATTAAGCAATCACATTCAAAATCATGTTAAATAGGAGTTAGCATACACCTGCCATCATTTAAAATGCCTCTGATTAACCCCAAATAAACTTCTGCTGCTCTAGTTGGTCTTTCCTGAAATTTTCTTAGTCACATCCCACAGCAAAAGCCATGGTCCACAGAGAGCTTCCAAAGCATCAGAGGGATCTCATTGTTAAAAGGTATTAGTCAGGAGAAGGGTACAAAAGAATTTCCAAGGCATTAGATATACCATGGAACACACTGAAGACAGTCATCATCAAGTGGAGAAAATATGGCACAACAGTGACATTACCAAGAACTGGACGTCCCTCCAAAATTGTTGAAAAGACAAGAAGAAAACTGGTCTAGGAAGCTACCAAGAGGCCTACAGCAACATTAAAGGAGCTTCAGGAATATCTGGCAAGTACTGGCTGTGTGGTACATATGACTACAATTTACCATATTCTTCATATGTCTGGTCTATGGGGTAGAGTGGCAAGACGAAAGCCTTTTCTTACGAAGAAAAACATCCAAGCCAGGCTACATTTTGCAAAAACACGTGGGAAAAGGTTGAACTTTTTGGCCATAATTCCAAAAGATATGTTTGGCGCAAAAACAACACTGCACATGACCAGAAGAACACCATCCCCACAGTGAAGCATGGTGGTGGCAGCATCATGCTGTGGGGTTGTTTTTCTTCAGCGGGAACTGGGGCCTTAGTTAAGAGAGAGGAAATTATGAACAGTTCCAAATACCAGTCAATATTGGCACAAAGCCTACAGGCTTCTGCGAGAAAGCTGAACATGAAGAGGAACTTCATCTTTCAGCATGACAACGACCCAAAGCATACATCCAAATGAACAAAGGAATGGCTTCACCAGAAGAAGATTAAAGTTTTGGAATAGCCCAGCCAGAGCCCAGACCTAAATCCGATTGAAAATCTGTGGGGTGATCTGAAGAGGGCTGTGCACAGGAGATGCCCTCGCAATCTTTGGAGTGTGCCCTCGCAAGATTTCGAGTATTTTTTGCAAAGAAGAGTGGGCAAATCTTGCCAGTCAAAATGTGCCATGCTGATAGACTCATAGAGTGCTGTAATAAAATCAAAAGGTGCTTCAACAAAGTATTAGTTTAAGGGTGTGCACACTTATGCAACCATATTATTTTATTTTAATATTTTTTCTTTCCTCTAACTAAAAGATTTCAGTTTGTTTTTCAATTGAGTGGTACAGTTTATAGGTCACATTAAAAGTTGAAAAAGTTCTGAAATTATTTATCTTGTCTCATTTTTTTTACAGCACAGAAACCTGACATTTTAACAGGGGTGTGTGGACTTTTTACATCCACTGTAAATTCAATAGTTTAACATTATTTATATTGTAGTATTAAATCATATTTTTTATTGAATCCATTTGGTGGACGTGTACCTAAGTTAAACATCCAATACATTTCCCTACTAAGTAATTTCTGTTTGTGATCTCCACCTCTAATTGGCACCACCTTTAATACCCTGTACACAAAACACAGACACATCTCCTTTGTGAACAGTCGCAAAGTGAGATGTTGCTGCTGACACATTGCGCGTTGAAGCATGTGGAACATCACTCAAATGTTTTCGTATCCTAACTTTGAGTTGATTTGTGGTACATCCCACATATTGCAAAGCGCAAACTTGACAGGTACAGTTGCAAAAAAATGTATGTGAGCCCTTTGGAATGATATGGATTTCTGCACAAATTGGTCATAAAATGTGATCTGATCTTCATCTAAGTCACAACAATAGACAATCACAGACTGCTTAAACTAATAACACACAAATAATTCAATGGTACCATGTTTTTATTGAACACACCATGTACACATTCACAGTGCAGGTGGAAAAAGTATGTGAACCCTTGGATTTAATAACTGGTTGAACCTCCTTTGGCAGCAATAACTTCAACCAAACGTTTTCTGTAGTTGCAGATCAGACGTGCACAACGGTTAAGAGTTATTCTTAACCATTCCTCTTTACAGAACTGTTTCAGTTCAGCAATATTTTTGGGATGTCTGGCGTGAATCGCTTTCTTGAGGTCATGCCACAGCATCTCAATCGGGTTGAGGTCATGACTCTGACTGGGCCACTCCAGAAGGTGTATTTTCTTCTGTTTAAGCCATTCTGTTGATTTACTTTTATGCTTTGAGTCGTTGTCCTGTTGCAACACCCATCTTCTGTTGAGCTTCAGCTGGTGGACAGATGGCCTTAAGTTCTAATGCAAAATGTCTTGATAAACTTAGGAATTCATTTTTCCTTCAATGATAGCAATCCGTCCAGGCCCTGACGCAGCAAAGCAGCCCCAAACCATGATGCCCCCACCACCATACTTCACGGTTGGGATGAGGTTTTGATGTTGGTTTGCTGTGCCTCTTTTTCTCCACACGTAGTGTTGTGTGTTTCTTCCAAACAACTCAACTTTGGTTTGATCTGTCCACAGAATATTTTGCCGTTACTGCTGTGGAACATCCAGGGGCTCTTGTGCAAACTGTAAACGTGCAGCATTGTTGTTTTTTTTGGACAGCAGTGGCTTCCTCTGTGGTATCCTCCCATGAAATCTATTCTTGTTTAGTGTTTTACGTATCGTAGATTCGCTAACAGGGATGTTAGCATATGCCAGAGACTTTTGTAAATCTTTAGCTGACACTCTAGGTTTCTTCTTTGCCTCATTGAGCAGTCTGCGCTGTGCTCTTACAGTCGTCTTTACAGGACGGCCACTCCTAGGGAGAGTAGCAGCAGTACTGAACTTTCTCTATTTATAGACAATTTGTCTTGCCGTGGACTGATGAACAGCAAGGCTTTTGGAGATACTTTTATAACCCTTTCCAGCTTTATGCAAGTCAACAATTCTTAATAATAGGTCTTCTAAAAGCTCCTTTGTACGAGGTCATTTACATCAGGCAATGCTTCTTCACCAGAACTGGTGTGTGTTTTTTTATAGGGCAGCTGTAACCAACACCTCCAATCTCATCTCATTGATTGGACTCCAGTTGGCTGACACCTCACTCCAATTAGCTCTTGGAGATGTCATTACTATTAGGCTGCATTCACACGTCCGTGGAACACGGACCGTGTGATACCGGACTGGCACCCTGCTTAGTGCAGGAGCGCACGGCGTCATTCGTTCCTATGACGCCGTGAACTTCCTGCTGCCACCGCTGCACATTAATACACTCATGTGATTTATACGAGTGCATTACTGTACTGCGGCGGCAGCAGGAAGCGCACGGCGTCATAGGAACGAATGAATGAACGAAAGATATGTATGGATTAGTGTCTCAAAAAAAAACTGACTCTCCCACCATGACATATTGCCTAGGGTGGGAACCCTATATACAGCAGCAACCGACTGATCGCGAACAAATCTTTGTATCATAAACACATTAGCAATAGATTGTGAAAAGTAATACTCCGGATGACTGTAAATAATATTGACCATTAACCCCTTAATGACCGGGCCATTTTGCACCTTCGTGACCAGGCTTATTTTTGGAATAACTTTGGAACGCTTTTATTTATCCAGACCATTCTGAGATTGTTTTCTCGTGATACATTGTACTTTACGACAGTGGTAAATGGGAGTCAAAATATTTCACCTTTATACGTAAAAAAATCCTAAATTTACCAAAATATTTTTAAAAAATATCGCAATTTTCAAACTTTCAATTTCTCTGCTTTTAAAAGAGAAAGTGATACCTCATAAAATATTTATTATTTAACATTCCCCATATGTCTACTTTATGTGGGCATCATTTTGTAAATGTCATTTTAATTTTGAGAACATTTCCAAAACCCACTTTTTAAGGACCAGTTCAGTTCTGAAGTCACTTTGTGGGGCTCACATAGTGGAAACCCCCATAAATGACCCCATTTTAGAAACTGCACCCCTCAAGTTACTCAAAACTGATTTTACAAACTTTGGTAACCCCTTAGGTGTTCCACAAGAATTAAAGGAAAATTTAGGTGAAATTAGTAAATTTTACTTTTTTGGCAGATTTTCCAATTTAATCAATTTTTTTATTTTAACATGTCGAGGGTTAACAGCCAAACAAAACTCAATATTTATTGCCCTGATTCTGCGGTTTACAGAAACACCACACATGTGGTCATAAACTGATGTAAGGGCACACGGCAGGGAGCAGAAGAAAAGGAGCGCTGTATGGTTTTTGGAAGGCAGATTTTGCTGGACTGTTATTTACACACCATGTCCCATTTGAAGCCCCCTTAATGCACCCTACAGTAGAAACAATCAAAAAGTGACCACATTTTGGAAACTATGGGAAAAGGTGACAGTTTTATTGGTACTATTTTGGGGTACATATGATTTTTAATCGCTGTATATTATATTTTTTGTGAGGCAATTTTTTTTTTCTTTTTACAACGTTCATCTGACAGGTTAGGTAGGTCATGTGCTGTTTTTTAGAGCAGGTTATTACGAACGCGGCAATACCAAATATGTCTACTTTCTTTGTTTGTTTCAGTTTTACATACAGTAATAAATCATAAAAAAGAAAATTATGTTTTTGTGTCTCCATTTTCTGAACGCTATATTTTTTTTATTTTTCTGTCGATCATCTTGAGCAGAAGCTTGTTTTTTGCAGGAAGAGGTGATGTATTTATTTGTACCTTTTTTAGGCACATATGATTTTTTGAACATTCATTATTACACTTTTTGTGGCAAGGTGACCGAAAAATTTGTAATTTTGGCACAGTTTTCATTTATTTATGTTTATGGCATTTACCTGAGGGGTTAGGTCATGTTATAGTTTTATAGAGCAGATTGTTACGGACGTGGCAATACCTAATATGTATACTTTTCCTTATTTATTTAAGTTTTACACAATAATAGCTTTTTTGAAACCAAAAAATTATGTTTTAGTGTCTCCATAGTCTGAGAACCATAGATTTTTTCTTTTTTAGTGAATTGTCTTAGGTAGGGTCTCATTTTTTGCGGAATAAGGTGACTGTTTGATTGGTGCTATTTTGCGGGGCATACACCTTTTTAATCGCTTGGTGTTGCAATTTTTGTGAAGGTAGGAGAAAAAAAAAATTTTTTTTGCACTGTTTTTATAAAAAATAAATTTACAGTATTCACCTGAGGGGTTAGGTCATGTGATATGTTTATAGAGGAGGTCATTACAGACGCAGTGATACCCAACATGTTCACTTTTTATTATTTGTTTAAGTTTTACATAATAGTAGCATTTTTGAAACACAAAAAAAATAATGTTTTAGTGTCTTCATAGCCAGAGTTTTTTTTTTATTTTTTGGCCGATTGTCTTATGTAGGGTCTAATTTTTTGATCGTTTGGTGTTTCACTTTTTGTGATGGTAGGTGACAAAAAAGAAAAGTCTTTTTGGCACGGTTTTTAATTTTTTTTTTTTACTGTGTTCGCCTGAGGGGTTAGGTCATGTGATAATTTTATAAGAGCAGGTTCTTACAGGACACGCGACACCACATGTTTAGGGTATTTTTTCTTAATTTTTATCAATTATAAATGTGCATATTTTGGAAAATGTTTAAAAAAAAATTTACAATTTTTTTTTACATTTTTTTTTACTCAGACCTACTTGGTTTCTTGAAAGATCAGTGGGTCTGATGGTTCTACATACACTATGGTACATTGAATAATGTACTGCAGTGTATTTTTAATTCATAGGAAGCTTGATCAGACTGCTGCCTATCAGGCTTACATACCATGGCAACTGGATGCCTGCATATGGCGTCCAGTTGCCATGGTAACAGTTGCGATGGTAACTATCGGACGCTTCAGAGCGGCGTCTTGTGGTTACTAGGGAGCTCCTTCCCTCTGCTACAGGTTGGGCTGCCAGAGAAGAGGAGAGCAGCGCAGTGCCGGAAGGGAAGGGGGACAGCTTCCTCCCTGTTAACCCCTTCCTTACAGCGGTCCCTATGGACCGCGGCATGGAAGGGGTTAAATGGCCGACATACACTGATGTCGGCCGTTACAGTAGATTGTCAGGTGTATTTTACACCTGACAATCCACTAACACCGCTCAGACATCCTGATAGTCTACATTTAGAGGAGGGGTGGGAGGTAAGGAGGAGGGGGGGGGTTGCGTTGGGGGTCATATTTTACCTCCTCATCAACCCCATTATCAGCTCTTATGCCTCTCTTCAGTCCCCATAATCAGCCCTTATGCCTCTCATCACCCCCCATTGCCTCATATTAGCTACCATTGCCTCATGCCAGATAAAATAAATAAACCACTTACCTCTCCTGCTCCAGCCGCTCCTCACTACCCACGCTCTCTCTTCCTGCGACGGCTGTGCTTTGAACTGACGCGCACACTGTGAGCCACTGCACAGCCGACAGCCGAGGACCAGGAAGCCGTGAGTTTTAGCCCAGCGGTCTGTGCCAGCTCTGCTGCCCCTAACTACGGGCAAGGGTGCCGGGCTCCCTCATTCCCTGCCGCCATGCTCCGTGCTGACAAGCTCCGGCAGCAGGTAGCTTAACTATGGTATCTGTGTTCCATGCCAGAGTTTCCTTCCTGCTGGAGATTTGTACTGGTGTTTGAGCTTGCATAGGTGTGTCTTTCTTCATCTATGAAGCAGCACATACACATCCTCTGTCTCACCAGCCTATGGCTAGATTGCAGGACATATTTAAAGGCGCTTCCCACCACAGGTAGATGCTTGAGCAAACTCATGGTCTCTAGCTTTAAGTGCAAGTGGTCTGCTTCACTGTGTACCAGACTCTGCTTATTGAACTCCTGGACTTTGCCTGTTTGCCGCCTGCCTCTGACCTCGGATCTCGCTTATGGACTTTGTTTGCCGCCTGCCTCTGACCTCAGATCTCGTTTATGGACTTTGTTTGCCGCATGCCACTGACCTCGGACTCGCTTACTGATCTTTCTTGATCGCTGCCTGTCTAGACCCGGATCCTCCTGGCCACACACGTCCCCTCGGTGCTTGCATTAGGTACTCTGACCCCCTGGTCAGCTGCCACTGACTCGGCGACTGCTCTGGAGTGGCACCTGGCAACTACCCAAACGGCTCAAGCCTATCCTCACCATCAGACCAGGTAGTTGCTTAGTTATGCCCCTCCAGAGTACAGCCAGTCAGTGGCGTAGTGGGTCCACACCCTCTTGCATAACAGTGAGTGCCGTCTTCCCGCGGTCCTCCGGTACTAATGAGCGCTTCCGTAATGAAAGCGCTCATTATTATTCGCCGCATAAGACACTGGGGCAAAAAATGCGTCTTATGGGGTGAAAAATATGGTAGTCACAAGTTGCGTTTTTATGCCTCCCTCTAGACTTTCTAAGAAGGAGATGGAGCCAGCGGGTGTAACACATTTATCTTCTTTTACATTTATCTGATATAAGTAAAGACTGACATTTATGGCAGTTTCGGGCTTAGGCGCACAAACTGCAGGAGGACTCGCCTACTTTATGACAAGTCTTGCGTGTTATAATAAATTAATCGCATCCTCTGGCGTAGCACACACCGGTATTGATAAATCATCCGCTATATGTTTTTTAGCCATAGATTGAAGCCTGGTTTTAAGGAGTGCTAGAAGAGTTATACATTAGAAAATGAATTTACAATTGAAACAAAATTTACAAAAGCAATTACAAAATCTTTTTTTCCCGCTGCCAGCTCTTTGATATTATTATAAGCTATATCTTCTGACTACAAGGATAGTCAGGTACAGCAGATACTGCCAAGCTGCTGTCATGAGGAGGCTGATAATTGAGTCATTCCTGAAGCGTATGGAAAATGTATAGGAGGAAGCTGTCAACAAGCCTGTAGGAGGTCTGTACCACTGTCATATGGATGCAGACTGCAATAACGGATAAGCTACCAACAACTAGAAGTATGATATTTGGAGAGCGAGTGTCTTCTTGTCTACATGAGGCTTCATACATATAGCTTTTTTCATCACCATCACCATACTTTGAGGTTATTGAATAATTGATTAAAATGTAGTTACTAATGTAATGTAATATATTATTTATGTCAAGGCATAGGAAAAAAGGATATACCACCTCTTTTGTGACTGCCACAGGTCACATTCTAAGGGTCCATTCACACGTCCGTTGTTTAGTTCCGCATCTGATCCCGATTTTTCGGACTAGTCACGGAATAGTTGCAGACAGAATTCGGACCCATTGATTTTCAATGGGTCTAAAAAATATGCGGACAGCACAAAGAGTGCTGTCCGCATAATTATCTCAGTACATAGTGTCCGTAAAAAAATAAAACATGTCCTATTCCAATCCGAGTTGTGCAATGCAATTTTATTCTTCTATCTGTTTTTTGCGGATCCGCAAAAAACGGATGACAAACGGAAAGAATTCTTGGAAAATAGGATCCGCAAAAACGGTCCTATTTTCGGATTATAGAAAAACAACGGACGTGTGAATGGACCCTTAGGCTACATTTTTGATGTGGGACCCCTCTTTTACCAACCTGAATATATTAAAGAGGTTTTCTGATAGATCAGCCCCCCACAGGTCATTATTCGGGCAGATTTATGAAGCTTCTCTAACTTTTAGACAGTGTAAACTTAGAAGGTAATGTATTAAAGGGGTATTCCAGTTACCATAAATATAACTTATGTTTTGGACTAACTCATCATCAATAATTACCTAATATAATGTAAATTTCATATATTTACCGTTTAGTAGTTAAAAAAATCGTTTTCTTCCTCTGCTACCCACTGTGTTTCCTCATAAATTACCATGGCATCGACCTGTAGTTCTGAGTCTTTGTTAGGTCGAGCATGCTCAGTGTGTTGCTATCAATTCTCTAACTAAATGTCTTGTGAAACAAAGGGCGTGTTAGTGTGCTGCTGATTACTGAGTAGAGGGGCGTGACTGGACTGTATATCAGGCAGCCAATTAGCAAACATCAGCACTCACAGCAGGAAAGCTAGGGATTGTGGGGATTGTAGTTTTGTGAGGGAAGAACAGGCGCCATGATACTCTCAGTGTGTTGCAGGCTCCCATAGGAGCTAGACAAATGGATTGAAGCTCTGGTTATAAGTATAGGTATGGGTTCTGGTTGGGTCACAGCTTGCAGCCTTAATGCAGTTTTAAGTGCACTGAGCAAGAAAAGTGGAGTGATTTGTATTGCTTTGTTGGTGAAGTAGGCATGTGTGCCAAATGTATCCAAATGTATTACGACTTGCGCCATTTTTAGTGTGATTTGTGCCATGCCTGACAGTTTGCCTTTACTAAGTGTCGGCCAGATGTTTTGTAAGTGGGGTGTAGGGATGATCGAATCGTCTTATTAGCTAGAGTTCTTGACCTGTGAGGAGATGTCACCCCAGATGAAGAAACACCCGCCTGCCTATTCATTGACTAAACTTTGAATTGCCCAGAAGTGTAGTCCTTGCTGTTGAAGTGGAAGCAGAGCTTCTGTGCTTGTGCCGCCACTCAGGGCAGCAGAGCAAGTGCAGATTGCCAGGCCCTGTCAATCAACAGACAGGTGGACGCTTCTTCATCTGTGGGACAGCCCTCACAAGAGAAGAACTCTTGCTAATAGTGTGCAACTTTTGGTCAGACTTATCAAACAGAAAAAACGGGACTTAAAATATACCTTTATTGTTAGAGTCAAGGGTATTGGGTACAAAATTATCACACAGGGAGCTGCCAGGTCCTGCTGCCTCCAGTGAGCAGCAAGTGATGAGGTGAGTTTTTCTTCTTAATTTGAATCCCTGAAAGATCCTTTTTTACATAGTGTACATGATTTTAATGGTTGCTAGATGAGCGCACTCCTGTCTAAATGGTCGTTAAAACAGAACCATTGATTTCAGTGGGGTTCATCTGGCCATGATATCCAAAGTGTCCAAAAATGACATGTCCTGTTTATTTGAAGGCCACAATTCACTGGCCATTAAAAATAGGTCATGTGAATAGCTCCATAGACTTTAATTGGTTCTGAAAACGGCAGTCACATGGCCGTTTTTCACTGCTAGGTGAATGTGGCCGAAGGCTACATAAGTATATTTAGACAGTCTAAAATGCAATTCTATTATGAAATTTGGTATTAGCAATATTATAAATTTACTGATTATCTCTTATAATTATTGCTTTTCAGGGTTTAGCATCTAAACTGAACTTTCAACATTAAAAAAACGTAAGAAACGTCAGGTCTAGAGATGAGCGAACACCTGGATGTTCGGGTTCGAGAGGTTCGGCCGAACTTCCGGAAATGTCCGGGTTCGTGATCCGAACTCAACCCGAACTTCATCCTCAAACCCGAACCCCATAGAAGTCAATGGGGACCCAAACTTTTGGGCACTAAAAGGCTGTAAAAGACTCCCGAAAGGGCTAGAGGGCTGCAAAAGGCAGCAAAATGTAGGTAATTCCCTGCAAACAAATGTAGATAGGGAAATGATGACTTAACATAAAATAAATAAAAATTAACCAATATTAATTGGAGTTAGGTCCCATAGCACAGAATCAGGCTTCAAATCACCCACCAATGGAGAAGGTCGCTACTATTATTTCGACCTCCAGCATCCAGACAAAGGAGAGAGGTCCCACAGCAGAGAATCTGGCATCATATCAACCACCACAGGAGAAGGCCACTTTCAGTGACTTAGGCCTTAGCACCCAGACAGAGGAGACATGTCAGATAGCACAAGCATTACATTTATACCATCCAGCACAGGAGAAGGCCACTTTTAGTTACTTTGACCCCTGCACCCAGAAAGAGGAGAGAGGCCCCACAGCACATATTCAGGCATCATATCACCCACCACAGGAGTAGGCCACCATTTAGTTAATTTGACCCCTGCACCCATGTCAGATGGTACAAGCATCAGTTTTACATCACCCAGCACAAGAGAAGGCCACTTTTAGAGACTTTGACCCTGCACCCAGACGGAGGAGAGAGGTTTTCACAGCAGAGAATCAGGCATTTAGATCACCCACCACAGGAGTAGGCCATCATTTAATGGGACCCCGGCAACCATGTCAGATGGCACAAGCATCAGTTTTACATCACCCAGCACAGGAGAAGGCGCACTTTGAGAGACTTTGACCCTGCACCCAGACGGAGGAGAGAGGTTTTCACAGCAGAGAATCAGGCATTTAGATCACCCACCACAGGAGTAGGCCATCATTTAATGGGACCCCGGCAACCATGTCAGATGGCACAAGCATCAGTTTTACATCACCCAGCACAAGAGAAGGCCACTTTGAGAGACTTTGACCCTGCACCCAGACGGAGGAGAGAGGTTTCACAGCAGAGAATCAGGCATTTAGATCACCCACCACAGGAGTAGGCCATCATTTAATGGGACCCCGGCAACCATGTCAGATGGCACAAGCATCAGTTTTACATCACCCAGCACAAGAGAAGGCCACTTTGAGAGACTTTGACCCCTGCACCCAGACGGAGGAGAGAGGTTTTCACAGCAGAGAATCAGGCATTTAGATCACCCACCACAGGAGTAGGCCATCATTTAATGGGACCCCGGCAACCATGTCAGATGGCACAAGTATAACATTTATATCACCCAGCACATGACAAGGCCACTTTCAGTGAGTTAGGCCTTAGCAACGAGACAGAGGAGACAGGTCAGATAGCACAAGCATCAGTTTTACTGATCACCCACTACAGGAGTCGGCCACCTTTAGTTAATTTGATAGCTTCAACCATGTCAGATGGCACTTGTATCACATTTATATCACCCAGCACATGACAAGGCCACTTTCAGTGAGTTAGGCCCTAGCAACGAGACAGAGGAGACAGGTCAGATAGCGCAAGCATCAGTTTTACAGATCACCCACCACAGGAGTAGGCCAACTTTAGTTAATTTGACCCCTGCACCCAGAAAGAGGAGAGAGGTCCCACAACAGAGATTCAGGCATTTATATCAGCCAGCACAGGAGAAGGCCGCTTTCAGTGACTTAGGCCTTAGCACCGACACAGAGGAGACAGGTCAGATAGCACAAGCATCAGTTTTACATCAACCACCACAGGAGAAGGGCACTTTTAGAGACCTTGACCCCTGCAGCCACATGGAGGAGAGAGGTCCCACAGCAGAGAATCAGGCATCATGTCAACCACCACAGGAGTAGGCCACCTTTTGTTTCTTTTGACCCCTGCACCCAGAAAGAGGAGAGAGGTCCCACAGCAGAGAATCAGGCATTTCGATCACCCACCACAGGAGAAGGCCGCTTTCAGTGACTTTGGCCCCTGCACCCACACAAAGGAGACATGTCAGACAGCACAAGTATAACATTCATATCACCCAGCACAGGAGAAGGACACTTTCATGTACTTTGGCCCCGACACCCAGACAGAGGGAAGGTTCATTCAACTCTTGCACCCCAAGATCCTACTTAATTTCAAAAATTGATTTTTCAATGAAGAAGTGGCCAGGAGTACAAGACAACATGGTTTAAGGCAGTTATTAAGGACTACTCTGAACAAGGGAGGGTCAGGTCTTGTGGGATCCATGCCTGGTTCATTTTTATAAACGTCAGCTTGTCCACGTTGGCTGCGGACAGGCGGCTGCGTTTGTCAGAAATGACGCCCCCTGCCGTGCTGAATACACGATCAGATAAAACGCTGGCCGCCGGGCAGGACAGCACCTCCAAGGCATAACATGCTAATTCTGGCCACGTGGACAATTTGGAAACCCAGAAGTTGAATGGGGCCGAACCATCCGTACGTGGAGTTGTGTGCAGACGTACTGTTCAACCATGTTAGTGAAATGTTGCCTCCTGCTAACACGTTCCGTATCAGGTGGTGGGGCAGTTAGCTGTGGCGTGGAGACAAAACTTTTCCACATTTCTGCCATGCTAACCCTGCCCTCAGAGGAGCTGGCCGTGACACTGCTGCGTGGGCGACCTCTAGCTCCTCCTCTGCCTTGGCCTTCCACCTGTTCCCCTGTGACAGTTGGGAATGCTCTCAGGAGCGCGTCTACCAGCGTGCGCTTGTACTGGGGCATCTTCCTATCACGCTCCAGTGCAGAAAGTAAAGTGGGCACATTGTCTTTGTACCGTGGATCCAGCAGGGTGGCCACCCAGTAGTCAGCACACGTTAAAATGTGGGCAACTCTGCTGTCGCTGCGCAGGCACTGCAGCATGTAATCGCTCATGTGTGCCAGGCTCCCCAGAGGTAAGGACAAGCTGTCCTCTGTGGGAGGCGATCGTCATCATCCTCTGTATCCCCCAGCCACGCACCAGGGATGTGCCTGCGCTGTGCTGGGTGCCACCCCGCTGTGAACCTGCTTCATCCTCATCCTCCTCCACCTCCTCCTCATCCTCCTCGTCCTCCAGTAGTGGTCCCTGGCTGGCCACATTTGTACCTGCCCCTCTGCTGTTGCAAAAACCTCCCTCTGAGCCACTTCTAACAGACTGGCCTGAAAGTGCTAAAACGACCCGTCATCCTCCTCCTCCTCCTCCTGGCCCTGGCCCACCTCCTCTTCCATCATCGCCCTAAGAGTTTTCTCTAGGAGACATAGAATTGGTATTGTCACGCTGATAACAGTGGCATCGCCACTGGCCATGTTGGTGGCGCACTCTAAACAGCGCAACAGGGCAACACAGGTCTCGCATGGAGGCCCAATCATTGGTGGTGAAGTGGTGCTGTTCCGCAGTGCGACTGACCCGTGCGTGCTGCAGCTGAAACTCCACTATGGCCTGCTGCTGCTCGCACAGTCTCTCCAGCATGTGCAAGGTGGAGTTCCACCGGGTGGGCACGCCGCATATTAGGCGGTGAGCGGGAAGGCCGAAGTTCCGCTGTAGCGCTGACAGGCGCAGCAGCGGCAGGATGTGAACGCCGGAAGCGCGCACAGACGGCCCGCACTTTATGCAGCAGCTCTGACATGTCTGGGTAGTTGTGAATGAACTTTTGCACCACCAAATTCAGCACATGCGCCAGGCAAGGGATGTGCGCCAAACCGGCTAGTCCCAGAGCTGCCACGAGATTTCGCCCATTATCGCACACCACCGGGCCGGGCTTGAGGCCCACCGGCAGCAACCACTGGTCGGTCTGTTGTTCAATCACCCCGCCACAACTCCTGCGCGGTGTGGGGCCTGTCCCCAAACATATGAGTTTCAGAATGGCCTGCTGACGCTTACCCCGGGCTGTGCTGAAGTTGGTGGTGAAGGTGTGTGGCTGACTGGATGAGCTGGTGGAAGCAGAGGAGGAGGAGGAAGCCAAGTAGGAGGAGGAGGCTACAGGAGGCAAAGAATGATGCCCTGTGATCCTTGGCGGCGGAAGGACGTGCGCCAAGGAACTCTCCGCCTGGGGCCCAGCCGCCACTACATTTACCCAGTGTGCAGTTAGGGAGATATAGCGTCCCTGGCCGTGCTTACTGATCCACGTATCTGTGGTTAGGTGGACCTTGCCACAAATGGCGCTACGCAGTGCACACTCTGATTTTATCGGACACTTGCATGTGCAGGGAAGGCACGGCTGTCTTGGAGAAGTAGTGGCGGCTGGGAACCACATACTGGGGACAGCCATGGCCATCAGCTGTTTGAAGCTGTCTGTGTCCACCAGCCGGAATGACAGCATTTCAAAGGCCAGTAGTTTAGAAATGCTGGCATTCAGGCCAAGGGCCTCGAGGGTGACTAGGTGGGAATTTGCGCTTCCTCTCAAAGGTTTGAGAGATGGAGAGCTGAACGCTGCTGTGTGAAATAGTGGAGACGCTAGGTGACGGTGGCGGTGGTGGTGTCGGTGGCACATCCTCTGTTTGCTGCTCGGCAGGTGGCAACATTCCTCTCGAGGCGGAAGCCGAGGCAGCAGCGGTAGAGGGAGCAGGGGGAGCCTGAGCGGGTTCCTTGTTTTTAAGGTGTGTACACCACTGCAGTTCATGCTTTGCATGTAGATGCCTGATCATGCAGGTGGTGCTCAGGTTAAGAACGTTAATGCCTCGCCTCAGGGTCTGATGGCACAGCGTGCAAACCACTCTGGTCTTGTCCTCAGCACATTGTTTGAAGAAGTGCCATGCCAGGGAACTCCTTGAAGATGCCTTTGGGGTGCTGGGTCCCTGTTGGCCATCCTCATAACGGCATTGGGCCCCACCAAATATCGCTGTAAATTCTGCCGGCTTCTTGAGGGAGTTTGTTCACTACTTTGTGCGCCTGAGGCCGAACAGCCACGTCCTCTGCCAGCAACAGAGGCTCCATGGACACCACCACGACCGCGTCCTCGTCCCTTAATAGAATGTTTCCTCATTGTTGCGATTCAACTCGCACCACAATAAAATATATTATTTTTTAGCCCCAAAATTCCCACACTGGAAGATATAATTCCTTTTTCCGGTATTAATTACAAGAAAACTGCTGCAAATTGGACACCAGAATTTTTAAAATGCTAGTTTTGGTACATAGATTCCCACACGGGAGATATAATTCCTTTTACAGGAGTAAAAACGTGCGGCCTACTGTTTCTGGTCTAACTAACACCAGATTGATTAAATTGGCCTTTTTTTCACCAAAATTACAACACTGGACAATGTAATGCCTTTTTCGCGTATTAATTACAAGAAGACTGCTGCTAATTGGACACCAGAATTTTTAAAATGCTAGTTTGTGTACATAAATTCCCACACTGGAAGATATAATTCCTTTTACGGTATTAATTACAAGAAAACTGCTGCTAATTGGACACCAGAATTTTTAAATGCTAGTTTATGTACATAAATTCCCACACTGGAAGATATAATTCCTTTTCCGGTATTAATTACAGAAAACTGCTGCAAATTGGACACCAGAATTTTTAATATGCTAGTTTTGGTACATAGATTCCCACACGAGGAGATATAATTCCTTTTACAGGAGTAAAAACGTGAGGCCTACTGTTTCTGGTCCAACTAACACCAGATTGATTAAATTGGCCTTTCTTTTCACCAAAATTACAACACTGGACAATGTAATGCCTTTTTCCGGTATTAATTCCTTTTACAGGAGTAAAAACGTGAGGCCTACTGTTTCTGGTGTAACTAACACCAGATTGATTAAATTGGCCTTTTTTCACCAAAATTACAACACTGGACGATATAATGCCTTTTTGCGGTATTAATTACAAGAGGACTGCTGGTATTTCAGAACACCGGAATTTTTAAAATGCTAGTTTTGCTAGATAAATTTCCCACACTGGGAGAAATATTGCCTAAGCCTTTTACAGTATTAATTACAACAGGAGTGCTTCTTCTGGTCTAACACCAGAATAATTTTATTATTACGGTGAAAGCTTTTTTAATTTATATTTCTGGCACATAAAAAAAAAATATTCTGGCTGACAGTATTGGACTTGGCTGTAGTGGCACTGGCTAGCCTAGCTGGAACAGCACATTCATGGGATTTGCTATCCAAGTGGGTTACTTTCAGTTTCACCACTGATATATTAAATATCTTTGCAGTTAGTATGGGTGACACAAGCACAGCCAAACCCCTGATGTAGTATATCTATGAAAAATCGACTATTACATGAGATTAATGGACGTTGTGGCAGCTTTGCTGTAGCACCACAAGTCCCAAAATGGCCGCCGCCTATCAGCCCAGTAACATGTGCCAGAAAACGGTCTGCCCAGCCAGAAAAAAATTGACTTTGACTGAGCAGCTGAATCGCTGTTGTTCTGATTCACAGGTGTAGATTTTTCTCTTCTTTGGAGCTTTGGTTTAGACTCTGTGGCAGCTTTGTGCTGGCGCACCACAAGTCCCACAATGGCCACCGCCGGTCAGCCCAGTTACATGTGCCAGTAAAAATCGCTCTGGCCAGTCTCAACAAAATAGTGACTTTCAGTGAACAGCTCAGCTGAGTTGTTCTGATGCACAGGTGTAGAAAGGTAGATCATTCACTTCTTTATCCCTGCCTATCTCGCCTCACAGAAGCTGCGCCCTCTCCCTACACTAGTCAGAGCAGTGTGACGTGCGGCGCTACGTGACTCCAGCTTAAATAGAGGCTGGGTCACATGTTGCATCTTGGTTAATCACAGCCATGCCATTAGTAGGCATGGCTGTGATGGGCTCTTAGGGCAAGAAGTAAAACACTAGCTGATTGGCTGCTGTGCAGCCCTTCAGAAAGCGGGAAGTAATCGATCAACACCGGACCCGAACCCAAACTTTTTGAAAATGTCCGGGTTCGGATCCGTGTCACGGACACCCCAAAATTCGGCACGGACCCGAACGATTTTCGAACTGTTCGCTCAACACTAGTCAGGTCCACATATGTGTTTGTCCTTGTATAAGGTAAAAAAGTGTCTCATCACATGAAATCTTAAGTTCATGAGCAGATGGGAATAAGAGAAAATTAATAATTAATGTAAGCTTATTTTTAGATAAACTGAGAGAAGCTAGTGTGTTTCAAGTAAAAATATCCCCACCCATTTGGTCTGATATAAACCTTTAGTGAAATTGTATGTGAGAAGCTGTAGCTGCCTGCTTGCTGGAGGGATGAAATAGAAGCACATTTGACAGTGTGTTGCTTTTCTTCACTTTAAGATCTTTTTAGAAGAGGCTTTCAGAAGCCTATGTAACAGACTCCCACATTGCATAAAGCATTTGGTATCCCAGATTTTGATGTACACAGCCCAGCTGTCAGTCTCATGCAGAATGATTCATCATTCTGAAAACCTCCAAGGCTAACAGCAAGGAACATGCTTCACTTGGAGGGTGAAAGCAGCTCTCCTGGTGAATATTACATGGTAAAAACAGTATTGCTTGTCATAATCTACTAGTTCTACGGTTCAGATGATACATTTTATATATGAATGGTGACCAATAATATATTAACATGCATATTTGTTAAAACTTATACCTGTCGGCTGGAAAAGCAGGCATCTCATATACTCCTCCCAACCCTGAAACTTGGGTAGCAAGACACTTCCCAAGGGAACAAAGGATTGGGTATGTCGAAACCCAACTCAGCTTTTATCTGATGTCACTTCTTGATGCAGATTTCAAATTCACACATTAAAAAATCAGTGGGTGTATGAAAGGCAACACACAGGATGCAGTTTTCACATGGATTTTATCAAATTTCTGCCACATCAACATAAGGCAACCATGGCCTTACATCACTCGTAATAAGCATGTCACTTAATGATCTGCCTGTCTAATATGCAAACACTGGACTATCTTTAAATAATGCTCCATTCTGATTCTGCTTCAATAAATCCCAATAGTTAATACTCCCTACAACTGGGGCGTGTTTATCATAGGTAAAAACATAGACAATGCCAATCTTCTTGGCATTATGATGCTGCCCCCTCCTCAGCTCACACTTCAGCTTTCTCATGACATCATGACCCACCCTGTCTACCATATTTACCGGATAACCACGATTCATAAATTTTGTATTCAGTTTAACCCTAAGGTTCAGTTCAGTGCTTTCAATTCGTCTTGCTCGCACAAATTGACTTCCGATATACTTCAGGACGAAACAGGGGCAGGATGACTGGAGAACAAGAGGTTTTTCCGATCCATTGGTTTTGTATGCAAGGAAGTTGCAAGCCCATGCCTGTTCTTTCTCAATTAAACATCCAGAAAATTAATAACCTCAGCATCACCTTGTAACTGGACCTTAAAGGGGTTGTGTCACTTAAGCAAATTACATTTATTATGTAGACAGAGTTAATACAAGGCACTTACTAATGTAATGTTATTATCTATATTGCCACCTTTGCTGTCTGGATTTATTTTTCCATCACATTATACACTGCTCGTTTCCATGTTTATGACCACCCTGCAATTGCAATCCAGCATCAGTGGCCGTGCTTGTACGTGATAGGAAAAAGCACCGGCCTCTCTGGGGATCCCAGATGCACAGTAGCTGTCGTCCCGGCCACCTCGTATCTGGGTTGTAGCAGTATCTGTAACCTCTGGAAATAAGCAGTGTATAAGGAGATGGAAAAATAATCAAGCCAGCAGAGGAGGCAATATGGACAATCACAATACATTAGTAAGTGCCTTGTATTAACTTTATCTACATGATAAATATAATTTGCTGAAGCGAGACAACCCCTTTAATAGTTTCATGCCAACTGTTCAGATATTGTACAAACTCAAGTAAAGATTTCTCATTACCCTTTCATCATAGGAGCATATCATCCACTTACAGTGGATATAAAAAGTCTACACACCACTGTTAAAATGTCAGGTTTCTGTGCTGTAAAAAAATAAGACAAAGATAAATCATTTCAGAACTTTTTCCACCTTTAATATGACCTATAAACTGTATAACTCAATTGAAAAACAAACTGAAATCTTTTAGGTAAATGGAAGAAAAAATATAAAAATAAAATATGGTTTCATAAGTGTGCACACCCTTTAATACTTTGTTGAAGCACCTTTTGATTTTATTACAGCACTCGGTCTTTTTGGGTATGAGTTTATCAGCATGGCACATTTTGACTTGGCAAGATTTGCCCACTCTTCTTTGCAAAAACACTCCAAATCTGTCAGATTGTGAGGGCATCTCCTGTACACAGCCCTCTTCAGATCACCCCACAGATTTTCAATCGGATTCAGGTCTGGGCTCTGGCTGGGCCATTTCAAAACTTTAATCTTCTTCTGGTGAAGCCATTGCTTTGTTGATTTGGATGTATGCTTTGGGTCGTTGTCATGCTGAAAGATAAAGTTCCTCTTCATGTTCAGCTTTCTAGCAGAAGCCTGAAGGTTTTGCGCCAATATTGACTGGTATTTGGAACTGTTCATAATTCCTTCTATCTTAACTAAGGCCCCAGTTCCAGCTGAATAAAAACAGCCCCAAAGCATGATGCTGCCACCACCATGCTTCACTGTGGGTATGGTGTTCTTTTGGTGATGTGCAGTGTTGTTTTTGTGCCAAACATATCTTTTGGAATTATGGTCAAAAAGTTCAACTTTGGTTTCATCAGACCATAACACCTTTTCGCACATGCTTTTGGGAGACTTCAGATGTGTTTTTTGAAAATGTAGCCTGGCTTGGATGGTTTTCTTAAGAAAAGGCTTTCGTCTTGCCACTCTACCCCATAGCCCAGACATATGAAGAATACATGTACCACACAGCCAGTACTTGTCAGATATTCCTACAGCTCCTTTAATGTTGCTGTAGGCCTCTTGGTAGCCTCCCAGACCAGTTTTCTTCTAGTCTTTTCATCAATTTTGGAGCGACATCCAGTTCTTGGTAATGTCACTGTTGTACCATATGTTCTCCACTTGATGATGACTATCTTCACTGTGTTTCATGGTATATCTAATGCCTTGGAAATTCTTTTGTACCCTTCTCCTGACTGATACCTTTTAACAATGAGATCCCTCTCATGCTTTGGAAGCTCTCTGTGGACCATGGCTTTTGCTGTTGGATGCGACTAAGAAAATTTCAGTAAAGACCAACTAGAGCAGCTGAACTTTATTTGGGGTTAATCAGAGGCACTGTGAATGATGACATGTGTATGCTGACTCCTATTTAACATGATTTTGAATGTGATTGCTTAATTCTGAACACAGATACATCCCCAGTTGCACCCTTATGCAACCACATTATTTTAGTTTTTTTTGTTTTCTTCCCTCCACCTAAAAGATTTGAGATTGTGGTACAGTTTATAGGTCACATTAAAGGTGGAAAAAGTTTTGGAATTATTTATCTTTGTCTCATTTCAGTACAGAAACCTGACATTTTAAGAGGGGTGTGTAGACTCTTTATATCTACTGTATCGAAGCCACATGGATGATACTTCCAATCCACCTTCAAGTGACACTAGGGAGTCCTATACTGAGCTATTGGCTGTCCTACCTCCCACCTTCGGATGTGTTTGGCTGTCCTACCTCCCGCTGGCTGTCCTACCTCACGACACAGGTGCCGGGGATCGGGGTAAGTATAACCTGTGTGAGGGGCCCGGGTATTTTTGGGGTTGGATAACTTTCATATCTAATTTTGAATAAATCTAAATACATGAACTTCCAATCCACTTCGGGTGACGCTAGGGAGGCTCGTTCCTGTCATGGCCTGCTATTGGTTGTCCTACCTCCCGCCATCGGATGTTTTGATCCGCTCGATGGGGAAATGCGGCCGTGGCCGTCCTGCCTCAGAAACAACGCGGGTACCTGTGTGAGGGGCTCGGGCATTTGGGGGGGCATTTTTTGGGGTTGGATAACTTTCATATCTAATTTTGCATGAATCTTAATACACTCGTCTACAGTTTTAATCTTCAGTTTCTTCTCAACAGTAGTAATCTCGCCCTGTAATAATTCAGTTGCACTGAATGTTGAACTGTTAACAATATTAAGTCCAGCGAATGACCGGTTTTCATGGCATGCCAACACTGGTCATATAAGGGATCCTCTCCTAACAATATTGGAGTTAACATACATCTTAACCTTCTGAGTATATGCTGTACTTTAACGGCATCTGTACACGAATTTATACCTATGAAACTGGCTGACCTATTGCAAGTGCACTTGGCAGCTGAAGGCATCTGTGTTGGTTCCATGTTCATATGTGTCCGCTTTGCTGAGAAAAATTAAGTCTTAATATATGCAACTGAGAACCAACATTACCACAACCTCTTCGCTTTGATTGACAGAGCCAGTCAGGCATGATCATGTTTATACTGCCTGGCTAAGGTGGCACCAGAGCCTTCTCTGTGGGCACCCGCACTCGAAAAAAAGTTTATGGTGTACCAATATGCCTTAGACTTTTCCTGCCATTCATCAGCGCAGGGCGCACTATGAACGGCACGGGCAGCGCACTATATGCAGGCAGGCTATTGTAGCTAAATGATAAAGTACATGGAAGATATACTATATTGGACTGTAGTATTCAGGTTAAACTACCGTGTTGGAACTTTGTGATAAATAAATGGGTTTTGGGTTGCAGTTTAGACACTCGGTCTCTAAAGGTTCACCATCACTGCCCTAGACCCTACAGTCATTTGTGGAATAGGTTCTATACTCATCACAGCAGATGTTACCTCCCTGTACTCTAACATTCCCCATGATAAAGGGACTTTATTGGTGGAACAATATTTCTCCTTGGACCATGATATTCCAAAAACTATTTCTTATAGATGGCATTTCCTTCATTCTCCATAATGTTTTTGATTTTCAGGGAACCTTTTATCAACAAACAGGGGTATGTGCCATGGACAGTCATTTTGCTCCATCTTACAAGAAACTTATATCCCCCCAATTTGATAAGAAATGCCCTTCTAAAATGCTCAACTTTGACTGAGACTGACTGTCTGAAGTCTAAGACTAAGACAAATTATTTTTCCAGGAATTATATTAGTACATGTAATTCAGGACATACCTCTGTTAGGAAGATCCTTCAACTAAATTGAACATGTTACTGAGAAACCATATACTTTTCAAGGAGATCCCAGCATCCTCTAAAATCACCTACAGTCAGTTTATCACCTTAGGAAAGATCCTAGCTCCAAGTCACCTTAGGAAAACCAAGTCCAGTAAAACATTGAATCCTTTATCTACAAAGACTGGAGCCTACAACTGCAGTTCTAAACTCTCTCTTTGCTGCAAGAACCTAGCACACAAAACTAAGGGGGTTATTTATTAACTAGAAATATGCCTATATCAGGAGTATTTCTGGCACAGATTGCCACTACGACATCACCCTGCTCATGCCAGGTCTAAAAAAGTGGGTGTTGTGGGGAAGCAGACAGGCCAGTACGCCCGCCTCATTTACCGTTTTCTATGCCTGGTTTAGGCGTAGAAAATGGTCTAAATGTTAGACATTTGTTAAATGTTAAATGTTAGACAGCAAGGGAGCTGTCTTACTTTTAGAAGCAGTGGTGGATCCACCGAAGTTATGAAGAGCCTCTTCATAACATCAGCAGATCCACGGCCAGCACAGGGTTTTATTAAGACCGCTGTCTAAAACGCTAGTCTTAATAAATGTTGGGAGTTTTGTTTGAATTTAGGGACACATAGTATTACCTGCTGAGGGACGGGATCGCCCTTATTAGGACAAGTGCCCTGTGGTGAGGCTGCTACCTCCTTTTTTTAGCATCAGGGTCCATCGTTCAGTTAGCCACAGGGCATAAATAGGGTCCCTACACCGTTTGTTATTGCTGCCACCCCGCACATCTGATTTGACATCATCGTGGGAACGGCAGGATACCGCTTATGTGACTGGACAAGGATTTGCTGATCGTCCTCGGTACTGGTAGGACGTGCTAGTTTTAGGTGCTGCCGAGCACCCATGGGCGTAGCTATAGGGGGTGCAGAGGTAGCAGTCGCTACCGGGCCCAGGAGCCTAAGGGGCCCAAAGACCCTTGTGCCACATAAGAAGACACACAAAGCACTGAGGAAGGGGCCCAAGCTGAACTCTTGCACCAGGGCCCATGAGCCGTTAGCTACGCCCCTGCGTGCACCCCAAAAATTTTGTTTGGGATTTTTAATGCTGCTTATCATTGTATAGCGGGGTTCACATACCCTAGGTCCTACTGTTTAATTGACTTTGCGCATTATGAGTGGACACAACTGATTTTAATCGGATTAATAAATGTTATGTTTTAGGATTACCCTTTGAATAATATGTCTTAATAAATGTGCCCTGAAATCTTTATCATCGTTTACGACAGGCAAATCTTTTACCATCAGTTCCTTTGTAAATTATGTTATTTACTTGTTACAACATCTATGTAATCTGCAATATATTGACTGGACCTCACAATATTTTCATTGCAATCACAACCAGCATAGATGGATTTTTAAGCTATCAACTTTACACCCCAATGGACTGAATGAGAATATTGACTCCTCTTTAATTTTGTGTTTCCTTTCTGTTTAAACATTGTCTTATTGTTTTAACCCCACTTCTCCCTTTCTGTTTTCTTGTAGTGTTCTTTTCCCACTTCATAAATACAAACAGTGTGTAACTGTTTGTATGGCCTAACAATTCACTAGTCAAGTGACGAAATGAGTTGCCAATAAAGTACCCATCACCTAACTTCACACTCTTGATGCATCATTGACCATTATCTACTGCCTGACAAGCGCCCTTGCTTAATTTTGATTTCTAAATCCACTATGTTGGGAATTGGTTTCCATGACAAAACCCAACATTTTACCAGCAAAAAAGTGCACTATGCTGCACTACTTTGTCCTGTATTTTTGACAGAATACTGCTACAAAGGCTCAGATACAGATGAGAGCAAAGCCTAACGTGGACTTTTGCATTAAACCCTCCATTAATACCAGCATAGTTGCTCTCTGATTGTCAAATACGGGGACTCTTTTATCCAGAAAGGAGTGAGAAGATGATCACCTGGTTATCTGATCACCCCTCTGTGCCTAATAAGGCCTTTTTTGATGTCATGACCAAAATGTTTACCAGCATCCGGATCACAGCATCAAGTTAGTTGTACCAAACACTCACTCCACACACATCAGTACATTCACATTGTCAACTGTTCCTATATTGTCCATATCCATAATTTTGCATGAAACAATCAGATCACTTCTCTAATGATAACCCACACAAATCCCAAACAAAGCAAGAAAGAATGTGAACTACAGATCCTAGAATTCACAGAGAACACAACAAACTAGAACAAGATACAATCATGAAACTACACATCACAGAATACAGAACAAGCTACAACCTGTCTGGAAGGGAATACACCTATGATGCAGTATATAGACTGAGAGATATGATGAGATGATGCAGTATATAGACTGACACGCATGATGAGACGCTGCGATATTGTTACAACCAGTGGGTGGGACCCACTGGTCAAACCAGAGAATGTGGAGAGTGTAATTCAGCACTCTCACAGGAGATAGGACAGAACGCAGCAAGCGAGAAACTAAACCACTACCTACCGGTTTAGCTAACATGGTTGACAGCTGATTCACAGAGTCAGACAACAGGTAATGCTCCAATAGCTCAAGTTGCAGTAAGAACCATAATTGGTGTGAACTGAGTCTAGTAGCAGACACAGTGGTGAGAAGTGGTATTGCAGAGAAGACTAGAGTAAGGGCTGCAGATGATGATTGTCAGAGGCAGAAGCATGGTCAGAGACAACTTAGAGGTGAGAAGCCGGCATCAGAGGATCAGACAGGCTCAGGTCCAGTAGTTGATGCAGACAGGTCCAGTAGTTTATGCAGGTGGCAGGCAAACAGAATGGTCAAACAAGCTGGGTCAAGCATAGGAGATCAGAACAGAACACCTTTGCTATTACTAATAGTAACTCAACGCTTAGGCAACTTCTTGGAAGAGGAAGCTGCTATTTTACCTTGTAACCCCGTCCAGGGGTCATGCTAGGAGGCAGAAAGCACGTGCCTGGGATGGATCATGGACAGAGGAGGCAGGAGATGCTGGGAATATGACAGATGAGATAGCGGGTATGGCAGACTGCCAAGGCCTAAGGCTGAGTTCACACGAGCGTGTCCGGATTAGGTCCGGATGCCTTGCGGATGCGTTCAGTGAAAACTGTGCGATTTCACAAGCAAAGCCATTCAGTTTTGCCTGCGATTGCGTTCAGTTGCTAAGTTTTTTCCGCACAGGTGCAATGCGTTTTGATGCGTTTTTCATGCACGTGATTAAAAAAACTGAAGGTTTACAAACAACATCTCCTAGCAACCATCAGTGAAAAACGCATCGCACTCGCACTTGCTTGCGGATGCAATGCGTTTTTCACCCAGCCCCATTCACTTCTATGGGTCCAGACCTGCGTGAAAAAGAACATGCTGCGATTTTCACGCAACGGAGAACTGATAAGTGAAAAACAACGCTCATGTACACAGCCTCATAGAAATGAATGGGTCCGGATTCAGTGCGGGTGCAATGCGTTCACATCACGCATTGCACCTGCGCGGAAAACTTGCCCGTGTGAATGCAGCCTAACAGATATATAAACTGACAGATATGACGAGATGCTACGGTATATAGACTGGTAGAGCCATGAGATGTTGCTGTATATACTGTAGACTGACAGTCTTGATGAGATGCTGCTGTAGGTTAGGCTCCTCCATATTGATATGGACAGCGACTGACAGTGAATACCAGGGCTCACATGTTTGACACCATGTTTAGTTCAAACAATTAGCCCATGGGAAGCATTACTTTTGGCTAATTTGTGATCTATACCATTTATTTCTAGACAGGAGCCTACTGCACTTCATATAACAAGTATATGTGGGTATTAATTAAAGAAAAAAAAATAATATATATATATATATATATATATATATATATAAAATCTATACACTAGCAGAAGGAGCCAGCTTCGCACAGGTATATTTCATCTATTTAATTTAATGTTTAAGATATCGACAGTATCCACTATAACAGTGACATCTACAGTATCCCGCCCCTTTAACAGTGACCTTCACAGCGACCTGCCCCTTAACAGCAACATCCACAGCGCCCTCCCTTTAACAGTGACCTACACAGTGGCCACCCTTTTATTAGTGACCTCCACAGTACCCCTCTCGTTAAAGGGAATCTGTCACCTGCCTATCACCATTTTTTTCCTTTAGCCATGTGACATAAAGTACCTTATATCCTGATCTGTTCTTCTTTTGCTTTGTCTCTTGTAATTTTCTATAAAAAACGTTTTTTTATTATGCAAATTAGGATCTAAGGAGCCCAGAGGGACGTTTTTCTCTGCCAAGGAGCCCAGGAACTTCCCCTGATGGGCCCAGCCCGCCTAAATTTGAATCCACAAGATTCAACAGCAGCAGAAAGCGGCGAGGCTAACGGCTCCGCCCCTGGCTACCTCCGCTTTCAGGCAGGAATAAAGCCCTGATCCTCATCTCGCCGGCCGCCGCAATTCTCATGCAGGCGCAGCTGCCCAGGAACGCACATTAGGGGAGCGTTCCTGGGCTTATTAACAGAGAAACGCCCCTTTGGGCTTCTTGGATCCTAATTTGCATAATGGAAAAATCGTTTTTAAGGAAAATGATAAGAGACAAAGCAAAAAGAAGAACAGATCCGGATATAAGGTACTTTATTACACAAGGATAAAGAAAAAAAAATGGTGATAGGCAGGTGACAGATTCCCTTTAATAGTGATTTCTACAATAACCTGCCCCATAAACCGTGACCTCCACAGTGCTCCGTTCCCTTAAAATGTGACCTCCACAACACCCTGCAGTCTTTACAATGACCTCTATAGCACTCCGCCCCTTAACACTGACCTCCATAGCGGACCATCCCCTTAACTGTGACCTCCACCATTCCCTGTCCCCTTAATAGAGACCTTTACAGCGCCCACCCCTTTAACAGTGACCTCCACAACATCCCGCGCCCTTAACAGTGACCTCAATAGAATCCCACCCCCTTTAACAGTGACCTACACAGCATCCAACCCCCTTAACAGTGACCTCCACAGCATCAAACCCCCTTAAGTGACCTCCACAGCAGCCCGCCCCTTTAACAGTGACCTCCACAGCGGCCACCCCTTTATTAGTGACTTCAAGTACCCCATCTCCTTAACAGTGATTTCCACAACACCCTGTCCCCTTAACAGTGGCCTCTACAGCAATCTGCCCCTTCTATAGTGGACCGTCTCCTTAACTGTGACCTTCACAGCAGCCTGACCCTAGGGTGGCCAGAGGTCCGGTTTAAGCCGGACAGTCCGGCTTTCAGACTCCCTATCCTCCATCCGGCACAGGGCATGGACGGACACAGGGATGTCCTTTTGATCAGCTCACACTCAGACAGCATCACTGTGCTGTCTGAGCGTGAGCTGCAGGGAGAAAGTCACCCTCCCTCCCACCCCTGCAGCTGACAGAAGCTGATTTTTGCCTTCACTTTTTCAATACCCAGCGGCTGTGGAGTGAAAGGGCCTAACCGGATCAGGGCGTGGCTCAGCTGGATCTGGGGGAGGAGTTTTTAAATCCGTCTTTTAAGGGTGGCCTGAATGGCCACCCTACTGGCCCCTGAACTGTTACCTCCACAGCACTCTGCTCCCTAAACAGTGTCATCCACAGCATCCTGCCCCTTTATAGCTGACCTACAGCAGTGAAGAAAAATGGCTGGGTTGTTATGGAAACCTGGTGAAAAACTGTGTGTATGTGGAGACCACGGGCCTGCAAGCTTCTATTAGCTGATAAGGGTCATGTGACCAGGCTTCTATTGGCTAATGCATTTTTGGGAATATTTCTGGAACAGTATGTGCTAGAGAGCTGATACCCGATTTAAAACCTTCCCGGACACCTGATATAGACATTTACTGTATTTGCCACTGCCTGATCTACACGAAAGAGGAATTACATGAATCACATGTTATCCCAGCCATTCACATTCTAACACAATAATAACTGAAGTTTAGGATTTTGGCAGAAGTGTTTCTGCTACAAAACCAGTCACTTCATAATGCAATGTATTAGCAACATCAGACTAATTATATACATGCACTATGTTTCTGTTTGTTAGACATTGATACCCTTGAAGTGCCTTCTTGATTACAAGGAAATATATAGCTTTTGAGCGATGCAGCAATTACAGATGGATGGCATTGTGCTCTCTCTGCTGGTCCTCCTGAGAAGAATTAGAGACTTAATCTATTACCTCCAGGGTTCCTTGATTCTGTAGCTCTTCAATCTTCTAGTAATGATTTCCAGTCTGTAACTGCCTCAGTGATTTACACTTTGTAGTTTTCAGGGCTCAGTTTACACTACAGTACACTTTACATATTTTCATGAATAAAAGGGTTTCCCGGGAATACAAATTGATGGTGTATCCTTAGGATAGTTCATTAATGTGTGGTTGTTCCGGGTGCGGAGGTAGGGCCCCCACAAATCCTACAGAGATGGTATGCTATAGATAGATCAGCAATGCTTATTGCCAGAAAAAAAAACATTTAATAGGTTCATGCAAAATGTAATAAGCAACATTTGTTTAGATTATTGGCAAACAAGCATTATAAGGGCTCTTTCACACTAGCGTTTTGTTTTCCGGCATAGAGATCCGTTGTCGGGGCTCTATGCCGGAAAAATCCTGATCAGTTTTATCCCCATGCATTCTGAATGGAGAGAAATCCGTCCAGGATGCATCAGGATGTCTTCAGTTCAGGACTGGAACGTTTTTGGCCAGAGAAAATACTGCAGCATGCTGCGCTTTTGCTCGGCCAAAAATCCTGAACACTTGCCGCAAGGCCGATCAGGAATTAATGCCCATTAAAAGGCATTAATCCGGATCCGACCTTAAGCTAAACGTCGTTTCGGCGCATCGCCGGATCTGACGCTTAGCTTTTTCTCAATGGCTACCATGGCAGTCAGGACGCTAAAGTCCTGGTTTCCATGGTAAAGTGTAGTGGGGAGCGGGAGCAGTATGCTTACAGTCCGTGCGGCTCCCGGGCACTCAGAGTGACGTCAGGGCGCCCCATGCGCATGGATCACGTGATCCATGTGCATGGGGCGCTCTGACGTAATTCTGAAGCGCCGCGGGAGCCGCACGGACAGTAAGTATACTGCTCCCCCGCTTCCCACTACTACTATGGCAACCAGGACTTTAATAGCGTCCTGGCTGCCATAGTAACACTGAAAGCATTTTGAAGACTGATCAGTCTTCAAATGCTTTCAGGTCACTTGCGTTGTTACGGATCCGGCGGGCATTTACGGCGACGGAAGTGCACGCCGGATCCTAACAACGCAAGTGTGAAAGAGTAATTGGTTACTAATTGGTTACATTATTAAATTACATTAAACTGATTCTGCTCTTCATTTTGTTATGTTGTGGCTTCATTTTGAGATCCTGTGCACCTGCTATGCGTGGAAAGATAAATATATTAACTCACTTCATCTACTTAAAAATGTATTTTTTTCCCCACCTAGTCCAGTGGTGGGGAACCTATGACACGGGTGCCAGAGGGAGCCCTCTCTGTGGGAACCCGCACCCTGGAAAAAGTCTATGGTGAACCAATATGCCTTAGACTTTTCCTGCCATTCACCAGCACAGAGCGCACTGAATGTAGACAGGCTATTAAAGCTAAATGATAAAGTAAAGGGAAGATATATTGTATTGGACGGTAGTATTCAGGGTAAATTGCTGTGTTGGCACTTTACGATAAATAAGTGGGGTTTGTGTTGCAGTTTGGGCACCTGGTCTCTAAAAGGTTTGCCATCATTGTTCTAGTCTATTCTCCTAACCCTTAATAACTACTATAATTTTTTAATTTTTCAGTCTATATAGCTTTATGAGGGCTTGTTTTTTGCGGGACAAGTTGTAGTTTTCAATGATACCATTTTGGGGTACAACTTTCTGATGAACTTTTATTAACTCTTTCTGGGAGGGAGATGGGAAAAACAGCAATACTGCCACTGCATTTTTACATTATAAATTTGACTGTGTTTATTTTTCAGTATAAATAACTTAAAATCTTTATTGTCTGGGTCAGTACGATTACAGTGATACCAAAAACATATAGTTTTTTAATGTTTTACTACTTTTTGCAATAAAACCAATAACTTTTTTATTTTTCTTTATATGGAGAGGGCTTGATTTTTGGGGACGGCTTGTATTTTTCATTGGTATCATTTTGGAGTAAATGGCATTTTTTGATCTCTTGTTGTTACGTTTTTCGGTGGCAAGTAAGAATAAATTAGCAATTCTGCCTTTTTTGTAATTTTTTTTTTTACTGCTGTTCAATGTAGGGGATAATTTACATGATATTTATGTAGTCCGGGTCATTTTTTTAATGGGAATTTTTATTGAATAAATTAGGTTTTTAAACTTTTTTACCACTTAATAGTCCCATGAGGAAACTATAATAGACAGCTTTTTGATTGCTTTGAAAATGCAATGCTATTCTGACATTGACCAGCAGGCTGTGCCAGAGAGGAGCAACCTGCTGGAAATTACCCAAAGCTGGTCTGGGGCCTACATCAGACCCCAGGCAGCATTCACACACATCGTCACCCCGCGATTGCATTTGCGGGGTGCCGATGGGAGACAGAGGGAGTCCGCTCCCTCTGTCAGCACTTTACATGCGACGGGCGCCATTGCTCATGTGAGAGCCGGGTCCCAGCTCCCCGCTGCATGGTGGACCCGTGCAGCGCTTAGACTGGGCCGGCGTAAAAAAGCGTATGGGTGGTCACTAAGAGGTTAAAGGGCATCTGTCAGCAAATTTGTACCTATTACATGGGCTGACCTGTTACATGTGCACTTGGCAGCTGAAGGCAACCGTGTTGGTCCCATGTTCACATGTGCCCGCATTGCTGAAAAAAATAATGTTTTAATATATGCAAATGATCCTCTAGGAGCAATGGGGATGTTGCCTTTACACCTAGAGGCTCAGCTCTCTATGCAACTGCTGCACCCTCTGCCCTTTTACATGGTCAAGTGTGACACATGTACACTGCCCAGTACTGTCAATCAAAGTGCAGAGGGTGCAGCAGTTGCACATGCAACAGGTCAGCCAGTTTACAAAACTGCTGACAGATGCCCTTTAAGCAGCAGTAACTTTTTGTTTTTCATTGACATGGCTGTATGAGTCCTCCTCACGCATTGCACCCGCGCGGAAAACTCGCCCGTGTGAAAGGGGCCTTATTCTAACAACTCACTGGGGTGGGCCCCTTTAGCCTACCCTCCGTACAGCAGTCTGGGCATACCCCTACTGCTATGACGGAGAAGTACGTAGGTAGGTAGGTATTCTACCCATAGCCGACCCGAATACAAATATAGAAAAAGCGATTTTTGACATTGCCTTTTTACTTTATTGTTTACACAGAACATATTTCACACTTAATAACCTGGTAAATTAGTTGTTCAGTTTATTTCAGTCGTGTGGATATCTAATTATTCTAGTTTTTTTATTTTGCATGCTATATGCACAAGAAAATTTATTTTATGAAACTTAATCTCATATTTATTATTCTTTGCAAGCTTTTTTTCATGTACATTTTTTCATTTCATTTTTTATAATCCCACTAAGGAATTACCATCTTAAAAAATGATTTTATACTTAAAATGTATTAGCAAACTTCTATGTGCTAATACATTATGCTTAGTGTCTTTTTGGCACATGCTGCAGTTAGGGCAACACCAGTGTTTCAGCAGGATTACTGAGTTTACAATCATGGGATCCTTTCTAGGTATCCAGGACTGACTGCAGAGGGCTTACAGAGGCTTCAATCAGATCACTGGGACCCAATTAGTGGGAGAAATCATCTTTGATCAAGCTCTAGTCGCAGACTGTGGCAACCAATGGGTTAACAGTTGGGAGTGAAGCAACCTCTGATCCTGGCTGAAGAGCATAAGGCTGCTCTAAGAACCAGAGCTGTTAGTTACTGTTCATTCATAGAGAAGGAGTACTCACAGTGCTCAGCTCCCTTTAAAACAGCGATGACAATAGGCAGTGGATGGTTAGTAAGGGGTTAAAGGGATTGTCACATAACAGGTTTCTGTCAATGAGCTGATTGTATAGAGGGCATTCTCATAAGTTTTCCAATGGCATACTGTAATATGGGTGGTTTGGGGGGCAGGGCTCATCACCTCAAACACGTCACACACTGATGACTGGTATTATGCCATTAGCCATGACCCCCCTTTAACACTCACAGTTAAAGGGGGTCATTTTTCTTAGCAGCTCCTTCTAATCTAGATACAATGTGGTCAGGCTCCTATTGCCCTCTCTCTCAGCTCTGCGGATGCCACATTTCTCCATGACTGGTTGCTGGTTGCTGTTGCCTCAATTGCTGCCTGGCCTCTTTCTGTCACGTGTAGTATACTTGAGGAATGACAACCAAAGGAGACCACAGCAAGACAACAGCAGACTAGGCCCCAAGCCTAAGGAACAGGGAGGTCACCACCTAGCAATCCCTAATACTCGCCCTAACTGCTGACAGCATGTGCAAATCTCAATGGTAGAAATGCACATGCGCGGGAACCTAAGACTGCTGAAACACTGCACCAAACCCTCAGTTTAGCGTAACAGGAAAGAGGCAACCAGCTCCTTCCAAGCTGAAGCCTAGTCAGCACAAACACACCAGGAAAAGGGGAAATATCAGCTGCAGGGTAACAAGTGAGAGGCGGAACATATATAGAGCCTCCTAACTTAATAATGAGCAGCATCTGCGAAGCAGTGGAAACCTGTCAGCAACAATGAAAACACGAGAGATCTGTCAGATAGACTCCTGAGCCTTCCGTCTATCTGAACTTCTAAGAACTCTCCCAGGGCCGGCGGTGACACTTTCTTGGCTTGGCTGCCAGATGTATGGGATCCACAGTATGAACTAATTTTAAATGAAACAATATACTGTAAAAATATATGCAGCTATGTTCACAACTGTAACATGGAGACATAATCAACATTTTGGAAACCAAGTAAGGAACTGTATATTGAGTTTAAAAGGGTTTTCTGGGATATTATTATGAAGATAGGTCATCAATATCAAATAGGCAGGGCACCCCGCGATCAGCTGGTAGAAGAGAAGGCCGCGCTCGTCAGACCGCAGCCTTCCCTTAATTGTTTACCAGCTCGCCATCAACATTGCAGCAGTGAGAAGATGTAATTACAAGAAGCCATCCCATTTACTTCTATGGGGTGGCTCCTTCCTTATACACTTGAATAGAAACGAGCCGTCCCATTGAAGTGAGGGGGAGGCATGCAATTAGATCTGCTCACCGTTGCAACGTCGATGGCGAGCAGGTAAAGAATGAAGGAAAGGCTGCAGTATGTGGACTTCTCTTTAACCAGCTGTTTGGAATTGCCAGGTGTTGGACCCTCACATCTGATATTGATGAACTATCCTGAGGATAGGTCATCAATATTAAAATCCCGGAAAACCCCTTTAATATATCTCTTATTTAGACTCTTTGTGGTTCAATTGCTTTTATTAAAGAGAATACAATATAACATTTTGGACTGAGTCCAGATAATATCATGTATCATCGTTATCCACATACTTTTCCAAACATGACAGCAAATAAGGTACATACTTTATGTGATGTATGAGCATGCCAGCTGTTTAACCCGTTCCATACCGCGGTCCGTAGGGACCTCGGTATGGAAGGTGTTAACAGGGAGGGAGCTGCTGTGCCTTTGCAGCCCCCCAATAGGAAGGGATCGCAGAGGGAGGGAGCCCCCCTCCCTCCCTTCCCATCACCCGCTGCTCTGTTATGGCAGCGGGTGATGGTTGCCATGGAAGCTCTCCATGATACTGAAAGTCTGAATAGACCTGCTAAAGGTCTATCCAGACTTTGTAAAGTAAAAAATACAGCACAGTGCACTATATAGAGTACTGTACTGTATTATACAGACACCAGATCCACTGGATCTACAAGAACCAAGTGGGCCTGGGTCAAAAGAAATGTAAAAAGTGAAAAAATGTAAAAATGAAAAAATCACATATCACTGAATAAAAATTAAAAAATAAAATACACTACACATATTAGGTATCACCGTAAAAACCTGCTCTATAAAAATATCACATGACTGAACCCCTCAGGTGAACGCCATAAAAAAAACTGAAAATGGTGTATATAAGCAATTTTTTGGCTAAAAGTGTAATACAAAGTGATCAAAAGGTGTATGCCTCCCAAAATAGTACCAATCAAACCGCCATCTCATCCCGCATAAAATGAGGCCCTACCTAAAACAATTGCCGAAAAAATAAAAAAATGCCTCTCAGACTAAAACATGATTTTTTTGTTTCAAAAATGCTTTTAGTGTTAAATGTAAAAATAAAATAAAAAGACATATTGGGTATCTGCACGTCCGTTAGAATCTGCTCTATAAAAATATCACAAGATCGAACCCCTCAAGTAAACACTGTAAAAATAATTAAATAAAAACTTTGTCAAAAAGCCATTTTTTTGTCACCTTACATCACAAAAAGTGTAATAGCAAGCGATCAAAAAGTCATATGACCCCCCAAATAGTGCCAATCTAACCGTCACCTCATCCCGCAAAAATTATACCCAACCATATGGGGTGTTTGTGCAAACTACAGAATCGGGGCAATAAATATTAAGTTTTGTTTGGCTGTTAACCCTTGCTTTGTTACTGGAAAAAATTGATTAAAATGGAAAATTCCCCCCCCCCCCAAAAAAAATCGAAATTCTGAAATTTTATCTCCATTTGCCATTAACTCTTGTGGAAAACCTAAAGGGTTAATGACGTTTGTAAAATCAGTTTTGAATACCTTGAGGGGTGTAGTTTCTAGAATGGGGTCATTTTTGGGTGGTTTCTATTATGTAAGCCTCACAAAGTGACTTCAGACCTGAACTGGTCCCTAAAAAGTGGGTTTTTGAAAATTTCTGAAAAATTTCAAGATTTGCTTCTAAACCTCTAAGCCTTGTGACGTCTCCAAAAAATGAAATGGCATTCCCAAAATGATCGATACATGAAGTAGACATATGGGGAATGTAAATCAATAACTTTTTTGGGCGGTATTTCTATGGATTATAGAAGTAGAGAAATTGAAACTTGGAAAATTGCTAATTTCTCTAAATTTTTGGTAAATTTGGTATTTTTTTATAAATAAAAATGAAATGCTTCGACTTCATTTTACCACTGTCATGAAGTACAATATGTGACGAAAAAACAATCTCAGAATGGCCTGGATAAGAAAAAGCATTTTAGAGTTATCGCCACATAAAGTGACACTGGTCAGATTTTGAAAAAATGGCCTGGTTCTTAAGGTGAAATATTGTATTGGCTCTATGTTGTATTTCTTTATTATTTCTACTAGACGTTATGAATGAATTGCTAGCAGTCTGCAGTAAAGTTACAGAGGGGAGGTAGTTAGGGGGGTGTCGCCCAATAAATATCATTGTGTAGCCCTAGCCTAAGTGGCAGTGTGACTGTTGCATTTGCATTCATACAGACATAATGGGGGAAATTTATCAAAACTGGTGTAAAGGAAAACTGGCTTAGTTGCAAATAGTAACCAGATTCCACCTTTCATTTTTTAAAGCTCCTTTGGAAAATAAAGGTGGAATCTGAATGGTTGCTATGAGCAACTGAGCCACTTCTACTTTACACCAGTTTTGATAAATCTCCTCCTATGTTTTCTTTTTATATATCTGCACTATAGCCAGCAGTATGTGGACAGTATGGCTAAATGTATGTGTGCACTACAGATCATATTATGCTGCTCTATGGTTAGTGGTCATAATAGCTGGCATTATTTGGGCACTTGTCTTGTATTAGGTATGCACCAGAGAAGGTATTATCAGGGTATCCTAACTACCACTGTTGGACAGTAGTATGTAGGCACTATAGCTAGTTTTTCATTTAATTACTACACACAGTATAGTAGAATGCAGTTTAAGGAATTGGATGTTAATGGTGGATGGGTTGGGTGAGTGATTTATTCTAAGGGTGCAGACTAGAGACCCTCTTTAATATGCAATGAAGCTCTCCTCTATGGCCCAGTCAGCAGCAAAGGTTCATGGATAAAGAATTATTTTTAAATGTCATAGGACAAATTAGTTTGCAAAGAATATAAGACTGTAATTAGTGGTGACAAATTGTAGTCCAACAGGCAGAGTAATGATCAGCATAAGCGCCTGTCTATGTGCCTCATTGAGCAGCATTTACAGAATGCAAACAGTAGGAGCTAAAGAACGCCTCCTCTCTCACCAGGCAGAGACCGAAGGCTTTATTTTTTCCCTACAAAATAACATGAAATGCTTTGAAATGCCCACACAAACTGCTTTGTGACTCACTTCTTTCCTTGTGAAACGAATGAACGCTAACAGCAATATATGTGAATTAGCTACGTTTTCTTTTTACTATAGAACATGTCATTGACTTTAAGGTACGCTATTCTTTTTGATTTGAAAGGACCTTTTTGTGCCAAGGTTTCCCCATTGAAGTCAGTGGAGAAAAAACACATTGCAAATGCATTTTAAAATCTGTTCTCCCCTATGTAACAACAACAAGTAAAATGTAACATGGATAATAAGCGCCAGCTTACTCTTTTAAACGAGGTCCTGCTGGCTGAACTGTACATGACTCATATTTAGTTTGAAGGGGCTGCCCCAGATTTTGATATTGATGGCCTATACTGAGGATAGGTCATCAATATCTAATTGGTGGGGGTCCAACTCCTGGCACCTCTCAGTTGTTTAAAGAGGTTGAGATGCTTCAGTGAGGGCTGTGTCCTCTTCCTAGACCAGTGCCTTTATGTTTATTGGTCATATCCCCTATGCGCAGCTCAATCCTGTACAAGTAAATGATCCTCAACGGCAATACCAAGCAGAGCGGCTATACAATGTACGCTGTGTGGAGGCCTCAGCGCTCTGGGGTGCCAGGAGTCAGGCCCCCACTGATCAGATATTAGTGACTCTATCCTAAGGATAGGCCATCAATATCAAAATCTCAGACATTCCTTTTAAATAAAATCTTGGGCAGCTGCTGTAAATGATCTGCCCGTTTGGCCTGCACCACGGATGTCATCTTCCTGGCTGCAGTGGTGACACATGTGCATACACATCTCCATACTGCCAATCACTGACCTCGGCAATATACAGGACTTCACTGATAAGGCCACTGCATGGCTATGGCGGTGACATGGCGAGCACCAGACGTCACCACTACAGCTGGGAAAACAAACAGCGGCGGGGCGACCGGACCACAGCGCTGGAAATGGCAGGGGTTCTAAATGGCCTAAAAGTGGTGTTTTCTAAATACTTTATTAATGGATTTTGCGGGTTTACTAAGAAAATAGGCACCCACAGTTCTAGGTGCCAATCACGCTTTAGAATCAGTATACTCATACACAGCTGACATATCTGCAGTGTACAGGTATAAAGATTCCACTGTACTGGTGGAACAGGGGCCGTAGCAAACACTGTACAGGCAGGAGTACACATTGCTGCTCACTCCTCTGCTCACCTAAATCCTGCTGCAGCACATTGGTACCGATATGCTATTGCAGGATTTGGCTGAGCGGATCGGGCACAGGCAGGAACAGCGATGTGTGCACACACCCATACAGCGTTCGCTGTGGTGGCTATTCCACCAGTACTGTGGAATCTCTATGCAGCTGACGTGTCCGCAGTGTATGAGTAACGTGTGATAGGCACCACAGGGGACAATTTGAAATTTGTCTTCAAATTTATGTAACAGTAATGGTCTATGAGTCAAATTTATGAAGATGGCGTACAGCACCGTTGTTGAATTTAGAACAGGGAAACTATCACACTCAGACCTATTTTTATCTACCACAGCTAAGGTAGGTCAGGAGTGGTGTGCAGTTGAGACAATTTTTTAAGACCTCTCTTCTATGACGAATAAGCCTAAAAACAACTTACTCCACAGGAACGCCCACAAACAGCTGGGTTCCTTAAGTTGACATATCAGGAGCAAAAATTACTTTGGCCTGTAAAAACAGTTTGATAAATCAGGACCTACAATTTTTTTAAACCACTCCTGGTTTTGGCTTCAAAAAGCATCCAAAAACTTGATCATGTTGCATTAGCCATCACTAAGCATGGTGCATGCGCCTGTTTCTATCCTTGTATGACGTTTTCTCATGGGCTGCGTTGGTCATTGTGCACACTGCCGGTAGTACAGAAATCTTTTTCCGTTCTTTGTTTCAACTGCATACCAAAGCATACATTTGCTGAGAGGTGGTACAAGGGTCATAGAACAGTGGGCGTTTTATATCCCTTATGTCTTCTAGCGCTGTTTGATCCTGGTAAAATAAAATGAACAACCGCTCTATAGCGGAAAGTATTTGTGAAGGAGAAAATACAGCAATGAACAAAAACTTTAATTCTCATCCTTCTTATAACCTCCTAGACAGCGGCTTCCAAGATATATTAATAGAGCGAATCTCAGCCTGACATAAAGGCCTGCACTTGCACAGGCTGCTATATATTCCACTGCCAGTGCTCGCTGAAAGCTGCCAACAAGGCACCGCCGCTTGTATATTTTCTTAGCACATAGAATAGGGATGAATAGCACAAGATAAAACAGATATGTAGCTACATAGAGCACAATTTGGAAATGCCCCTTGCTCACTCATTTACGCACAACATAGACAAAAGCGAGAAAAAAACTGTTGTCATAGCAACGTGCCTTGAAGTATCTGAAAAATCTGCGCCAGTTTTAACATTCAGAACACATTTGCATTTCCTGGAAGCCTTCAGAAACGTAACAATTAGTCCATACCCTGTGTATTCTTGTGAAGGAGATGGGGATTGATTATCTACAGGAAAGATTGGTACAGATTCCACTGCGTTGCTTGGCTTCTTTAAAGTGACCCTCTGGTTCAGGAAAAAAAATCATATTAACTGAGGAACGAATAGAATACTTACATAGTGTCCTCCTTTTCATCTTTTTAGTTGCAGGCCCACCAGTTTTGGATTCCTCTTCTGCCATCCAAGATCACTGCATCTCAGACTACCTGATGCCTAGTTTGCAGTCGGTAGGCTAAGAGACTTCCTGTTGCCCTTAGATTGGCCAGACCTGCTCACGTGAACAGTGCTGGCCAATCCAAGAGCAGGGCTGGACAAGTAGAAAATGTATTGGGCTACCGGTACACAGTATGCATCAGATAGTGAGGGGGTGCAACTATCTTAAATGGCAGAAGATGAGCCCTGGAATTAGCAGATCTACAACTAAAAAAGTACACCATGTGAGAGTAACCTGCTGCTGTGAATTACAAGCAGGAAAACACAGCAGTAGGCAATAGTGCTGATCCTCCGGAGGTGAAGTGGACTACAAGCCCCATGAGCACTTGCCCCTCCCTGCAACCAAGTGCAGGCAGGACCGGTGCAAGGATTTTTGCCAGCACAAGCAAAGCTACATTTTGGCGCCCCCCCCCCCCTATGATCACATCATGAAACTGATTTAAAAAAAAAAAGTTCATTTTGGAGCCCCCCCCCCCCCCTTCTATGCGCCCTAAGGCAGCTGCTTGGTCTGCCTTATTATAGCACCGGCCCTGAGGGGCACCCTAAGGAAAGGCTAAAGAAGGAAGTGGAGCAGCTGCCATCTTAGAGACAGCAGCATGGCCAGCAGAGAGAGAGACTGAGAGGTCTCCACAAAAATATGTGAGCATTGCTTCAGGAAACACAGTACAATTCAGCCCAGACAGCACCTGTGGATCTTGTGTGCAAAGAGAGAGTACAGCTACTGCCTTACATCCACAATCCAGGAGATGAATTGCCCTGCATCCCAGGAGGGTCCTGCCACCAACCGCACAGCCACCCAAGCCTCTGAGTGCTACAGCGCCAGCTGGTTCCCAGACAGGACACTGTAAGTGCACCAACATTAGCACGCTAACGTTTCTGCAACTGGTCCCCAACGTTCAGACTGGGTTAATTGTTAGACAGGAGTTAATAGCAAGCTGAGGGCTAGGAGTAACTAGCAGCAAAGTTATTCTGTATGTGTCTGTTTAAGGTTAGTGTGTGTGCTCACAATCACTGCTTACTGTTACAGGTATCCTGGCCGCTCTACCAGGGGTTTTCTTTATACAGAATTGCAACGTGTGCATTGTTCCTTTTATTGCACTATCTTTGGGAAAGGTTGAACAATGGTGAAGAACACAAAAACATCTGTTGATCAGTTATCTCCTTCCTAGGGTGAATGTGTACTGAGCCGGGCAGGGGCTTCGGTTTCCACCCTGGCAGAAGAGGAAGACCCTCCTGCTATCCTACAGAGCTCAAAGCAAGATTTAGGTGGAGGCACTGTGCCATAGTGAGCTGAGAACCACCATACACCCTGCCTACCGAGGAGACTGCCCAAAGGGGTGTTACAGAAGCGCTCTGTTCGTTCTTAAGTTTTTAACGTGAATTTTTTTTCTTGAGTTGCTTCAAAGGCTAATGCACACAAACAAATTCAATGGGGCCGCATAAAAAGTAGAACGCAGACCATTTACTGTCCGCATCCCTTTGTCTATTCCGTTACACACGCTAAAATATAGAACATGTCCTATTCTTGTCTGCATTACAGACAAGGAAAGGACTGTTCTATTATGCGCCAGAGTAGACGTTCCATCCTGTAAAATGCAAGTGTTGCGGATCCACAATTTGAGGACAGCAAAAATGGCTACAACCAAGTGCAACAATTTTTACAACCAGTCTTTGGCTGTTTCTGCAGAAAAGTAAGCAGCGAATTACAGAAGCAGCAAAAACAAATCTCATACACACTATGAAAAGTATCCATGCATAAACGGACATGTGGATGGATTTTTAAAAATCTGCAACACGTAGATTTTGACTTTAGTGCAACAACCACCATCAAATCTCCTTGAAACTAACATGCCATGCCAAGTTGTTCACATCAGCAGTGGAAAAAAAGAAGAGCAGGTCAACATTTCTTACATTGAAGTCAATGGAAAGCTGTTGATTGCATTTGAGTATGGATTATGCAGTGGACAATGCCAATTTTCTGCTGCAGACTCGGCAGCACATATCGCATGTAAATAAGGTCTAGGAAATGTTCTGCAAGGACACAAGCTTCATCATTGTGTGCACCTCAACACGTGAGCTCCACAGTCTCCAACTAATTATATCACATATCAATATGTACAGCTGGCCAATCTAAGTACAGCGTTAAAGGGCACCTGTCCTGTGTTCTGCGCATGTGCAGCACAGGGATGAGGCGCCCGGATGCCTGGTGATATTCATTGTTGCACCCAGGGACTAATTTACATATGATTAAAAAGCTGCAATAAGGCCATGAAGAAACATAGGAGTGTGGAGAGAAGCATACTTGCTAGACAACCCCTTTAATATGTCATTTGCACAAGTACATGTCCCCTTTACCCATAAGGCAGTATAAATATTTCAGCATTACTATATGTGTAATCCCAGCTGCTTGTAGTGAAAATGCTTGACAAATTTTTGAACATTTAACGATATGAATTATTTCAGGATCTGTTCAGGAAAAAAATTGCATACATGTTCAGTCAGTTTTGTCAGCTATTCCGTTCAGTGTTTCAGTTCTCAATCAGTTTTTGATGCGCTTTTCACGTGTGAAAAAAAAAAATGAATTGCAAACTACATCTCCTAGCAACCATCAGTGAAAAACACGTTGCATCCAGATTGCACGCCAGATGCCTTCCGCTTTTCACACAAGACCCCTTCTTTTCTACGGAGCCAGGGCTGCATGAAAAACACAGCATATCGCTGTGGGTGACAATATATTGGGTTATACATACGTGTCAATAGTATATCTTTTCCAGGTCTTTTCGGTCGGGGAATTTTTTAGGTGAGGTAACAATACTCAGTTATCTGGATAAGATCTGCATATGCATTGTTTCTAGTTTGTTATATAAATTGCTGGTGTGGTTTTTAAACTGATTAGTGTTTTCATATTTACAGTGTATCCATGATGATTCCAGTTGCAGGTGTGGCCTAAGGGCTCGTTCACATCAGCAGTTTCTCCTTTCCGTTCTCCGGCTCCGTTAAGGAGAACGAAAGGACAGATTCTGCAGCTAACTGACACCTAACTGAGCGTAACGGAGCTTCCAAAGACCCCATAGACTATAATGGGGTCCGTTAGTGTCCGCTCAGAACATTATTTTTGAGCAGAGACGAAAGTACTGCATGCAAGTACATGGGGTCTTTAGGCCCGTTACGCTCAGTTAGGTGTCAGTTATCTGTAGAATCCGTTCTTTCTGTTCTCCTGTTCCTTAACGGAGCCGGAGAATGGAAAGGAGAAACGGTGATGTGAATGAGCCCTAACTATTATTATATATGCTTTTTGTCAAGACTGGGTGAGTCTATTAGTTGGAGCATCCTTTCCTCATCAGTAAGTGGGTGAGCCACCACAGAGATTAGATTTTTTTTCTAGAATATAAAACATGCTGAGATTTTTCCTGAACACAAAAATGATGCATGAAGAACAACGCTCATGCACAGACCCATTGAAATGAATGGGTTCGGATTCAGTTTGGATACTATGCGCTTGTTTCACGCATCGGACCCAGATGGAAAACTCATGTGAAAGAGGCATTAGGTTGCGGGGGTTGTCTAAGCTAGCTGAGATACTGAGCCTCATAAAAACAACTGCTTCTGAACATCACAGGAGTCTCCTGCCTTTCTGTAAGTGTGATTTATACCTTAGGCTACTTTCACACTAGTGTTTTTGCTGGATCCGGCAGGGCTCAGCAAAAACGCCTCACTACTTATAATACAACCATCTGCATTCGCTCTGAACGGTTCCGGTTGTATTATCTTTAACATAGCTAAGATGGATCCGTCATGAACACCATTGAAAGTCAATGGGGACGGATCTGTTTTCTATTGTGTCCGAGTTAAACGGCTCACGTCACCATTGACTTGCATTGTGGGTCACGACGTCTTGGAAAGAAAGAAAACCGCAGCTTTCTACTTTTATTATTTTTCAAGCCACTGGCCTTTTTTTCACCTCTAATTAATATGAAATAAATGCAATAACTTATGTACTATATCTAATGACTGTTCTGTACTTTGATTTGACATTGCATTCAGAGGGTTAACTTCTGTTGTATAAAAAAAAGTTCTAAACAGTAAAGTCACAGGACAAAATTAGATTGTTTTAATATGGATGACACTGCATACAGTGCATATTTAACAGCTCAGATGTGTTAGATGTGGTGTGGAAAGAAGCAAAAGGTGTATATTGGTCCTTTAGAAACATCACAATTTACCAAGCATTTTCTTTCATGTGAAGTTTAAACAAAGACGAATACTTTGTGCACGTACAGGACAACAAATATCACACATATAAAAAATACAGCTTACACTGTAAAGGGTTTTCTTTGTATATTTCTTTCATCATTTGTTTTGAAGGTAAAAATACATTTACATGACAGTGATGTTTACAAAAATTTCTCCCAAAAAGGCACATAAGGTATGCAGTTTTATTTATTACTTGTTAAGGGGAATCTGTCAGAAGTGACCATGCAAAACTGTTGACAGGCCTAGTTAAAAGTTGAGGAATGCAGGGCAAATACCTTTTGTGGAGTTTTTAATTATCAGGAGTAGTGCGAATGTGAACTTTTATTCTGCCTGGTTCTGTTCCTGGAGGCAGTGCTTCATTGTGAAGTGCACTCTGCTTTACCTCCCTCTGAGTGACAGCTGTAGCTTCTAACCCTGAAACCACTCTTGCTCACAGTGTAAGGGAGGTGCTCTGAAGCAGCTCAAGGCCAAGATCGCTTGCCAGTGAAGATGCATCACCTGCACACTTGCAGAAGTAATGCCATCGAAAATGTAAGTTCATATTTACAGTACTCCTGATAATGAAAACTCCAACAAAGGTTTGGTCTTGTCTTGCTCTCCCTCAACTCCTACCTACAGCGGTCAGCAGTTTTGCACAAAATACTCTTAAAGACAAGCATTTCAAACTGCAGCATATGAAACATTAAACAAACCATCAACCCTATATATGTATAGAAAACAATTACAGCATACTCCAAAAATACAGCTTGTTCAAAGACGACTAGATGGCATGCACAGTAGTGGAGGTACAGCTGCTTGTGCTGGCATAAGATATACAGGATACACTTTCATAAAGTAATACTGAAGATAAGGGCTAGTTTGTATGTCCATATGCAAGATGTCTCTCACTGATCCTTCCTCTGCTGGGATCCAGTCCCAAAAAGAAAAAAAAGGACGTATGTGATCAAAAACCTGGTTGGATGTGAAAGTTTCCCCAGATTCCTTTGAACTTATACACGTTTTCTTAAGATGAGGAATGTTAGAGTTTATGTGGTTGGTCACACAGTAGGCATGTGCTGGTGACGGATTATTAATACATACCAAATACAGTACATCCACAATCTATATATTGGTTAAAAAAACTAAAATGGCTGTTCAAAAGTTTAACACAAAACTGGAGAGGTCCCACCATACAATGGCTTAATATCTTTCATCTGGTTAATTACGGTAAATTAGTCAAGTACATTAGGGTACTATATACTAAAAATCAGATGTATATTAAAATGGCAATGGAAAAAAATCGGAATTGTTTCAGTGACCATTAGAGATGAGCGAAGCGACTTCAGATGCTTCCTGCTGAAATAAAGATCCATCAAGGACTATTTGAAGACAAGTCCCGTGGCAGAGGTTGCCATGACTTGCCGTGGAAACGGAAAAAAAAATAGCTTAATATGCATGTGCACAAAGATTTATTTCCTATACAGCCTACCAGGTAGGTCATGAAAATTGTCACCCTGATGCTGAGCATAGAATTACTTCATATAATTTACATAATCCCATGACCGTTTCCATGTTGACCACTGATTTCAGCTCCTTTAATAGAGGTATTTATATGAACTGGATGGTAAAAAGAAGCATCAGTTCCACACTGTATTTCTCTTGTGCAGACATTCTCCTTGAGATTTTGGCCCATCAAAATTAGCAAGAAAAGACTAAAAAAAAAAAAGTTGCCCAGCTGATAAGTCTTTATTTTTTATTAATTTTTAAAGGGTAAATTTAGCATAAAATACAAAATAAATGTGACTCGCCTCACAACTCCCCTCTGGTCTCTATCTCCTGGTCCCGCTAGGCCTACAGAAAATACCCGCTTAGCCAGCCACTGACCGCAGGAGTTAACCACCTCAGACAGTCATTGGCTGCGCATCATTTCAAGAGAGACTAGGATGGTTCAGAATTGGATCGGTGAGTATTTATTTTTATGGCATTCTGATATTATTTTAAATGTTACTGGTTGGAAAACCCCTATAAATAAGAACATACTGAACACAAGCCAATGCTAAATACATTTCTGGTGACCTAACTTTTTGATAACTCCTCTACAGAAAAAAAACTAACTTTTATGAGGAGAACTATTAGATGAATCTGAAGTTCTAATACTTTACCTAGACAGCTTTCCAAAATGATTTCAGTTTGTTAGCTACCTGAATGGCAGAAGAACAATTTTCACTATCACGTCAACAGATATTCAGATTATAGAAGACAAGATTTGTTTGAAGATTTTATGCTTGCAAGGAAAATCAATGACATCAAATACATCTTGTATCGGATGCTGTCAGTCGGTGTATTGAAAGCAAGTCTTTTTTTTTTTTAATAGTGGATGGATATCTACAGATTTGAAGACGACTACAGTGGTCTATTATTGCTGTAATGTGGGCAACCCTTTTCAGTGTATTAAAATGATTACAATACCTACAGTATTTGTTCCAAGTGCATTAAATGTTAAAGGGAACCCGTCACCATGAAATGCAGTGCAAACAGCAGGCAGAATGTTATAGAGCAGGAGGAGCTGAGCAGACATTTATTTTATGGAAAACGATTCATCAAAATGTGTAATTTATTCATTGCCTCAGTAGCCAAGTATCTATGTATACCCTAGAGAGAGCAGTCAGCCACTGATAGGATGGCCCACATGGCTATAGAGCGGAGAATGAGAAGACATTTCAGTGAATTACAAGTTTTAAATATATCATTTCCCATAAAACCATATAGAAATCTGCTCAGCTTCTCCTGCTCTATAACATGCTGCCTGTAGACTGTACTGCATTTTCATGGTGATAGGTTTCCTTTAACTTCCACAAAAGTGTGGTGTAAGTAAGGCCTTCAGCTGGAGCTGGATTTTTAGGCAATGGCAACTGTACTGAACGTTAATAATTGATTGATGAGTTCTACGTAACTCCGTAACAGTTATACTGCCTTCTGAGGAAATTGGCTAAATCATTTAGACTAATTATCCTGGTACACTTCACTGTCATGTTGTTGGGAGGATAGATATAACGGGGTGGAAAGAGAAGTAAAGATTTGTGTCTTCTCTAGATGAAAAGGAAGAACAGGATGCGCCTGGTCATTTCAGTTCCTCTTGGACAGAGTGATCCAAGCCTCTTCTTTTGGAGAAGTCACAAGTTCATACTTGGTCTCCATAACCTGACCTTTCACAGGCAGTAAATGCAGCTTCCTGATGAGAACACTTAGAAGTATGGTAGCTACCATGTAGGCAAACCTAAGGCAGAGAAATGAGAGCATGAGAAATGGCTACAGCATAGTAAAGGAACTGAGCACTGGTTAAACAGAGAGAATTTACATATGTTCACTTATTTTTATAATATCGTATTTATTGAATTTTTTTGTATTCATAAACAAACATTTGAACATTCATTTTGACAATCAGTAATAAAATAATCCGAGTATTCATTACATATTTCGATGAACAAGTCTGTAGCCTAATCAGTTCACTTATTTTTCACATGAGAAAATCATTTTTGGCACTTTTTTTTTTGCCAATAAGCTTACATTTTTCCTTGTCAGTCTTGTCATAATATACAGTGCAGCAGTTTGTGATCGACGCACGCGCAGCTGTGAGATTTCAGCACCAAGCAGGATTACATTGCCTGGCCCTGCCGGTCAAAGCGATTGGGCTGCAGCCAGCAAAGAAAATGAGCAACAGGTGCACCAAAGGGCTAATTTGCATGCAATTAAAAAACGTACTTTTCAGAATTGGCGGCACGTATGAAGATGGGACAAAGAGGATTAGAATCTGGTGACAAGCGCACATCTATAGAGGCACATAGTTTTATTGCTAATGGCTGCGCAGTCCTTATTAGTTTAACAGGAGCCTGCTGTGGCCTGTGCAGCCAAGAAGCAACTGCGATCGGGCTGTGTGATCGTACCCATAAAGGTATATTCACAAATCAATAGATCTGTGGCAGAAATTTCATCTAAATGGGGCTTGCAGAAATCCTTCTACTTGTTACCAAATCAACCCCATTGAAAAGTATGGAACAGATTTTCATCTCTGGAATTTCTGCAACAAATCTGCTGCATGTAAATATACCTTAAAGGAGGCCAAATGTGATTGCTGAGGGTCCTCCTGGATGCTAGCTCTTAACTTGTGCTGCAGCATTATCAGTATCGCAACCGTGATTGTATATTCAAATGCTGTGGTTGAGGACAGATTTTGTTCAGTCCGCTTCATCTGAATGAGGTTGTTTTGGAGGTAAACACATGGATTTCTGGAAGCCCCATTCAGATGAATGGAACCGCGATGCAGCTGTAGACATTTCTGCAACAAAATCTGCTGCATGTGAAGGTACCCTCACTGCATCAAAAACCCATGTTAAAAAAAAAAAAGTTTTGTGATGTGGTAATTAGTGATGTGTTTTTCTCAGGTCAAACATGCAATCGTGGAGGAAATTACCTCTTCTCAATACTGTGGTGAATCTGGGTAAAGGCAGATGCAGTTTTCAAATGTGCTTGTCAACTACAACATCTCCTGGATCTCAGGATGGAATACCTTACGGGGGTTGTTCAGCTTTCTGGACCCTATTCACTTTCGGTAGTAGCCTATTGATAAAAATCATACACCTGCATCTCGCCACTCCGGCTCCCTTCAGCGGTCTTCCAATTCCCTGTCCTGTAAACCTTCAGGCGCATAGGGTCACATGTGCTGCTGCAGCCAATGACTGATAGAAGCAACGTGCATGACCTTGTCCGTTCAGAAGCTTACAGTGCAGGGACAGGAAGACTACTAAGCAGTCAAGTGCACCAGGGGTGGGCCCAAGCCACTCTGTGCACCCTTGCTTCTCTGCTAGACCCAGTCTCTCCTTCTTGATTGACAGGGCCATTTGAGATGGTGATACAGGAACCTGGTCCTGTCAATTAAAAACTTTAAGAAACAATCCACACATGGCAGAATTAGTTGACTGAAAATCAGTTGCATTAATTTTACTGGGGCTTGCAGAAATATTTGTGCTGCCCCGAAAACAACCTTACTTTCACACTAGTGTTATTCTTTCCCGGTATTGAAATCCGGTAAAGGGTCTCAATACCGGAAAACGCTTCCATTTTTCTCGCAATGCATTCTGAATGGAAAGCAATCCATTCACAGTATGCATCGGGATGTCTTCCGTTCCGTCCCATTGTACGGTATTTGACCGGACAAAATACCGCAGCTTGCCAGCATTGCTGCACTTGCAGGCATTAATTTCCATTGAAATGCATTAATGCCAGATCTGGTACCAAGTGATCCGGAAATTGCTGCATCATCAGATCCAGTTTTCCGGTCTGTGCATGCTCAGTTCTTTCTAGCTTTGAAAAAATCAAATACCGGATCTGTTATTTCAGATGATACCGAAAGACGGATCCAGCATTTCAATGAACAAGTCAACGGATCTGTATCCGGAAAAACTGCTTTCCGTTTGCATACGGCTTGCCGGATCCGAACAACGCTAGTGTAAAAGTACCCTCAGATGAACTGAGCCGATTTGTAGTTGCAGAAAATTTCAGCAACAAAATCTGCTGCGTGTAAAGTCACCCTAAGGCTAATTGCACACAATCAGGAATGCGTGCAGATTTTCAGCGTGGAAAATCTGCACTGTAGGTGACGTACATTGTATTCTATGAGAATTTGAAATTCTCACGAACACTGTGTGGATTTTTTCCGTGCGGATTTTGACCTGCCGTCCGGATTTTAAAATCTGCAACATGTCAATTATTTTTTTTTTTTACTTTATTTTATTAAATCCGCACCATCTGATGCAGATGGTCTGCACGGAATTCCCTGTGAACACTTGTGGATTTCAGTGCCGATTCTCCGCACATAAATCCTGAACGTGTGCATGTACCTCAAGAGTACTTTTTCTCCAGAATGAAGCAACGGATCTCCAAGTGAAAAGTACCATCACGTTCAGCTAGCCCTGCAAGGCACCGCGCCAGGTTGAACCGTGAATTGGTGAAATACTCCCTATAAGTTGATCACTATCCGCTATAGAGGCCCCGCTCTGCCTGCTCACACTGTCAGCACTCATGCACATTTGTGACACAACAATATATCATTTCATCTCTCTAGTAATCACTTGTACAAACACCGCACAATTGTCAGGCCAATTATCGGGAACGAATACTACTCCTTTGTTCCGGATACTCGGCCCATGTAGATGTGCTCCCGATCACCCAACGACAAAGTGAAATGATCTTTCATGCAGCACACTAAATCATTGATTCTGGGGGGCAGACTGCGCTGTGTGAACAGTGATCTGCTGCCCAGAAACAATGAATCTGATAATGGCAGTAACCCTCGCTCATCCTCATACAGTGGGAGCAATCACTGCATGTAAATGCAGCTCTTTACTTCCACTGACAAGCAGGCTCTTATTGGGAAAGAAAGGTCCTAGATAATAACCTGCTCAGCCGGTAGTGTAAATCCGCCTTTAGTCTATCAAAACCCCCAAAAACAACATTACCATGTAGGTTAGAGCTGGGAAATGATCATCGAGCAGTCACACAGCAGAGGATCACAAGTGCAAATATGCATTATAAGTACAGCCTGTTGTTATGGGGAAAAGGCACCTACATTGTACAAATAACCCTCGGAGTGTCTGCAGCACTCAACAAGAAGCACAAAACCATAAAATAGGAGATAATTTATGACTCCCACAGGCCTGTGCGTTACTTCAGATGAAAACAGCAGCAGATCATCTATCACTGAGCCTGCAGAGATTCATTCATCCACCAAGCAACGGGCACTTCTTTCCAAAACTAATATATGACCACAGACAGAGCTGGTTATTCCCGTGGAAGAGCTGAATGCATAGCATATATTTCAAACAAACCTTAAGTGTTGCCTTCAGTGTCCAGAAGCGATTACCGAGTGATGTGCTAGCTCACGTGGATATTGGTATTCTGAAGCGCTTTTGTATTGAATAATATGATTATTCTAATCTACGGCATATCCTCTTGACTCGGTGAAGTACCTTCCAAGTGATATGTCTTCTATTAAGTGTGGGGCTGGTGAGCCCTATTTACTGGGGCTAGGGTATTGACACTTAGGCTGCATTCACACGGGCGTGTTTTCCACGCTGGTGCAATGCGTGATGTGAATGCATAGCACCCGCACTGAATCCTGACCCATTCATTTCAATGGGGCTGTGTACATGAGCGTTTTTTTTCACGCATCACTTGTGCGGTGCGTGAAAATCGCAGCATGTTCTATATTCTGCGTTTTTCACGCAGCCCTACCCCTATAGAAGTGAATGGGGCTGCGTTAAAAACGCATTGCGTTTTTTACTGATGGTTACTAGGAGATGTTGTTTGTAAACCTTCAGTTTTTTATCACGCGCGTGAAAAACGCATCAAAACGCATTGCACCCGCGCGGAAAAAACTGAACAACTGAACGCAATCGCAGGCAAAACTGAATGGCTTTGCCTGTGAAATCGCACAGTTTTCACTGAACGCATCCGCAACGCATCCGGACACGCTCGTGTGAACCCAGCCTTAGGGTGGATTCACATCACGTTTTATACCTCCGTTTGATGTATATGTTAGAAAAAAAAAAAAGGATACAAAAAAGCAGCACACCACATTCTTGTATCCTACACAGTCAAAACCTATATGGAACTCTATGGTGAACGGATGCCACTGTATGGCATCAGTCTGAAGCATCTGTTTAACGTATATGTTAAACGGATGAGATAAACGTGATGCGAACCCAGTCTTCACACTTTGTTGTGCCCTGCGCAAATTTCTGTTTCTTCATATCTGAAGAGATGACAGGTCCTCTTTACATTTAAGTGCAGATATGGACAAGTGCATACGTGAAGGACAAGGCTGATTTTTGGTGCGTTTGGGAAACCACCATCTGTGACATGGGACAGTGGCATTCTAGTAGGGCATTTATTTTCTATAGGACGCATGATACAAGTGTGCCTGGAGTAATAGGTATAGAGCTTTGATTATTTTTGTAATTTTATATGATTTTTATAGGAAAGACATAAGTATTTCCATTCTTTACTAAATTAGTATGATCATGGAGTCGCCATCACAGCCTGGTACAGAGAATTGCAATGTCCTTTGAACTGGTGACTAGATTTAAAAGCAGTTATCCAGGAACTGATAATGATGACCTATTCCTTTTACACTATATTGGTAGGACAACTGAATTTGTGTTCAGACTGGTCCTCCTATACACAATTGCAATGAGCTTTGGGCTTAAGAGCTCTTTAGATAAGGGCTCATTTAGACGGCCGTATGCTGTCCGCCAAAATGCGGATCCGTTTTTTTTTTGCGGATCCATAGACCTCAATACGGCCATGTCCTGATTTTTACTGACAAGTATACGACATGTTTCATTTTTTTTGCTGAGCCGTGCAATGGAAGAAAAGGATCCATAGAAGTGAATGGGACAGTGTGTAATCTGCAAAAAAACAGATCAGCATTTTTGCGGATAGCATACGGCCGTCTGAATGAGCCCTAAGAGTTACCCAACAATTCCCAGGAGATAAGCCATTTCTCCCCTCCCCTAGTTGCCGTACAAACACACATAAACCTGTGTCTGGCTGTAAGGCAACTGACTGCAGCATGATCCCTCCCTCAATTGTATGACTCCAATAACAGATTAGAAGGATTCAGGAAGAAATCAATACCGGTCTTCTCTGTGGGTTTTCACAGCTTCTGAAATTAGCAAGTTTTTCTTCAGTTCACTTTTTTCATTCACTACTAGAATTACCGCACCACAGAAGTATATTTGGGATATCCTATACATGCAAGATTGATGCTTTTCCTATTCTGAAATATTCAACTGGCAGCTAAATTCTGAGACTCCATTACTTTTTTATCTTACCTAAGTTCAGGGCACTCCTGGCTTCCAGAAAAGCCTAACAATGTCAAGTTCTGCTTGGCTGCTTCTTCTTCAAACCGTTCTGGATTAAATCTGAGTGTAGAGAGAACACTTTCAGCTATGCTTACTTTATGTTTTCAGAAAGATAGACGCATCTTCAGGAGCAGGAAAAGCCTTTTTATAAGGCTTTCAGAACCTCAAGGTTTTATATACAATACAAAAAGGCATGAAAATGTACAAATGTCAAAGCTGGAGATAAAGAGATTCTGTACGCGCATGGCATACCTGTAAGAAGATGGCCAGGCTGTGCTGTCCTGTAGAACTACACCAAGCGCATACAACACAAGAGTCTGAAAACGGAAATTAATTACAACTTAGGTACAGAATATAATAATGCACTAGACTGCTTAATCATGAGTGTGACGTATGTAGTTCATAAAACATTTATGTTACGATGTTTATGATATTTATTTTGTATAAAAACTCGTTTGTCCTCTTCCTGGCTGCAGCTGTCCTTCTGTAAAAGTACAGCACTGCTGGGGGTGCATGTACATGCACAGAACTACGGCCTCTGTAAGGGGTTTTCTGGGAGTTTAATACTGATAGCCTACCCACAGGAGAGGTCATAATTATCTGGTTGTGGAGTTCTAACTCACAGAACCCCTAGTGATCAGACATTTTGTGCTTTTATGAGCGCCACAACCTCTTCCTAGCCCAATGATGTCACGTTTATCGGTCCCATGGCCTATTTCCATCCAAGTCCATTTCAGGTGCTTGGTGAGCCGTAAGGAGGCTGCAGAGCCTTCAAACAGCTGATCTTCAGGGGTGTCAGACCCTCACCGATCAGATATGGATGACCTAAGTTAAGGATAGGCTACCGCATTTAAATTCCAGATAAAACTCTTTAAAGAGCCTATAGCATAAACTGCCATTGCCATCAGAAATGCCCAAGTGACCTGGTTTTGTAAGGCACCCCCCCCCCCCCTTATCGCTCTCAGCCTGAGTGATTAGGTCCCTTTGGTTTCCCTTTGTAAAGGTGTGCTGTTCTAGTTATGTTTGGCATCGATCTAGCTTCTTGTCTTCTGTCACTCCTCACTTCTACCAGTCTTTACGAGTAAACTATGTCTGACCTGTTTGGCTATGATTACTGCCTTAGCTACTGCAAATTAGGCTAGGGCTACACAGTGACATGTGTTGCACGACTTCTTGTAGCAGAAAAGTTGCGCAACATTTTTTATAATGATATTCAATGGTATCGGACATGCTGTGACATGAAGTACGTGGCAGTGCGACACCATTGACTAGGATTACAAAAAATGTTGCACGTCATGTGTCGCAGTGTAGTTTTACTCTTTTGCGACATGTCACCAAGTAGCTCTAGCTATCTATCCATTCACATGCCAGCTGTCGCTAATGGAGACTAGACTACTCCATATGGAGTGACCTGGGGATTTCCTGTGGAAAAGTCCAAATCCACATGCAGGAGTTGAGGGTGAATATGTCTCAGTCCATAAAGAGGTTGTCCACTTTTGCTATATTGATGACCTATCGTTAGGATGGGTCATCAATATCAGATTGGTCTGACTAATGGCGCCCCCGCCGATCAACGGTGTGAAGAGAATGCAGCGCTCCTACGACACTGCAGTGGCGAGCAGGTGTAATTACATCTCCGTCATTACATTCACTTCAAAGGGACGGCTCTACTATTCAAGGAAATAGGATGGCGGAGCTGTAATTACACCGGCTCGACGCTGCAATGTCGAAACACCTGATAAGGAAGGGGAGGGGGCAACAGTAGGAGCCTGCTGATCGGATATTGATGACCTATCCTGAGGATAGATATTCAATATAGGAAAAGTAGGGAACCCCTTTTACTCCATTCCCTGGTTTAGGCCTACACCAAACCCCTAAGTGACCAAGAGGGTCCACATCATCTTCAATTAGCCTTGTCATAGTCCTGTGTGCCTGAGCCCTAAGGCTGGGTAGAACAGCGACAAAAAAGAGCTGATCTGCATAGGGTCTCCCAACTTTTCTCCTTTAGCAGATGTCAGAGTCAGGAGTAATTGGGAATGCTGTTTTTCAAAATGTCAGATTTTTTGCTTCCATAGGAGATAAGCCGTGTCCAAACATAATAAATGAGTAACAAAGATGTGAACACATTTTACCAGGAAAACCAACACTTATTTCACTATTCTTCTTTATTACTTAAATGGGTTGGCCCATGTCACCCATTGGTGGCATATCCTAGCAAGGATGCCACCTCTAGGACCCACACCTAACTCTAGTACATGGGCCTCCAAAGCGAAAGAGAGTACACCACCCATGTGCAACATGCTCTCCATTCACTTCAATGAGAGCTCTGAAAAGAGCTGAGCGAGTGTGCTCGGCTATTTCTGGAACTCCCATAGAACAGAGGACGCACAGTGCAAGTGCAGCCACCTCTCCATTTACCTGTATGGGAGTTCCGAAAATAGCCTCAGCTTTATTTTCGGCACTCCCATAGAAGTGAATGCAGGGTGGCATTTGAGGACACCATTTTAGAGGAAGGGACGGGTCCAAGAGGTGGGTACCTATCTAACATTGGGGCATATCCTAGCGATATGCCACCAATGTGTGAGATGGGCCAATATGCCACCAATGTGTGAGATGGGCCAACCCCTTTAACATAAAACATAAAAATGTAGATGTTCGGGAGACAAGAAAAGGGAATGTTTCCTTTACCTCTTTAGGAATGACATGCTGGTCAATTCTCCCTTCAAGTTCTTGCAGACGGGCAGAGATTGGAGTGAGGCTGGCTGTTCGCACTGTCTCACACAGTATCTGCCGGCAATAGCTGTAGTACAAGAGAGCAATAGTAAACGTGATGAAAAGGAAAGCATTATAACAGACGTTTATTATATATTTCCAAAATGGTTTAAGGGAAACTCTGGGTAGAACTGTGTATGCAGTCTATGCAAATGATTATTAATACGTTCATTTAAATACCATAATGGCTTAGAGGGTGCAATAATAAATATCACCTTATTATCTGTACTACTGTATGTTTCAAACATATCAAATTAAATATTGCATTACTTATATCCTAGTGAAGGAGTATCTGATGAACACTCTGAAACACTAATAGAGGTTCGAGTGCAAGCGTGAATATCATTAAAAGCACTGCAGATGGAATCTGGTGGTACTATTAGGCCCCTTTCACACGGGCGAGTTTTCCGCGCGGGTGCAATGCGTGAGGACGACGCATTGCACCTGCACTGAATCCGGACCCATTCATTTCTATGGGGCTGTGCACATGAGCGGTGATTTTCACGCATCACTTCTGCGTTGCGTGAGAATCGCAGCATGCTCTATATTGTGCGTTTTTCACGCAATGCAGGCCCCATAGAAGTGAATAGCTGCGGAAAATCGCAGCATCCGCAGCAAGCGCGGATGCAGTGCGATTTTCCCGCATGGTTGCTTTCAGCAACGGACTCGATCTCTATTATTTCCTTATAACATGGTTATAAGGGAAATAATAGCATTCTTAATAATACGCATAGTAGAATGAAGAGGAAGGGTTACAATAATAGTTAACTTAGTTTAGCCACTTGATCGCATAAGTGCGATCTGTCTCTTCTCAGCATCAGCTAAGATCTAGTGACTCAGATGACGCCACATCACATGGTCCATCTTACCATGGCGATGGACCATGTGATGTGACGCCATCACAGGTCCTTTAGTTCTTAGCTGATGCTGGGAAAGAGAGGACAGATCGCAACTACGCGATCAAGTGGCTAAGGTAAGTTAACTTATTATTTTTAACCCCTTCCTCTTCATTTTACTAAGCATTATTTATTAAGAATGCTATTATTTCCCCTTATAACCATGTTATAAGGGAAAATAATAATTCTCAGAAGACCCGAAACCGGACTTCCGTGATGAAGTCCGGCTTCGGGTCTGGGTACCAAACATGGCGATTTTTCTCACGTGCGTGCAAAACGCATTAGAAACATTTGCACCCGCGCGGGAAAATCGCGCATATTCCCGCAACGCACCCGCCTCTTATCCGGGCGTCAAACATGACGCCCGTGTGAAAGAGGCCTTACCGTGCTTTAAGATCTACAGGCACAACTGAAGACTTAAAATATTGATTTACATGTATTTAAAAAGATGATTAGTAATTTGATGCTGAATATTGTGCAAAAAACATGATTTGTAATAGTTTTTTTTATTAAAAATTTTGTGTTGTTAGGCTTCTGAAGCTTCTATGTTTCACAGTACATAGCAGTTGTAGAAATTAATCAGTCTGACTGTCTGTCTGAGAACTCAGTCTTCAGTCCCTTTCTGACCCCTTTTGAAAAACCTTTTTCTCTGATTTATGCCTCCTGTGCACACTCATTTCATTTGGACTGAACCTTCATTTTGGCATAAATTAGCTTAGATCGTTTAAGAGAGGTCAGAGAGGGTTTGGAGACCTAACCATGAGAAAGCCAGTCTGACTGATTTTTCACATATAGGCTTTCTGCAGCTACTATGTTCTGTGAAACAGAAGTTGCAGAAGCCGACAAAAGCAACCATTAAAGAAAAAAACTGGTAAAAATGGTGATAACAATAAGATGATATAAAGTGCTATGCTGGGATCTTCAGAGATGGAGGAGAGGACAGAGAAGAAGAAATAGATCATACAGAATTGTCTGTAGGTCCATCAGGGAAGCTGCAATGATGTAGACTAAAATAGAGTGGTCTGTGTGTAAAGAGGGAGGGGGTAGATTTTTAGACTTTGGTTGTATGCTACTAAAATTTTATATGGACAGAGACTCCTACAGAATGAGCAAGTACAGACAGTACTGTATATAGCTCATGCTATAAACATGCATCACAAGATCTTAACGGAGTTGTCTCATCTTAGACATTGGTGGCATATCGCTAGGATCTCCAGAACAAGACCCCGAAAGTGAAGGAGCATGTGCAATGTGTGCTTCATTCATTCCTGTGGGAGTTCCAAAAATAGACGAGTGAGCACGCTCGACTATTTTTGAAAGTCCCATAGAAATGAATGGAGAGCGCACCACAAAACCGTGGCCACCGCTCGATTCACTTCAATGGGACGCTGGAGATAGCTAAGGGTACTTTCACACATGAAGCAGCGGATCCGTCTGTTTATTTGTACAGACGGATCCGCACTCTAATGCAAACGCTTGTATCCGCTCAGAACGGATCCGCTTGCATTAGCTTTAAAGAAAATGACAAAGTCCAAAACGGATCCGCTTTTGACTTACATTGAAAGTCAATGGGGAACGGATCCGCTCAAATGCACCATATTGTGTCACTGACAACGGATCCGCCCCCATTGACTTACATTGTAAAAAACGGATCCGCTAGGCTCGCTTCTTCAGACGGACACCAAAATGCTGCATGCTGCGCTTTGGTGTCCGCTCCAAAACGGAATAGAGGCGGAACGGAGTTTGACTGATGCATTCTGAACGGATCCTTATCCATTCAGAATGCATTGGGGCTTAACTGATCCGCTTTGGACCGCTTGTGAGAGCCCTAATGGAAGGTGGCCACATATGTGGCTGCTCTCCGCTCTCTTCGGGGGTCCTGTTCTGAAGAGGAACACTGCTCTTCTTTCAGAACTCCCATAGTAGTGAATGGAGCGCATGGTATGCTCTCCTTTTTTGGTCTGTCCTGTTGTAGAGATAGGTGCGGGTCCCACCTCTGTCCTAGCGATATGCCACCAATGTCTAAGATGAGACAACCTCTTTAAATTCCATGTCAACATGACACTCAAAGATTTCTTTCTAGTAAAGCTTCCATGTTTGGCTAGTCCTCCAGGAGGGTGCTCTTGATTAGAATACAGTAGCATTATTTTTTCTTTAAGGGAGTGGTGCACTCTCTTAATGGAGCAGTTGAAGGTTCAGTAGGCGCAATATCGCCCATTAGCTTAGTTTTGGGGCATCTCAAGGATATTCATGTTAACATGTTATTACATTATCAAGTGTTAAAAATAACTAAATATTGGAAAAAGCTTTCAATATTATTTGAAATGGACAATAAAATCTGAAATGAACGAAGATACCACCCAGAGGAAGTTACACCAACCTGAGCTGTTCCATGTTCTCCATTGTGATGGGTCCTTTCCAAGGACCTGGGTGATCTCCTTGTACAACTTTTTCTTGAACACCTTCTGCAGTCGCCAAGAAATAAATGGCCCATGTGCATACTGCAAAATAGAGTGCAAGTCTCAGGAAACTGTGCCATGTAAAAGTGCATGCAGTATTTTCCTACAGACAGCCATAGTATTTCACCTTACAGAGTGGGGATGCTCTCACACAGATTATTCGCACATATTTCTGCGACTGCCTTATTTGTCCGAAACCCATGTTCTTGCTGCAGTAACAATCATATTCAAATGACTGGAACCGATTTTCAGTTCAAAATATTTCTGCACCAAATCAGTGCGTGAATATTCCCATAACACAATTCTATCAGATGGGGTTATTTGTTTAATTCAATATTCATAGAAAGCTTTTTTTTCTTTAATCATTAGTATGCCATTGAAAATTAAATACAGCAAATTGTTATTTTTAAGAATCTTGGAGAAAGATTCTCAGTGTGAAGACAAAGTGATCTCTGCTATGACACTGCTGCATAAGGAAGGATTCATCTGCTAAATAATCCTCACTAGAATAGTAGGTGAAGGACTGGAATGACTGACAGAATGAAACCTCAGTTGTTCTCTTAGGCCTAAATAAATATGCCCACATAGGAGCAGTGTCTAATGAGAAGCCATGACAGCTACCCTACTGGGATAACATAGAGGAGATGTGGTGCTATAATTAAGTCGCCACCTCTCAACTCTTTGCTGGTCTGAGTATCAAGAGAGACTTTCTACCATGCTAAAAGTCCAGACAAAGAGAAGTTAAAACTCTTCAAAAATTACTCAGAAAACCATCCACCCATTTTCATGTAAAGCATATTATATAGAATATTCACATATAGGTTGTTAAAATGTGCTAAACTTTTTTGCTCAAAGTGTCCTTTTAAGAAGCAGTCAGCAGTTCATGCAAAGCCAGTCTAGTTAATTAGTGATGCACATTTTGAATATAATTTGTGCGCCAATTCATTACTAATCTGAATATCATTCATATTTTGTGGATCGTGCGATTTGGGAACCGCCAAACCGATATAGTTGTGTGAACAGCCCCTTATTTGGACATGACCAGAACAGGCTCGCAAGACCCTTGAAGGAAGATTGAAACACAAGGTATACTGGAAAGTTGGCTGAGCTGTATCTACACTCATCCGGTAAACTGAGTTTCTGCTGTATAGTGTGACTGCGTCATTGGCGTATATTGCTTCCTTTGCTTGCTAGATACATTTTTCCATCACATTATACACTGCTCGTGTCCATGGTTACGACCACCATGCAATCCATCATTGGTGGTCGTGCTTGCACACTATCAGAAAAAGCACTGGCCTATGCGTGCTACCAAGGTCCCGGCCACCAAATAGGCCGGTGTTATTTCCTATAGTGTGCAAGCAGGACCAACGCTGACAGATTGCAGAGTGGCCATAACCATGGAAACAAGCAGTGTATAATGTGGTGGAAAAATGAATCCAGCCAGCAAAGGAGGCAATATGGATAATAATACATAATAAATGCTATTTGCTGAAGTGAGACAACTCCTTTAACCACTACAGGACCGCCTAACGCACGGATGCGTCCGACCGGTGGTCCTGTTGCTCTGGCTGGACGCATCCGTGCGTCATCTCGCGAGACGCGAGATTTCCTGTGAACGCGCGCGCGCGTTCACAGTGGTGCGCGTCTCACCAGATATACTGCAGCCTGCCAGCGATGATCAATCGCTGGCAGGCTATAGATGCAAAATAAATCGCATCAAAGTGGTATATCAGACGCTGTTTTGTTAACAGCGTCTGATATACCTGCTACCTGGTCCTCTGGTGGTCCCATTTGCGATACCACATGAGTGACACCTTTTTGCAGCCAAGATGCGCAACGGGGCCCTAAAACCAATGAGTACCTTTAGGATTTCACAGGGCATTTTTATGCATTTGGATTCTCACGCTTTAGGGCCCCTAAAATGCCAGGACAGTATAAATACCCCACATGTGACCCCATTTTAGAAAGAAGACACCCCAAGGTATTCCGTGAGGGGTATGGTAGAGTTCATGTAAAATTTTATTTCTTATCACAAGTTAGTGGAATATGAGACTTTGTAAAAAACAAAAATAAAAATAAAAAAAATATCAATTTCCGCTAACTTGTGCCAAAAAAAAAAAAGTCTGTGAACTCGACATGCCCATCACGGAATACCTTGGGGTGTCTTCTTCTAAAATGGGGTCACTTGTGGGGTATTTATACTGCCCTGGCATTTTAGGGGCCCTAAAGCGTGAGAATCCAAATGCGTAAAAATGCCCTGTGAATCTTAAAGGTACTCATTGGTTTAGAGCCCCTATGCATCTTGGCTGCAATGTCACTCATGTGTACATACGTACTCAGGAGAAGTAGGGCAATGTGTTTTGGGGTGTATTTTATATATATACACATACTTTGTGTTTTATACAAAGTTGACAATTTACAGAGATATTTCTCTCACCCAGCATGGGTATATGTAAAAATACACCCCAAAACACATTGCCCTACTTCTCCTGAGTACGGCGATTCCACATGAGTGACACTTTTTGCAGCCTGGGTGCGCAAGGGACCCAAATTCCAACGAGTACCTTTAGGTTTTACATGGCTGCTCACAATTTAGCCCCGCCCAAAATGCCAGAATCAGTAAACACACCCCACAAATGACCCCATTTCGAAAGTAGACACCCCGAGGTATTCACTGAGGGGCATAGTGAGTCCGTGGGAGATTTTATTTATTTTTGCCAGAAGTTAGCAGAAATGGAAACTTTATTTTTTTTTGTGAAACTTGTGAAAAAAATGAAATGATACATGAACTCACCATGCCCCTCTGCGAATACTTTGGGGTGTCTTCTTTCTAAAATGGTGTAATTTGGGGGTACTTTTTGCACCATAGTTTGTAAACGCTGTAACTTTTACCCAAACCAATAAATATACACTTATTGGATTTTTTTATCAAAGACATGTAGAACAATAAATTTATAGAAAAATTTATATAGAAATGTAGTTTTTTTAAATTTTACAACAGAAAGTGAAAATGTCATTTTTTGCAAAAATTTCGGTCATTTTTGATTAATAGCAAAAAAGTAAAAATGTCAGCAGTAATGAAATACCACCAAATGAAAGCTCTATTAGTGAGAAGAAAAGGAGGTAAAATTCATTTGGGTGGTAAGTTGTATGACGGAGCAATAAACGGTGAAAGTAGTGTAGTGCAGAATTGTAAAAGTGGCCTGGTCATTAAGGGTGTTTAAGCTTAGGGGCTGAGGTGGTTAAGGGAACAGACAAAAACAATATTTCTCATTTGTGCTTTTAAAAGGGGGACATGACTTTTTATTAAAATATCACGTTGGAGATAAGATTCATGATAGACCGAAATCTCAACCATCACATCTGACAGCAGCAACAATTCCTCAATATGTTCACTTCAAACCCTACCCCTGTGCCCTTATGTTTGGTACAATTACCAGAGCAGGGTATGCATGTCCTGCTAGAGATAGGGCATCATTTATACATGGAAATCCACACCATAAATTACCTGGGGAAATGCTAAAGCATCAATGCAGCATACTTAGGATACTTTCACACTTATGCGTTTTGCCTGATCCGGCAGGGATCAACGAAAACACTTCCATTATTGATAATACAACAGTCTGCATCCGTTATGAAAGGATCCGGTTGTATTATCTTTAAAGGATAACTGTCTTTTTTTTGCTAGTTTATTAGAGCTAGGCTTGTATACCAGAGTTAGTCTGTCAATAGTTGTCAAAAGATCTGTAATTACCTTATAATAACAGCTTTCAATAATGTCCCCTGTCCCTTTCCACTGCTCCCTTAAAAGACCGTTGCTATGGCTTGTCTGTCTCTGGCTAAGGGTCCTTTCACACTTGCGCTCTTAGGATCCGGCAGGCACTTCCGTCCCGCCGGATCCATCAGAACGCAAGTCGCCTGAAAGCATTAGAAGACTGATCAGGATCCTGATCAGTCTTCGAATTGCTTTCAGGTTACTATGGCAGCCAGACGCTACTAGCGTCCTGGTTGCCATAGGAGCGGGAGCGGCATACTACATTCCGTGCGGCCTCGGGCGCTCAGAATTACGCCAGAGCGCCCCATGCGCATGGGATCACATGATCCATGCGATCACGTGATCTATGCACTGGGGCGCCCTGACGCCATCCTGGAGCGCCCGGAGCCGCACGGAATGTAAGTATGCCGCCTCCCGCTACATTTTACCATGGTAACCAGGACTTTAGCGTCCTGGCTGCCATGGTAACCAGTCCGAAAAAGCTAAATGTCGGATCCGGCAATGCGCCGAACGACGTTTAGCTTAAGGTCGGATCCGGATTAATGCCTTTCAATGGGCATTAATTCCGGATCCGGCCTTGCGGCAAGTGTTCCGGATTTTTGGACGGAACAAAAAGCGCAGCATGCTGCGGTATTTGCTGCGTCCAAAAAACGTTCCGGTCCTGAACTGAAGACATCCTGATGCATCCTGAACGGATTTCTCTCCATTCAGAGTGCATGGGGATGATCCTGATCAGGATTCTTCCGGCATAGAGACCCGACGACGGATCTCTATGCCGGAAAACAAAAACGCAAGTGTGAAAGGGCCCTAAAAAGACAGGAAGACGGAGGGGCGGTCCTTCACACTGCATGCCTGCATTAGGCTTCAGAGTGAGGAGGCGTGTCTCTCAGTAATCCAATCTGATTGGCTGGCAGGGAGCTGCTGGCTACAGCAAGTGTGTATGAGAAGTGATGGAAAGCAGTTTTGGCCTCAGAGAACTGGCAGAGAAGCCATCTTGAGAAGGTCCTCATATTGTAAATGTTTAAACAGCCGTAACGAAGGGAAAAACTCAAGGAAAACTGGTATGTGAAGAAACTAAAGATTGCTTTATGCATAATGCTGCTGCTGCAGCAAAACATATGCTAAAATAGATTTTTTGATGAAAACATGACAGTTACCCTTTAACATAGCAAGGACGGATTTGTCATGAACTCCATTAAACGTTAAAGGGAACCTGTCAGCAAAAAATAGCATAGTAAGCTGTTAACAGTACCTCCTAGTGCCAGATAACAGTGTCCCAATGCACTTTTTCTTCTTTTTGCAGCACTTGGCCTCACAGAGAAATCGAAGTTTTATTCAGCTGCCGCCCCGTGCTTCAAGTCAGGCTTGAAGTCATGGGGGCAGCGGCCTAGGCGTCTCCAATAGTGCTCTCCCCGCCTCCTGCCTCCTTGATTGACATCCCGAATCGCAGTGCGGGACCGCGCCTAAGCCCGCATGCGCAGTAAAGGGCGGCTGGAGCGGCTGCATGCGCCCGGCATCTATGCGTATCGAGCGCGATTGGAACAGGGTGTCGGGCGCATGCGCTGTAGCCAAAAATGAAGCCGGCTCAATGTACGCGCCGGAGCCGGGACCGCGCTCCAGCCGCCCTTTACTGCGCATGCGGGCTTAGAGTGCGGTCCCGGCACTGCGATTCGGGATGTCAATCAAGGAGGCAGGAGGCGGGGAGAGCACTATTGGAGACGCCTAGGCAGACGCCTAACTAGACGCCTGGTTAAAGAACCATATTGGAAACAGAAACAGTACATGCAAAAATCTTAAACATGTTTTCTGGGATTTTAATATTGCTGATAGGTCATCAATATCAGATCGGCCAGGTACTGACTATTCTATGATCAATATTAAATTCCCAGAAAACCCCATTTAAGCAAAATGTTAGTGAGCAAAGAGTTTGTCCAGGAGTGCAACACATGGAAATAGCTGTATTCTGGTTATTTAATGTTAAACCGATGGCAGTGCTGACCCCAAGATTTACAGAACGCAGGTGGAACTATAGGTCCTGAACATATCCATATATACATATATCCATCCATCAGAAATTACTAGAACCTGGACAACCTCTTAAAAATACTGCTTGAATTAACAATTTTCCATGCTGTGCTAATGCTAGTTTCGAGGTCGACATATCATGCATCATACTCAACGAACTGATGCTTATAAAAAAAAAGAAAAAAGAAACCTTTACCTGCATCTACTACATCCCAGATGCAGAATAAAAAGTCAAGCACTAAATTAACTTTATACTGGAAAACAAAAACAAAAAAAATGTAGGCAGAACTGCATGTAATTCTATATATTTAAACAAAGATTATACCCTCAGTATAGTGCAAGTAGAAAAACGCAATTCTATTGGCGGGCTGTTCTGCAATACTTGTAATGATTTGGCTTGTAACTAAAGAAAACGGCCAACGACAAAACCAAAAATTACTATTGTTGATCTTGCTTGATCATAACAACAGTACAATTAGTACCTATTGCTAGGAGATATTAATGCTCTTTGCATGCCAATTTTGCCTGATATTCTTGACAAACACATCTGATGCTGGATTGTGTATATAGTCATTTTCCACCATTTACCCGCTTCCTTACCAGGCCAATTTTTGCAATGGGCCTAACTGCAAATAATATTTAATTTCTGAACCAACCTACATGTATTTGATGTTATTTTTCAAAGGACCTTAGACCTGTGATGGCTAACCTCCGGCACTCCAGCTGTGGTAAAACTACAACTCCCAAGATGTACACAGGGTTTTTTTTTTGCCTTCCTTTGGATCAACTTGCAGGATGACAGGCTGAACTGGATGGACAGAGGTCTTTTTGTCAGCCTTATAAACTACCGGTATGTTACACTTGCTTGGCTGTTTTCAGAACTCCATAGAAATGAATGGAGCATGCTGGGAGTCGTAGTTTCACCACAGCTGGAGTGCCGGAGGTTAGCAATCACTGCCTTAGACCTTTCTTTTGTGCTTTTAGACAGATACATTTTTTTTAAATATTATAGAATATTAAAGAAAATTTTTTAGGAAAAACTGAAAATTATGAAAAAAATTGTATATTTTACCTTTCTTATAAATTTTTCTTTCAGTTACCAAAGATTTCAAGACAAAATATTTCTAAAACCATTACTGTAAGTTTAAATTGTGAAAATGGATGCTACTTGTGTAATTTATCTACTGGCTGAGCCCATCGCAAGATTTCAAAGGACTGGAGCGCATTTTGGATTTTGGCGGCCTATTTTTCTGCTGTGGGTTCTATGGCACCACCCTGCCAGAACAGATGTTGTACAGTGCCAAAACATTAAAGTGCCTTTTTTATATTGACTCCCTAAGCAATTCATCTGGGGAAATTTGGACATTTTAGACTTCTGGCTTTATTTAAAAAAATGTGTGCGTTTTTATATTTTACGCACAAAAAGCTATACTGAAATACGGCTAAAACAAATACTATTTTCGAACACTATAAAATGAATATATTTAAAAACAGAACGTATTATAGAAAAAGGAAAGAATGTGTGTACATTTGTATATTTTACACACAAAGTCCGCTATACCATTTTAAAAACGTATATTTTTTTAATGAAAGAAGTGGAATAAAATGTGTGTATGCGTGAGTAGTCTGTTATATTATTGCTAAAAATGATAACTATAACTTTTTTTATTTTCTTTCCTGTAGGAAGTGGTTAATTCACATATAGCAGGATCACAGTTCACATTACAACCAGCAGTGTGTCACACTCACAATCTTAGTTGAGTGTGCCCTTGCTGGCCTTTCACTCTGATTTCATGCCCGGAGACCACTTCGGCTGATCTCTGGGATCTTCACTGTCACGACAGCTGTCTAAAGACAGTGTGATCACGGCAATCTGCAGCAGATTGTAATGTAACCCGCTGCTTTTTTATGGTTGGTTACAGTTACCTATAAAGTCACGGGGGTAAGCAAGTGATTAAAGGGCTCAATCTAGTTAATTCTAGTACATTTATATGATAGTAGACCTCATCCTTAGGTCAAGGTTAGATGGCATGTCCGCCAGCAGCTACGGTGCAACCAAACACTACATGCAGCAGTGCACTGCTTTAAGTGCCAAGACAGTTGCAAACATTGAATACATGGATTACTTTGAATTGTATTACCGCTATATTTACTGCGCATATAAATGTGAGGTTCTTCTGAGCCCATCTGCTAATGACATGGGAACCTACACTAAGACCCGACATCATTTTGGCACAGTTTTCATATTGGCTGGTAATGCCTATGGCATTTTTGTGGGTAGAACGTTTACCTGCAGAACTGTGCAGCCATTAACAATCAGTTTGAAAACGCTTCTGACATGCCGCTTAGTGCAGGTTTTTCCTGCTCTATAGCTGCTCAGTATAGCCTTGCAATCAGAGTAAGGGCGCATTCACACGACCGTAGTGTTTTGCGGACCGCACATGGCAGCAACTATAATAGAAAATGCCTGTTCTTGTCCGCAATTGCGGAAAAGAATAGGACATGCTCTATGTTTTTGCAGGGCCCCGAACGGAACCAAAGAACACCGTGTGCTGCCCGCATCTGACATATATATACAAAATATGACATATATAAATGTTATTCAGTTTTGGAGATCTGTGGCTGATTGGTCAAATCAGATGGTCAGTACTACTCCTTTAGGGTTAGTCTATTGGTCCCACCAGCTAGGTCAGTTCACAAAGCCAGTCCAATCATATACTCTATCTACAATTGAACTCAGTATACCAACTGAATCTAGAGGTGACATGTATTAACATTAGCTGAATTAAGGATCGAGGTAACAATTGGATTCTCAATAATAGGATATATAGTCCACTTGTCTTGTTTAGTTGTGTCCGATTATATTTGTAAATGAAATAGTCCCACAGTTCCGGTAATACTCGGCCCTAATCGATCCGTAGCTTGACTTTGTAGCATGAGCAGTAACGGACTTAAGTTTCACATTAGTGACGCCCTTCAATACAAATAGTATTGTCCCACATGTCCCGTTCCTCTGCAGACCCCTGACAGGCTGCCGAGATGTGCTCAAACACCGACTGCAGTCCAGCATCCCGGCTGTGTTTGAGTCGGCGTCCCACGCTCTGTTGGCAGTTGCTCGATCACGTGATGAATGTTCACGGGGTGTGAGTTCGAACGAACAGAGGGTATCCTTCGATGCTATTGAATTCACATGAGCTCTCAACTCAAATGAATTTTAAAGTCGACAGTGCACTGTTATGTAGATGCAGATTATATTGGTTCAGGGGTGAGAATTCGCATTATGCCAAACGCGTTTCGGGGATCACTTTCTCCTTCTTTAGTGGCAACGAATAGACTAACCCTATTGACTAACCCTAAAGGAATAGTACTGACCATCTGATTTGACCAATCAGCCACAGATCCCTGAATCCGAATAACATTTATATATGTCATATTTTTACATTCATTTTATTGCATTTTATATATTTTTTGTGATTTACTATTAGAAGGTTATTTTTTTAATGTTTTAATTAAACTATTGAGATCTGGAGTCATCCAGGTTTTCCATATATTGTGAGTGCCAGTCTTTCAAAACTTTTATTCGACAAGAGCTTGGCCTACCCGGAAACAGGATAAGCATGCTTAAAAGGATGTGCCTCAAGTTGTGATAACTTGAAAAAAATGTGGCAAATTTGGTCTCAAACATGACCATAAAGTAAGCCAATGGACAGGTGGTATAAACTTAGACTGGGGAGTCCAAAGGTGTGCCAGATTTATCATCTAGCCTCAGCCACTCTGAAATCTGGTGCATTTTTTGACTGTCTAGTCTTAGGTTTAGACAGCGTAAATATTAAATAGGATTGACAAATAGGCCCGTGTGCTTATTGCTTATAATCATAAAAGTGATGCAATTCAGAAGAGAAAGCTTTAGACTGCCAGTAACAGTATCGAGAGGTTAAAACTTACAGTTTGCTGTGATCACACACCCTGCCAAGGAGAAGATCATACAGTCTTCTAGAACCTGGAAGAAAAACAGTCTTTTAGATTCTGACAATAATGAGATGCAGTAAAGAGCAAATTCAAACTAGGTCAAAAGGAAAATGATCTGCATAAAGTCTAAAAAGGCACATTGCTGCAAAACTGCCTCAGCAGCCCCATTTTGATTGCTCATTCAGACTTAAAATGAACATGAAAGCTTAAATAGAGCATAACCGCAGCGAAGAACAATACTTTGCTCAAAGGCGGAAAATTTGTAAGCTAAGAATACAAAGTCCTATACACTGTAAACTATTTTTGATGGATTTACAGTTAGAGAAGCTGCGGTACATTAACATATCTGCACAAAAGATCCCTGAAATCTGCAGTTAGCAGAGCTAGCCGTCAGTCACTGATAGATGTACACGGGGGTGGGCTAAGGTTCCAAAAAAGCAGAGATATAAATAGTTTTACAGAATCTTTTCCCACAAAACTATCTATCAATCTGCTCAGCTCCTTCTGCTCTATAACATGCTGAAGATTGCACTGGCTTTTGTGGTGACAGGTTGCCTTTAAATAGCCCAGTATTGGTGGCCCAGTGGGCAAAGATCTTGCTCTGTGAAGACATAACACATTTTTTCAAATTGCAAAAGCTCTGACAGAATGTTCAATGATCATGTTAAAGGCGTATGCCTCCCCAAGGTTTCATGTGATTTGTTTCATCACACTATCCTTAAAGTGCTCCTTCCTTGTTTCTGTGTATTCCGTTCTTTCACAAATCACATGAAATTCAATTTAAAGAGGACCTCTCACCGCTCCTGACATGCCTTTCTTAATAGCTTCATGCATTCCACAGGTAATAATAATTCTGGGGCATCTATTCTTATGTATGTTGTGCCATTCCTTTATTATTTCTACTAGAAGTTATAAATTAATTGCTAGCAGTCTGCAGTAAGGGTACAGAGGGGTGGTAACCAGTTGGGGGTGTGTATCTGCACCTTCTGAAAATGGCAGCAATGATTGGATAGAGTAAGTCTGTGCAGGTACAACCCCGCAACTGGTTACCACAACTGGTTACGTCGGCCCCATAGAAATGAATGGGAGCAGTGGCCGTGCAAGCGCTGTGTGCTCCCATTCACTTGTATGGGGAAAGCGCTGCGGTGGCCAGACCCTGGGAAACCCACTCTCCTCGCTCCGTTCTTGGTGTAGGTGCGGATCCCAGAGGTGGGACCCGCAGCTATCAGACAATGGGGGTATATCCTAGCGATATGCTCCTATTGTCTGAGATGGGAATACCCCTTTAACCCTTAGGATACCAGAGTTTTTTTGTTTTTGCGTTTTCATTTTTTTCTTCCATAACGTTTTTATATTTTTGCTCACGTAGCTGTATGAGGGCTTATTTTTTGCAGGACAAGTAGTACTTTCTAATGTCACCATTAATTATGGCATACAATGTAGTGGAAAGCGGTTTAAAAAATTCAAATGGGGTGGAATTGGAAAAAATGCAATTCCTACACTGTTTTATGGGTCAGTACGATTACCCATATGTATAGGCTTTTTATGTCTAAAAATAAATTTAAAAACTTTGAAAAAAAAAATTTTTTACATCACCATATTCTGACCCACATAACTTTTTTATAGTTATGACTACTGATCTGTATAGGGCAGGGGTGCACAACCTTTTTGGTCTGGGGGCTGCATTGTCACGTCGGAAAAAAAAAAAAGTTAATCAGCGCTTGTTTGCATCTGCCTATTAGCCTAATACACAGGCTAATGCAAAGTGACTGGGTTGGAATGATCGCTACCACAGTCATTCCTCCCTCATTCACTTCTATCGATTGTCGGTAGCAGATTCCTAATTACACAGTGAGATGTGCTGACAATAATTGTACATCTTTCATCCTAACAAAAAAATTAAAAATGCAAATCGGCTGACAATCGAGTGATTCCTTGTTTATCAGCTGATCGGCGGCACGATTATACCGACCAGATATCAGGAATGAGTGTCTCTATGAACACTTGTTCCCAGTAATTGTCCTGAATATCGTGCCGTGTATCAGAGGCTTAGAGATTTCCTGGTAAAAAGATTTTTAACACATTCCTGCAACATGGGCCTGAAACAGAAGATTCATACTTTCCAGCTCCTGCTGTCTCCATCTTCTGGTTCCGGCGCTGTTTACATCCGGCTGGCTATTGGCTGAGTCACTTGTACCTCTCCAGCCAATGACTGGCTTCAGTGGTGATGTGGCCACAAGCAGAGTGTCACCGCTAAAGTCAGTCATTTCCTGGAGAGGTGCTCCAGGACCGGGAAGATGGAGACAGTGAGAGCAACACGGAGCAGAAAAGGAGGAAACTTCTGTTTCAGGGACTATGCTGCAGGAACTTGTTAAAAATCCTTTTAACTGGGAAACTGGTTTAAGTGGCGATGCTTCCTTCCTGCCTCCTATTCACAAATGAGCACTTTCCTTCACTGCAGAGGACGGCGCTCACTGGTTATTATCACCTTCTGCACCCCCAGATATACTGTAGGTGCCCTGTAATAACCAGTAAGCATTTTCCCTGAAGGCTCACGCACACGGCCATTGTTTTACTCCGAGCCGCATTTTCTACGTGGCTTGAATGTGGACCCATTCACTTCAACGGAACCGCAAAAGATGCAGACAGCACTCCATGTGCTGTCCGCAGTCGATTACTCCTTTCTGCAAAATGCAGAACACACATGGCTGGTGTCCTGCGGACCAAACCAAAAGGAATGGTCGTGTGTATGAGGACTTACTAGCCGGGAAAGCACTTATTGGTCTGGTCCAGTCACTGTTTTGTGATTTAGATGGTTCAAACACTTTTTTGGACTACCAAAATAACTTTTGAAGCTTTTTATTACATAACACATGGCTTTTTAATATATATTTTTTAGTTTTATTAGGGAGAAACTAAATAAATATTACTTAAAAAAAAAAAATTTGCACAAACTATAGCTCATTATTTAAATATACAAATTATTATATTTAGTTCCCTATATGTGTTGGATCATTTTATTATACTTTTTTTTATATATATTTATGCAAAAAGACCTTTGAGGGACACTGACTTTTTTATTTTGCACATCTTCCATTTTTTTCCTTTTATTTGTATTGTATTTATTTTGTATTTTTATATTTTTTTTATTATTTATTTTTAAAATATATTTTTGCCACATAATATGACAAGTGAACAATTTTATTTTGCACTTTTTCCTTTTTATAGTTTTCTTTTACTTGTATTTTTTTTTTACATATTTTTGCAGCACTGTATGTCCCCCAAGAGGTCTTTAAAAGATATCTGGGGGACACGGACTTGATTTTTAATTTTGCACTATTTTTTATTCCTTTTATTTGTTTAATTACTGTCAGAAACATCGGGGTATCCAGTGCACAGGCGCGGACATCCGGATCCTGCGCGCAGGCACGGGATTTGGCCACTGGAGGAGGAGGACAAGCTGAAGACACTGGGCGGGCCGTCTGGGTGAAAGGCGGAGTGGAAAGTTATGAAGATGAGCGCGCGCCTGGGCATCGCCCGTTATGACGCCGCCCCTGGGCACCTTCAACTGTGATTGGCATCTGCAATTAAAGTGATTTTCTGAAGATCGGTAGGAGGTACAGCAAAAGGGGGAGAAGCTTTTGAATGTGGGGGCAATTTTGCAGAGAAAGATGCGAGTGTTGAAAAATGGGTTTTTGGGTGAAAGACTCCCTTTAAAAGTAATCAACTTAAATTCTGAATTCTTTATAAAGGGAATTTATCAACATGACATTATTTCAGCTGTATTTTTATTGTAAAAATTTTAATGATTATTTATGTGACTATCCTTATAAAAACATGAAGTATTGCAGATTTCACATTAGGCACTCAAAAACACAGTGATCAATGTTTTTTTAATCAAACTACTGTGGCATTAAAACGTCATGAATTACGGCGCACGTCATATTTGCGGCATCATTTGCAACTTTTGAGCTTCTCACCACTGGCAAGACAACAGGCAGGGTTTAGCAAGAGAGGAAAACACTGGCTTAAAGGATATGGACAACTTTGTAAAAAAAAATAACAATTTTTTTTACACCAATTAATTTATTTTGTGGAGAAAATCATTTCTCCATTTGGTTGTGTTATTATTTTTTGTTTTTGTTCTACAGCCTGCTGTGCTTCCTATGACCGCAGGCTGCTCACAGTGAGTTTACAGAGAATCATCAGATGACGGATTCTCTGTAACTCCTCCTGGCTCCACAGGGAAGTGCGCACTGTCTCCCTCTCCTTCCTCCCCCTACCTCCGTCAGGATGGCCCTGTGGTGCAGTGTCCGCAGTAACATACAGCTGACACTCTGCTTGAGACAGCTATTTTACACTTTCCATGCAGCGGTCTTAGGGACCGTTGTTAGGAAGGGCTAACCATCAGGCAGCTGCTCTGTGGCAGCAGCCCGATGCTTGAATGGTGCCCCCCGGTCAGCATGGCAGAGCACGTACAACACCCCTGCCCCCTTTCAAGATGGCAGAGCGCCCCCTTTCTATATCCAGAGTGCGCAGCACAAACACCCGCCCCCACACACACACACTTTCGGGATGGCAGAGCGGCAGTGGGGAAGAGTGAACAGTGTATTGTAAGCCATCAGACCCACTGGATCTTCAAGAACCAAGCGGGTATGAATCAAAAAAAAAAAAGTTAGAAAAAAGTAAAAAAATTAAAATAAAAAAGAGAATAAAAAAAAGTAAAAAAAAAATAAAAAATTCCTGTAGTCCCACATAATTGGTTAAAAATAAATAACACTAAACATCTTTGGTATCACCGCGTCTATAAAGGATCATGTTACTTTTATCGCACGGTAAACACCATAGAAAAAGAAAAAACTATGATGGAATTGCAATTTTGCCAACCGCACTTCCAAAAAAAAAGTTATAAAAAGTGATCGAAAAAGTCATATGTACCCAAAATTAGAACCAATCAAACTGTGACCTCATTCCGCAAAAAGTAGCCCCTACATAAGACAATCATGCAAAAATTAAAAAAATATGGCTTTCACAAAATAGAGACAAAACCATGATTTTTTTTCAAAAATGCTTTTATTGTGTAAAATAAAATTTTAAAAATGCACATTAGGTATAGTCTTGTCTGTAACAACCTGCTCTATAAAAATCATGTGATCCAACCCATCTGGTGAACACCATAAAAAAAAAAAAAAAAAAAAGTGCCAAGAAAGCAATTTATCACCTTACATCACAAAAAGTCATATATGCCCCAAAATAGTACCAATCAGTCATCTCATTCCATACTTAAAGAGAACCTGTCACCAGGAAATTCACTGATAAACCAAGCATGCTGCCTTGTAGGGCTCACTCTGCTGAATATAATGATACCTTTCACTTGGTGATCTGTTGCTTTATTGTGGAGAAATAGTACTTTTAATCATATGCTAATGAGCTGATTTGAGTCCAGTAGTTGATATGAGTCCAGCGTTTTTTCTATTTAGAGCTATAGCCACTCCCCTATTCACTTCTTCAGTTGTAAAAGGGGCGTGGTTTATTACATCATTCATTAATTTTAATAACTGGAGGGAAAATGACTAACAGGGAATGCTTAGGTAAAAAAAAGGGGAGGAATATACTATTGAAGTTAGTAATTATAATAAGGGCTAGTTTATTCATGGGGTGATAAACACATGATGGCTGATAAGGGACATGTCGCCGTGGGTATGGCAGTTAGGCTTTAAAGTGAAAGGCAGCAAGGCTTGTATTGGCTATAATGCAGGTCATTTTTTTAAACCACGCCCCTTTTACAACTGAAGAAGTAAATAGGGGAGGGGCTACAGCTCTAAATAGAAAAAATGCTGGACTCATATCAACTACTGGACTCAAATCAGCTCATTAGCATATGTATTAAAAGTACTATTTCTCCACAATAAAGCAACAGATCACCAAGTGAAAGGTATCATTATATTCAGCAGAGTGAGCCCTACAAGGCAGCATGCCTGCTTTATCAGTGAATTTCCTGGTGACAGGTTCCCTTTAAGTCAAATTGCTCAAAAAATTAAAATATATGGCTTTCAGAAAATGGACACAAAAACATGATTTTTTTTCCCCAAAAATTCTTTTATTGTGTAAAACCAAAATAAAATAAAAAATAGACATACTGTATTAGGCATTGCCGCGCCTGTAACGACCTGCTCTATAAAAATCACATGATCTACCCTGTCAGAGGAACACTGTAAAATACAAAAAATAAAAACTCTGCCAGAACAGCCATTTTTTTGTTACCTTGCCTCACAAAAAGCGTAAATTATATACTTACTTATATACATACACACACACATATATATACATACACACAGTGCTGCCCATAATTATTCATAACCCAGGCAAATTTTGACTTAAAGTTACTTTTATTCAACCAGCAAGTAATTTTATGACGGGAAATGACATAGGTGTCTCCCAAAAGATAATAAGACGATGTACAAGAGGCATTATTGTGGAAAAAAACATTTCTCAGCTTTTATTTACATTTGAGAAGTCCAAAATTATTCATACCCTTCACAAACTGTCACAGTGTGTGGAAATCCAAAGTTCTATACCAGGTATCCTCAAACTGCGGCCCTCCAGCTGTTGTAAAACTACAACTCCCACAATGCCCTGCTGTAGGCTGATACCTGTAGGCTGTTCGGGCATGCTGGGAGTTGTAGTTTTGAAACAGCTGGAGGGCCGCAGTTTGAGGATGCCTGTTCTATACCATTCCAAATAGTCCAAGCTGTTCTAAAGCATCCTAATTACCCTGATTGGGAACAGCTGTTTTAATCAACTCAACAGGTGAAAAAAGGAGCTCTCTGCAGTTGGTTTGTGGACAGTCATGGCTAAGACAAAGGAGCTCAGTGAGGACCTGCGGCTGCGCATTGTGGCTGCTCACAAGTCAGGAAAGGGCTACAAGGCCATTTCTAAATGTTTTCAAGTTCCAATGGCTACAGTATTATTAAAAATACAAGATGTTCCGCACTGTGGAAAATCTCAGAGGACATGGTCAGAAGCCAAAAAGTGACACCTGCGCTGGCCAGGGGTATAGTTAGAGAGGTGAAAAAGAATCAAAGTATCTCCACCATGGCCATGCTGCTGAATCTGGGCTCTGCTGGTGGCAATGTCTCAAGGCAGACAATCCAACGGACACTGCACACTGCTGGGTTCCACAGATGCAGACCAAGGAGGACGCCACTTCTCCAGATAAGGCGCACAAAAGCTTGCTTGGCCTTTGCAAAAGCTCATCTGGAGAAAGAAGAAGACTTCTGGTCTTCTGTGTTATGGTCAGATGAAACAAAAATTTAATTGTTTGGTCACAATTATGTTTCCTTCATTTGGCGTAAAAAGGAGAAGCCTTCAACCCAAAGAACACCATCCCCACTGTCAAACATGGTGGTGGGAAGTTATTGCTTTGGGGGTGTTTTTCAGCCAATGGACCAGGGAACCTAATCACAGTAAATGGCACCATGAATAAAGAGCAATACATGAGGATTCTTAATGACAACATCAGGCAGTCTGCAGAGAAACTTGGCCTTGGGCACCAGTGGACATTTCAGCATGACAATGCCCCAAAACACACAGCAAAAGTGGTGAAGAAATGGTTAGCAGATAACAACATTTAACGTTTTGGAGTGGCCCGGCCAGAGTCCAGACTTGAATCCAATTGAGAATCTGTAGAGGGAGCTAAAGATCAGGGTGATGGCAAGAAGACCCTTGAAACTGAAAGATTTAGAGCTCATTGCTAAAGATAAATGGGCAAAAATACCTGTGGAGACATGCAAAAAGCCGGTCTGTAATTATAGGAAGCGTTTGATTGCAGTAATAGCCAAAGGCTTTTCTATTGATTATTCAGAAGGGCATAAATAATTTTGGACTGGACACATTTTGCTCAAATGTAAATAAAGCTGAGAAATGTTTTTTTTCCACAATAATGCCTCTTGTACATCGTCTTATTATCTTTTGGGAGACACCTATGTCATTTCCCGTCAAAAAATTACTTGCTGGTTAAATAAAAGTAACTGTAAGTCAAAATTTGCCAGAGGTATGAATAATTATGGGCAGCACTGTATATATATATATATATATATATATATATATATATATATACACACACACACACACACACACACCACTACCTCTGTAAAAGATTTATAAACGGCTACTTTCACAATAATGTGATATATATATATATATATATATACACACATATATACACATACACACAAGCACAAGGACCCGGCTTCGCATGGGTACATTTCATCTATTTCATTTAATTTTTGTGTGTTGTTGAACGATTTCGACAGTATCCCCCATAACAGTGACATCTACAGTACCCCGCCCCCTTAACAGTGAACTCCACAGCCCCTGGCCCCCCACAGTGCCCCGCCTCCTTAAAATGGGACCTTCACAGCAGCCCGCCCCCTTTAACAGTGAGTTTCACAGCACCCCACTCCCTTGACAGTGACCTCCTCAGGGGCCCACCCCCTTAACAGTGACCTATACACATGCTGTGTTCCGAGGCCGTAGATAGTGGAGAAGGAGGGAGGTAGGGAATCCCTCCCTCCTATGACGCGGCCGCCAGTGATGGACCATGTGATTGGACCATGTAATGTGACGTCATCACAGGTCCCCCTTAATCCTCATTTTACACAGCATTCTTTATTAAGAATGCTATTATTTCCCCTTATAACCATGTTATAAGGGAAAATAATAAATTCTCCAGAATACTCTACCCGAAACCGGACTTCAGTGATGAAGTCCGGCTTTGGGTCTGGGTACCAAACATGGCGATTTTTCACACGCGCGTGTAAAACGCATTACAAAAGTTTGCACACGCGCGGAAAAATCGCGCATATTCCCGCAACGCACCCACATTTAATCTGGGCGTCAAACATGACGCCCGTGTGAAAGAGGCCTAAGGGAGGAAATAATTATTAAAGAAAAAGGTTAAAAAAAAATAAACACACCAAAATATTAAGTATAAATCGCCGCCTTTCACAATTTTACATATAAAATATATAAACATATCACCATATCTAAAGTCCAAAACTATGTGGTGAACGTCGTAACAGAAAAGTTAAAATTAAAAATGCGCAATTCGCAAGATTTTTTAATTTTCTTTTTTTTGGAGTTTTTTTTTTTTTCGTGTGGTACCGAATGGTATCGAGTATCGCCAGACTTTTTTATGTTATCGAAACCGAATCAAAATTTTGGTATCGAAACAACTCTAGCACTGGTCACCACTAGTGTTAAGGGAACTTGTGTTTTCAAGGTTCAGATTCGGGTTATCGAAGAATTCCGCTACCACGGACCATAACTTATGGTCCACGATAGCGGAATCCATAACTGAATTCTTAGATAACCCGAACCTTGTACGCCGAATTTTAAACCCTAGTGGCAGCGTTTCAGCTCATAGCTTGAAAAAGGCTCTGTCAATGAGCTGAAAACATTGCGACCGCAGTATTCAATAAAGTGTTTAAGAGTGCAGACATTTTTTCTTTATATATATATATATATATATATATATATATATATATATATATATATATATATAGTAATTTTTCAAACTGGTGTAAAGTAGAACGGGCTTAGTTGCCCATAGAAACCAATCAGATTCCACCTTTAATTTTTGACAGCTTCTTCAGAAAATGAAAGGAGGAATCTGATTGGTTGCTAAGGGCGATAAAGCCAGTTTTCCTTTGCACTACTTTTGATAAATCTCCGCCACTGTGTACTTATATGTGTACACAGATTAGTACAGTGTGACGACACACAATGCTGTGTGGGACAAGTGACCACACACTGTGCGGACTGCACACAATACTGTGTTCAGAAGAGAGTGCAGACAATACTGTGTTCAGAAGAGAGTACAGGTACTGAGAGCTGTCAGTAATGAGATCTATATCCTGCTATAACGCCTGGCTCTGACTGTAGATCATTGCACTAACGTTATCAGCAGAAATATCTATTGTGTCTACAAATAATGGACTTTCTACAGAATGGAAAGTGAGAAATAAATCTGCTGATTACCAGCTGTCTGTATGAAAGTGGCTGCTAGCCGTACTGTGTAACAGGATGTGGGGGCGGGACTGTGGAGCTTGTGCTGATGCATGTGAAATCCCAAGGAACGCCCACAGAGCTGAGGAGACCTGACAACTGTGAGTGAATCTCATAGAAGAACATTTCTGAGTGCATGTGAAGCAAAGCTGATACCAGTAAACTAACAAGTGCAGATTTATTATGTGCTGCATTACAGTAAAATATGGGGTTATTGATTTTTAGTGGACATAGCCTTTAAGTTATAGCTCAAGTCTATACCAGGTCCTAGCTGGCAGATTTAAACTTCTGGCACATGGAGTGCCAGAGATACACCTAACTTATTAAAGGGGTTTTCCGGAATTTTAATATTGACAGGGGCCCAACACCCCGCCGATCAGCTGGTTGAAGAGAAGGCCGTGTTCCATGCAAGCCCTGCCTTCCCTTTATTGTTTACCTGCTCGCCGTCGACATCCTGAAGATAGGTCATCAATATTAAAATCCCGGAAAACCCCTTGCATCTGCCTCTTAATAAATTACCCGCTTGTTACTCCAGCGTACAGGCGATCAAGGTGTTATGGAAATGCCAGTCTTGATAAATGTACTCCAATAAGCTGACATTTCCAGTTTTCTGCAGCACACTTGTTGGCTTTTCTGTTACCTTTGAAGGGCTGAGGAATTTTTTTCAGGTGCAATTTTTTTCTGTATCTCCCCTGTCACTCTGGGGTGAAGGGGACTGTATTACACCACTTTCTCACAGCTGTAAAAGACTGACAATTGACCCTGTGTCTTTTGGCTAAATCATTTTGTAATGGGCTTTATAAATAATTCCCAAGCATTTGTCTTCTGCAGCCTGCATGTATTCTCATACACTGCAGGTTACTCAGTCCTGTTCAGTGTGAAATCTGTTACAAGAGATCTGAATGCCCATCAAGCAACATCTTTTGATTCAAGTTTACTTTGTTTGGTTGTAAAGATGACGACTTAGATTTGTGCTAAGAAGAGAGAGAGAGAGAGAGAGAGAGAGAGAGAGAGAGAGAGAGAGAGAGAAGGGAGCAGAGAGCAGGTCTGACAGATTTTACACTGAATGAGACCAAGTAGCCTGCAATGTAAGAGAACACATGTAGGCTGCAGAAGACAAACTGAATATTTTTTAATAAACCAAATATGTATATTATCCAAATATACATGCATTGCAGTAAAAAAAAAAAAGCCCCATTAATGTCTATAGCCTTTAAGTGCCATTCAAACTGTCTCCAGGAAGGTCTCAAGGAAGTTGTTAAAAATATAAAATAGGTAGCTCCAACTCTAAAAGAATAATAATTATTTCTCTGCTACATAATTATATCTTACTACTGAACTCAAATTAAATACTAGATATTTCCTTTTAAAGGTGTTGTCTGAAAATACATAATTTCTGCCAGCAGCCTGCCTCCCTACAGAAAGGATTATACTTACCTGCTCCCCACGCTGGCTCCTGTCTCTCTCATCTTAAGGTCCAGGGTTTGTTTTCTTCCTGACTAGCACGGTCATCTGATTCTGTTTAGCCAATCACTTGCTTCTACGGTGATGTGTCCACAACAGATGTGTCACCGCTGGAGCCAGTGGTTGGCTGAAGAGGATCAGGTGACCATGTCCATGCAGGGGAGGAAGAAAAACTCCGGACCAGAAGATGGAGATGCTGGAGCCAGTGCCGAGGACTGGAGCATATAAGTATGATCCTTTCAGTAGGTGAGGCAGGTTGCTGGTTAGGAACTATGTATTCCTGGACAACCACTTTAGGAAACGGTGTCCTCTGCTAGTTGCTGACTTACCTGCTTGTCACTCATGTTCCCTTGTAGTAATGAGTCCATGAACACATATCTGCCAGGGTTCTTTCCTCTGCGCTCCTTGATGGCTTTCTTCATCACAGTTTCCATTTCCATCAGAGCTTAAACCACAAGAAGGAAACTGTTACTTACACTGCCACTGTCATCTGCAAGAAAGTGAGTATTCTGGACATCCTAAAGCAGTATATAGAATATCATGTAATATCATCCGTATAGGCAAAATCAAGTGTTTGTGCAATTTAAAGGAAAAACTAATTGGTCCATTATAAAAAATATTTTAATCAATTTATATAAAGGAAGAATCAAAAGAATGTATCTGCACTGGTCGTGAACTAGAAATCATTGCAGCCTGGCATAGCAGAAAAGGCCTTAGGGCTCTTTCACACGAGCGGATGCCGTGCGTGGAATCCGCTGCGTGAAAGAGTGCCGAGCTGCGCTCTGGACAGCAGAGACACGGAGCATTAACATGATTGACAATGCTCTGTGTCTCTGCTGTCCAGAGCGCAGCTTGGCACTCTTTTCACGCAGCGGATTCTATACACGGCATCTGCTCGTGTGAAAGAGTCCTTACAGTTTTATGGCTAAGCTTACTGTGTTAGCTTGTGCCTGGATACAGAGAACAGTCTGCAGACACATCAGTATATCACAGGACCGCTTATGCTGTTATATAGAACTGAAGTTCTCCATGGGAACCCCCACTTCTTCATTTGCAGAAACAGGGCGACAGTGAAAATAAACATCGTGTTATATAGAAACATACATAAAAAAAAGTCCAAGTTCAACCTTTCTCAATCATTTATACAAAATAAATTGTTAGCTTAATTATATTCTTTCAATGCCATTTGCTATTAGATAGGTAATCATCTAGCAAATTATAAAATGCATGCCATTACTACCTCTTGGGGTAGGGCATAGTTTAATTACTCTAACTGTAAAGAATCCTTTCCTATACTGATGTCTAAATCATCTTTCCTCCATATGTGAATGAACGTCCCTTTGTAAAGTTCTTGGAACAAATAAATCCGGGGCCAGTTCATTATTGTGACCGCACATGTATTTACACGTGTAAAAGATCACTCTCTAAGGCATCTGAAGACGCCCAATATTTAAGGTGTCAGGAACACCTTCTATCCCGTTTAATAATCTGGTCGCCCTCCTCTGAACCCTTTCTAGCTCTCCTATATCCTTTTTTTTTGCTCTGTTGTCCCCATGTGCATTACTTTACATTTATAAACATTAAAATTAATCTGACATGTTTTTGCCCATGCTGCCAGCTTATCCAGGTCGTTCTGTAATATTCGACAGACAAGTTGGGTTTTAAGTATCCTACACAGTTTTGTGTCATAGGCACATAATAAGGTTCAGAATGCCTACAGCCACCACTAGGGAAAGCGTACGATCCAATTGAAGAAGGAAATACTATTTACTAATCGGCCCACTGGTGGCTGCAGACAAACAGATGGCATAATTTAAAAGGGTTTACTAAGCGATGGGCTATCCTCAGGACACCCCATACCTCTGCCGATCAGCTGTTTGGGTTTAGTTTGTCGCTGGAAGCTGGAACTACACAGCTCCATCAGCATTTGTGGTAACAAGCTGCCTCCATTACAAAGTTGACAGTGCTGTGTAGTTCTGCAGCTAACTTCTGGCAATGGAGCTACACTGGAACAGGTAGGACCTCCACCGATCCTGAGGATGGACCATTAGTTAGTAAAGGCTGGACAACCCCCTTAATTCTAGAGCAATAAAAATATATTCTAAAATTAAAGAGCATAGAACTTTGGTTAAAAATTAATTCTATTTTAGATGTGGGACTTAAATAAAGTTAAGAGTCACACAAATTAATTTTTACCTGTAATTAAGCTCTGTTTTTTTTTTGGCCAACTGCTGTTTTTGTGCACACAGTGTGGCTTACTACACTGGTGTTTTGTTCATGGTGTCAAAATGCCTAAAAAAAAAAAAAAACACACCAAAAAGCTCCTACATGCTGTGTTTTCGAGAAAGAAGCAAGAAACACAAAGAACGCCACTAGCAAAAAGCACTTGTATGTCTTGTGTTTCATACTTCACATAGACCTTCAGCTAAAATCTGGAGCTGGCATTTTTACTGCAAAAACGATGGTGCAAGAAGACAAAAAAAAGCATCAACAGAAAGGTGCAAATTAAGAGGGGCGTTGCGGGGACATTTTTCTTGTGAATTTTTTATGTTCCTTTAAGGCAATACTAATGTAATACAACTAAAAAAACAAAAAAACTCACCATTCTCATACAGTTTTTTTCTATTAGGACTCTTTCTATTGATCCATCAAGGAACCCTTTCCTATCTCAGCCCAAATCTGTAATGACATAGGTTTATTACATTGTTATGCATACAATTTTAGATTTATTTGTTCTGGTTGACATTTACAGTCTGCATCTTACAAGTCAGGCTCACAGAGATATAAAAACAGGTACCGTACTGTAAATAGATAAATCTTTACACAAATGGCATAATCGCTAACAAGCGTTCGCATCGTTAGTGATGATCTGGCAGTGTAATACTGCTGCCGATAATCCAATGAACAAGCAAATGCTCGTTCATTGGCCAATTGGAAACTTTCAGCAGGTTTAGAAGTCACTGTTTGCCGGCGGCGGATCGTACTGTGTAATCACAACATGCTGCCAGCAAACAATGATTCAGTATGGGGACGAGCGATGGTATTAGCTATCGCTCCTCCTCATACTGTGGAGGAGATCGCTGCATGTAATAGCAGCAATCTCCTCTGCTAACAAGTAGGTGAACGCTTACTCCCGACAATCGCCTGGATGACCTGCGCGTGTAATATAAGCCTACCAGTCTCCCACAAGTGGTGCGAATGTTTGAACCATCATAAAAAGGAGCGACTGGGTAGGAACAATTCTAGCTTATTGTAACCAGCACATGGGAAACACACATGCATGGCATTCTCTTCTTCAGTTTAAATGCCATACACAGGTTATCTATGCCTTTCTTGTGACAAAACCATGATTAGAGTAGTATACAACTTCTTAGGTCCACAATTCAGTTTTATTCTTGTTTTCTCAAACCTTGTATGTATGTATATATATTTTTCTGGTATTGATCTCCCAATTCTCTGCTTGCAGAGAGACTGACTAGCTGACTGTGGACTCACCTGTCCATAGTGGTATTATTCCAGTGCCGACGCCTCAGCCTGTGACCACTGCAGCCAATCACTGGCCTCAGCGGCAATGTGATTGGATGGTATGTCACTATCACCCACTGCTTCCACTTGACGATTGGAGCTTGCAATGTAATGTTCTCATTTCCACCACTATAGACAGGTTATGGCCTACTTATAAGGTAGCTAATGAACATACACTATGTGGACAATAGTAATGGGACATAAATCATAATCCCTGAATCAGGTGTTTCATTTAGTCCCACTGACACATAAAATCTCATCTCTAGCCATGTAGTCTGCCTGTAAAAACATTTGTGAAAGAATGGGTCCTTCGAAAGAACTCACTGAATTCGAGCATGATACTGTAATAGGAGGTCACCACTGGAACAAGTCAGTCTACAAAATTTCTTTCCTCCTATATTACATAATCAACTATGAGTAATATTATTACAAAGTGGAAGCAGTTAGGAACCAAAGAAACTCAAAGTGGGATCGCCAAGTTCTGACTCAGTAACTGAATAGTCCAAACCAGGGGCGTTGCTAGGTTAAAACATTCGGGGCCTGGGCCCCTGATGTTTTGTCCCAGGCTCCGAATGTCCTGCCTGCCAGCTAGATACAACTGTATTGTAAGTCCAGGCACGTTCCAAAAACTGCTTCAGAAAAGTGGAAGTTGTTTAAGTTGCAAAGGGTGGACCAACTCTATATTAATGTCCATGGATTGTCATAACAGCTCCTACAGGAGTAATGTGTAGGTGTCCCAATTATTTTTGTCCGTATACAGTAGTGTATCAGTATGTTGTTGGAAGTGTAGGAATGAACTTGAGTTTCTAATAAGAAATCCAAATGAACGTAATACATAAAACACCTGAACATGTCACAGCATTGATATGAAGGATCCCTGCACTGTACACTCTGTTGTACAATAACTTTTTGCATCTTTCTGTGTAATTGTTTGGATAATGAGAAGTGGCAACACAAGCTACAGGAATTAGATATTCAGTGGTTACACCCGAATGTAATTGGCCACAGCAAATCTGCTCTGCAGAATATCTACACTACATTTACATCAGTTGTCCGCAGAGGCCCATACTGCTGTGATAACCTGCAGACTTTCTTTTCTCAGTGTGACAGCTTTTATTTGGTTTAAGATTACAAAAGAATGTTTTACACGTATTACACTTTATTAGTCTAGGGCAGGGATGGACAAACTGCGGCTCTCCAGTTGTTGTAAAACTACAATTCCCACCATGCCCTGCTGTAGGCTGATAGCTGTAAGCAGTCATTGCATGCTGGGAGTTGTAGTTTTGCAACAGCTGGAGAGCGCAGGTTGGCTATCCCTGCTCTATTGCAACCTACGGGAAGTAGCTATCCTATAAGTCCATGTTTGACAATTTACCAATCCTTGCAACAGGAATTGGAATATGATAATGTGTCAAACCAAAATCTTACCCAAACGGAAAGGACACCTATTCTCCTTATTGGAATGATTCGGGTTTAGCTTAAGCCATATTGCAAATCCTGTCAGAGAGATGAACATTGACATAGTAGGTGGATGGTCTCCTCCTCCTGGATGAGAGCTGTTTTAGATAGGTAGCTATTTTAATAACCTACCTTGTTACTGTGTTTGTAAAGCTAACTATGCATGCTTATGGTTAAAGGCATGCCCACACAGTAAGGTTAACCCTGTAGGCCAGCAGACCTAAACTAGAGGACTATTGTCAGAATCTGGACTCGGGACGCCAGTATCAGAATTCTGCCTAGGCCAAGCGCACAATGTGGTGATGCTAGCCAGCATCAGGACGCTGTATTCAGGAGGGTTGCTCTGGAAACCCATCACAATAGGATATCATTCTAATAACAGTGGTCTCACAGATACATGTAATGTTGCCTTTCCAAAATAAAAGCTCCCCCCCTTCTCCTCTCCAGTAAAAAGAAAAAGCACGAAAAAAAAAACCACACACATCGTCACTCAATAATGGGGTGAATCCTCTGGGTGTCATGGAAAAGGCGAGGTTGTATTAAACCCATCATAGCAGATACATAGCACTCACAGTATCGTGGTTTTTGCGGAATCGGAGGACTTCCTGATCATCTTCAAAGATGCTGCCCATTGCAACCTGGGTAACAGATTTCATGGCAAATCCGAGCATATGTTGACACAGGGGCAAATGCTGAGATTGAGGAATCGAACTCCACTTTGACAGTAACTCCTCAGAGAGCTGTAAGAGACATAAATCTGTAAAAAAGCAGCTTTTTTTATATTATTAAAGTTTTGCAATTATATATTACACGCATAGTGCACATAAAGGCATAAAGCCGTCAGCTATGGAGAAACAAACAAAAAAAATGAACATTGTTTGGAATTTCTGGTCTTTACACAATATTTAGGACCTGAAGAAGTACTGGTAGTTGATTCAGTGAAATATTAAAGGGGTTGGCTACTTTCTGGCTACTATTGACAAATGTGTTTATAAGATGACTATATGGTTTTTACTAATATGGCCTTGGTTAAAATGATGTGCCTTTTTCTATATTGTATAAGATATGCCAAGTTTTTTGTGCTGTCCACAGGGAGGTCCTGTCCATAAAATGGCTGCTGATGGAGGGTCATGTGACCAGGCAAATCACAGTCTCCTCCATTCAAACATTGGACCTGCACTAAACTCCCAACAGTGCAAGTGCAGATGGCAGGTGGATTGTATCTGGATGGAGGAGACATCACGTTTAGCTGATTTGTCCATCAGCAGCCACCTTATGGACAGGATCTCTGTGTGGACAGCACAAAAGACTTGGCAAACAAGGGCATATCTTATAAAATATAGAAAATGGTGCAGAATATAAACAAAGACTATATTAGTAAGTGCCATATTATCACCTCACAAACACATTGGTCAACAGTAATCAGAAAGTGGCCAGACCCTTTAAGAGTCTTTAAAGTCCTTAGGTGTTCAAACATGAATGGACAAACGGGATAAGACCGATTTTAAAAAGGCAGCTTCATAGAGTACAGCTAACCTGAGCCACAGGAGAACACTTTTTACTTCAAGCATTGAAGTACTGTTTAATTTGAAAGGTGTGACAATAGTAAGTAGAATGGGAAAACCCTAACTCTACACTGTGCCCTTCCTCTATAGTTCCTCCTGGAACTGTATGAATGAACTGACAACTGGTTGTTACTATTGCCTTTAAAGGGATTCTCTAGGCTATTTAGAAAAACTGGCCTTTCCCCTATCCTGTGGACAGATTGTTTATTTTATTTATCAAAACTCCCCTTTTCCCATTTATCGACATAAAAAAACAAAGATACAACATAATTGGTATTGTTGCATTTGGAAATGTCAGAACTACTAAAAAGCATGTTAGTTATCCTGATTGAGTAAACGCATTAAAAAAAAAGCCAAAGGCCAAAATCAACTTTTTTGTCGCCTCGGCCTGCCAAAAATTTAAACAAAACGTGATCAAAAAGTCATATGTACCCAAAATGGTAACAATAAAAACAACAGCTTACCCCACAAAAACAAGCCCCCACAGCTACTTTTAAGGAAAAATAAGAAAGGTATTGTGGTAAAATATGGTGACTCACAGAAACTTTTTCCCCAAAAGTTTAGGATTTTGTTTTTAAAGTAGTAGAACATAAAACTATATACATTTCTTATTGCCGTACTAACCAGCAGAAGAATATGAACATGTCACTTTTACTGCACAGGGAATCCACAGTGTCTGATTGGTAGAGGTCCAACTGCTGGGGCTGCCCGGATCACTAGAATGAAGGCGATTGTCATGCACACTGCAACTTCATTCAACTCTACTGGGGCAATGGTAGGTAGCGGAGCATTCAAATGGAGGAACATCTAGTGACTGGCTGGGGCTCTGCTGATCAGACACTTAACCACTAACATGTGGATAGGGGATACATTGTTTTAATAGGACAACCCCTTTAAAAGGTACAACACTTCCCACATAGACAAGCCTTTATATAGCTACGTAGATAGAAAAGCTTATAGGTCAGCGATGGCGAACCTATGGCACGGGTGCCAGAGACGGCACTCAGAGCCCTCTCTGTGGGCACTCGCACCCTGGAAAAAGTCTATAAAGTACCAATATGCCTTAGACCTTTTCTGCCATTCATCAGCCCCAGGACACACTATGAACGGCACAGGCAGCGCATTAAATGTAGGCTATTAAAGCTAAATGATAAAGTACATAAAAGATATACTGTATTGGTATTCAGGTTAAAATGCCATGTTGGCACTTTGCGATAAATAAGTGGGTATTTGGTTGCAGTTTGGGCACTCGGTCTCTAAAAGGTTCACCATCACTGTTATAGGTCATTGGAGGCAGGGAGAAAAATGGGAGAATTGCCTGCAGTGCCAAAGGGTTAAACATTATAATATATAATAGAAATTATTGTATCATACCTTTATTATTACACTGAAGTTACTGTGCAAAGACTTGTTGATGCCATTCTCATACAACTTCTTCTGTATATGACTTTCAGCTGCCTCCCCAATAACTCCTGACTGGTATCCCAAGAGTGACTTCAGCATCATCTGGAAGGGGTCGGCTATAAGAACAGTATAGTATATAGTATACAAAAATGTGAATTCCCAAATACATCAGCAGCTGCACAAATCTCTGTAACAGTTCCATATTGCTTAACGCCCTTTACTAATTGTGACTGTTTAGTTTATTGTAACTTCTGCTATAAATACATGGGAGTCATTATATCTTTTAGTAACATGGAGAGTAATGCAGCATGATGTAAAATAACTGCTAGTATATGAGATTGTGTGTGTACTCCTCCTGGGGTCTTCTTTTCATCTTTTGTGAAACTTATTGTTAACAATAGGTTTGTACATTTCGACAATATTTTTGACAAATTGTCATTGATTGGCTCTTACTTGCAGGGCTGAGTTGATAAACCAGCTATTCAGTGCTGACATAAAAGGGTTGTCTAGGAATAAGTAACTTTTTAGAGGTGACCCAGCCTGCCTCCGTTATGGAAAGATTCATACTTATCTGCTACCCATAGCTCCGGTCCTGCGCACTGGCTCCCCTGTGTGTATCTTCCGATCTGTGGCTTCTTTATTTCCTCTCCGGTATGGTTGTGATCATCAGCTTTAGTGGTGACATGTCCACAAGAGACACATCACTGCTGAAGCCAGTTATTGGCTGCAGCATAGCAGATGATCATGCCTGTGACAGGGATGAATTAAACAAGCTGCAGACCAGAAGACGGACACATGGGAGCTGACACACAGGACCAGAGCAGCGGGAAGCAGGTATGATTGTTTTAATAGTACAGGCAGGCTGCGGGCTCCAGTGAAAAGTTACTTAGTCCCAGACAACCCCTTTAATGCAGTCTTCCTGTTCTGACTAGTAGTTCTGAGACGACTGCAGGCATGCCCAGTAGTGAACTTCCTTGTCTGGTCTTTAGAGGAGGAACCTAACTGAGCATGTGCAGCACAGTTTCAGGCATTGTAACTAAGGGCCTTGAAGCAGCATGAAGATACCTAGTATAAGGGACGGGATAAAACATAGAAAAGGTGAAAACTGATTCTCTATCACCACTAGAACACACTGCTTATTACTGTTTATAGTATAAAGACAGGAGAGAACAGAGGAGAGGTGAGGAACTGATTATCTATCACCACTAGAACACCCTGCTTATCGTATATGGGATAGGAGAGAGCATGAAAAGGTGAGAACTGATTTTCTATAACCACTAGAACACCCTGCTTATCACTGGTTATAGTATAAGGGACAGGAGAGAGCACAGGAGAGGTAAGAACTGATTATCTATCACCACTAGAACACCCTGCTTATTACTGTTTATAGTATAAGCAGAGGAGAGAAACGGATTCTCTATCGCCACTAAAACACCCTATTTATCACTGCTTATAGTATAAAGACAGGAGAGAACAGAGGAGAGATGAGAACTGATTCTCTATCACCACTAGAACACCCTGCTTATCACTGCTTATAGTATTAAGACAGGAGAGAACAGAGGAGAGGTGAGAACTGATTCTCTATCACCACTAGAACACACTGCTTATTACTGTTTATAGTATAAAGACAGGAGAGAACAGAGGAGAGGTGAGAACTGATTATCTATCACCACTAGAACACACTGCTTATCACTGTTTATAGTATAAAGACAGGAGAGAACACAGGAGAGGTGAGAACTGATTATCTATCACCACTAGAACACACTGCTTATTACTGTTTATAGTATAAAGACAGGAGAGAACACAGAAGAGGTGAGAACTGATTCTCTATCACCACTAGAACACCCTGCTTATCACTGGTTATAGTATAATGACAGGAGAGAACACAGGAGAGATGAGAACTGATTCTCTATCACCACTAGAACACCCTGCTTATCACTGGTTATAGTATAATGACAGGAGAGAACACAGGAGAGGAGAGAACTGATTATCTATCACCACTAGAACACCCTGCTTATCACTGGTTATAGTATAATGACAGGAGAGAACACAGGAGAGGAGAGAACTGATTATCTATCACCACTAGAACACCCTGCTTATCACTGCTTATAGTATAAAGACAGGAGAGAACACAGAAGAGGTGAGAACTGATTTATCTATCACCACTAGAACACACTGCTTATCACTGCTTATAGTATAAAGACAGGAGAGAACACGAGATCTCTATCTGCCACTAGAACACACTGCTTATAGTATAATAGACAGGAGAGAACACAGAAGAGGAGAGAACTGATTATCTATCACCACTAGAACACCCTGCTTATCACTGCTTATAGTATAAAGACAGGAGAGAACACAGAAGAGGTGAGAACTGATTATCTATCACCACTAGAACACCCTGCTTATCACTGCTTATAGTATAAAGACAGGAGAGAACACAGAAGAGGTGAGAACTGATTCTCTATCACCACTAGAACACACTGCTTATCACTGCTTATAGTATAAGAGACATGAGAGAACAGAGGAGAGGGGAGAACTGGATTATAGTATAAGGACAGGAGAACACAGGAGATGTGAGAACAGATTCTCTATTGCCACTAGAACACACTACTGCTTATAGTGATAAGAGACATGAGAGAACACAGAAGAGGTGAGAACTGGATTCTCTATCGCCACAAGAACACCCTACTTATCACTGGTTATAGTATAAGGACAAGAGAGAACAGAGGAGAGGTGAGAACTGATTCTCTATCACCACTAGAACACCCTGCTTATTACTGTGTATAGTATAAGGAGAGGAGAGAACACAGGAGAGGTGAGAACTGATTCTCTATTACCACTAGAACACACTGCTTATCACTGCTTATAGTATAAGAGACATGAGAGAACAGAGGGGAGGAGAGAACTGATTCTCTATTGCCACTAGAACACACTGCTTATAGTATAAGAGACATGAGAGAACACAGAAGAGGTGAGAACTGATTCTCTATCACCACTAGAACACCCTGCTTTTTACTGTTTATAGTATAAGGACAGGAGAGAACACAGAAGAGGTGAGAACTGATTCTCTATCACCACTAGAACACACTGCTTATCACTGGTTATAGTATAATGACAGGAGAGAACACAGGAGAGGAGAGAACTGATTATCTATCACCACTAGAACACCCTGCTTATTACTGCTTATAGTATAAAGACAGGAGAGAACACAGAAGAGGTGAGAACTGATTCTCTATCACCACTAGAACACACTGCTTATCACTGGTTATAGTATAATGACAGGAGAGAACTGATTCTCTACTACCACTAGAACACCCTGCTTATCACTGTTTATAGTATAAGGACAGGAGAGAACACAGGAGAGGTGAGAACTGATTCTCTATCACCACTAGAACACACTGCTTATCACTGCTTATAGTATAAGAGACATGAGAGAACAGAGGAGAGGGGAGAACTGATTATAGTATAAGGACAGGAGAGAACACAGGAGATGTGAGAACAGACTTCTATTGCCACTAGAACACACTGCTTATAGTATAAGAGACATGAGAGAACACAGAAGAGGTGAGAACTGATTCTCTATCGCCACAAGAACACCCTACTTATCACTGGTTATAGTATAAGGACAAGAGAGAACAGAGGAGAGGTGAGAACTGATTCTCTATCACCACTAGAACACCCTGCTTATTACTGTGTATAGTATAAGGAGAGGAGAGAACACAGGAGAGGTGAGAACTGATTCTCTATTACCACTAGAACACACTGCTTATCACTGCTTATAGTATAAGAGACATGAGAGAACAGAGGGAGGAGAGAACTGATTCTCTATTGCCACTAGAACACACTGCTTATAGTATAAGAGACATGAGAGAACACAGAAGAGGTGAGAACTGATTCTCTATCACCACTAGAACACCCTGCTTTTTACTGTTTATAGTATAAGGACAGGAGAGAACACAGAAGAGGTGAGAACTGATTCTCTATCACCACTAGAACACCCTGCTTTTTACTGTTTATAGTATAAGGACAGGAGAGAACACAGAAGAGGTGAGAACTGATTCTCTATCACCACTAGAACACCCTGCTTATTACTGCTTATAGTATAAAGACAGGAGAGAACAGAGGAGAGGTGAGAACTGATTCTCTATCGCCACTAGAACACCCTGCTTATTACTGTGCATAGTATAAAAAGAGGAGAGAACACAGAAGAGGTGAGAACTGATTCTCCATCACCACTAAAACACCCTGCTTATTACTGTTTATAGTATAAAGGACAGGAGAGAACACAGGAGAGTGTGAGAACTGATTTTCTATCACCACTAGAACACCCTGCTTATCACTGTGTATAGTATAAGGACAGGAGAGAACACAGGAGAGGGGGAGAACTGATTTTCTATCACCACTAGAACACCCTGCTTATCACTGCTTATAGTATAAAGACAGGAGAGAACAGAGGAGAGGTGAGAACTGATTCTCTATCACCACTAGAACACCCTGCTTATCACTGCTTATAGTATAAGAGACATGAAAGAACAGAGGAGAGGAGAGGACTGATTCTCTATTGCCACTAGAACACACTGCTTATCACTGGTTATAGTATAATGACAGGAGAGAACTGATTCTCTACTACCACTAGAACACCCTGCTTATCACTGTTTATAGTATAAGGACAGGAGAGAACACAGGAGAGGTGAGAACTGATTCTCTATCACCACTAGAACACACTGCTTATCACTGCTTATAGTATAAGAGACATGAGAGAACAGAGGAGAGGGGAGAACTGATTATAGTATAAGGACAGGAGAGAACACAGGAGATGTGAGAACAGATTCTCTATTGCCACTAGAACACACTGCTTATAGTATAAGAGACATGAGAGAACACAGAAGAGGTGAGAACTGATTCTCTATCGCCACAAGAACACCCTACTTATCACTGGTTATAGTATAAGGACAAGAGAGAACAGAGGAGAGGTGAGAACTGATTCTCTATCACCACTAGAACACCCTGCTTATTACTGTGTATAGTATAAGGAGAGGAGAGAACACAGGAGAGGTGAGAACTGATTCTCTATCACCACTAGAACACACTGCTTATCACTGCTTATAGTATAAAGACAGGAGAGAACACAGGAGAGGTGAGAACTGATTCTCTATCATCACTAGAACACACTGCTTATCACTGCTTATAGTATAAAGACAGGAGAGAACAGAGGAGAGGTGAGAACTGATTATCTATCACCACTAGAACACCCTGCTTATCACTGCTTATAGTATAAGGGACAGGGGAGAACACAGGAGAGGAGAGAACTGATTATCTATCACCACTAGAACACCCTGCTTATCACTGTATATAGTATAAGGAGAGGAGAGGTGAGAACTGATTCTCTGTCACCACTAGAACACACTGCTTATAATATAAGGGACAGGAGAGAACAGAGGAGAGGTAAGAACTGATTCTCATCATCACTAGAACAACACACTGCTTATTACTGTTTATAGTATAAGGACAGGAGAGAACACAGGAGAGGTGAGAACTGATTCTCTATCACCACTAGAACATCCTGTGTATCACTGCTTATAGTATAAGGACAGGAGAGAACACAGGAGAGGTGAGAACTGATTATCTATCACCACTAGAACACGCTGCTTATTACTGTTTATAGTATAAGGACAGGAGAGAACACAGGAGAGGTGAGAACTGATTCTCTATCACCACTAGAACATCCTGTGTATCACTGCTTATAGTATAAGAGACATGAGAGAATACAGGAGAGGTGAGAACTGATTCTCTATCACCACTAGAACACACTGCTTATAGTATAAAGACAGGAGAGAACAGAGGAGAGATGAGAACTGATTCTCTATCACCACTAGAACACCCTGCTTATCACTGCTTATAGTATAAAGACAGGAGAGAACAGAGGAGAGGTGAGAACTGATTCTCTATCACCACTAGAACACCCTGCTTATTACTGTGTATAGTATAATGACAGGAGAGAACACAGAAGAGGTGAGAACTGATTCTCTATCACCACTAGAACACCCTGCTTATTACTGTGTATAGTATAAAGACAGGAGAGAACACAGAAGAGGTGAGAACTGATCCTCTATCACCACTAGAACACCCTGCTTATCACTGCTTATAGTATAAAGACAGGAGAGAACACAGGAGATGTGAGAACTGATTCTCTATCGCCACAAGAACACCCTGCTTATCACTGGTTATAGTATAAGGACAAGAGAGAACAGAGGAGAGGTGAGAAATGATTCTCTATCACCACTAGAACACCCTGCTTATTATACAATATTAATAACAGATAATATTTTTTAAGCAGGAGTCAGAGTCAGTACGTTTCTACTGACTCCGAATGCACCCAAAACTAGCTTCGATTCCGATTCCACAGTCCGGTGTAATAGTATAGTTTGTTGAAGTTAATCAGTCTGCAGTCCACTGTGACGGACATTCCCGTGACAGGTGCCAGGAGGTCAGTGAGACTGGCAACACGTCGTTTGATCTGACAGGTTTAATGTGGATCAATTCGTGTCGGTGTTGCTTATGTGGTCATTTAAATTTCCCTATTTATTGTGGCTTCTCCCACCAGGCTGTGCGGTTTATAGCTTCAGTCTTGTTGTGGATTGCTGGTGTTTGGATCTCAGCGGAGTTCCCGTGCTTCCATAACCATTTGAAGTAAAGTGTTTTCTTCCTCTTTTGTTTATTGTTTGGGTTTTGTTCTTTTCCCTGTCATTTGTGGTTAGTCCTACCGTTTGGAGGAACAGGTTGTCTCTTGTCCTGACATTAGTACCAGGGTCCTAACGGGTGAGTTAGGACTTTAGGTTTCTGTGTATGAACTCACCTACCTCTGGGGTCAGTTCATACTTGCAGTCAGTCAGGACTTTGATTAGGGTTTTTCTAGCAGGTGACCTGCTCCTTTCCTTAGTTTCCAGGTATTTTCCCCTGACCCCTTTCCCTCCAACGTTCTGTGTGGGTTTCCCTCCCACACCGAAGCGTGACGTCCACTCACATAGCATAGCCTAGACCTGAATTAAATGTATCTTTGCAGACAAGGGCAGGATTAGTTTATGGATTAGTTGCTTCTGCATGTAAACAGGAGTGTTCTCATTCATTGACAACAAGCATAACACTCATTTATACGGTGACTACACATTATTTACATAAAAATGGAAAACTCCCTTAAGGTAGATACATTGGAGTTTTTGGGCCATCCACAAACTGCAGGAAAAAAAATCAACATGGAAGTTGACATGCTGTGCGGAATTTAAATCGATTCTTTATGCCGATTTTCACAGCAGATTTCCTTCCTTTTCGCAGGCGATGTGGATTCTGCTATAGATCTGCAGTAAAATCAGCAACTCATATTTTTATGCTATGCGTGGAGGTACCGTTAAATGGAGTAAATTTGTGAAAGGTTTTGTATACTCACATGTCTTGTTAGGGTTAATGTGTTGTCTTAAAAGATCCAATGAACCAAGACTCACTACAAGCCGTCTACCAAACCAGAAGGAAGCCACAGGACCAAACTTCTCATGTAAATTCACCAGGAACTCATGTAGACTCCCTTTGTTCACAATGTCCTGCAGATTTCCATCCTGAACGGACACAAAAGGCTGGTAAAGAAGAAGCAAGGAAAAGGCTATCTCATAACGTAATACTACTGAAAAGGGTAATCCAGGATTTTAGTATTGATTGGCACCCACGCCGATCAGCTGTTTCAAAGTAGCTCCGACACAGGAATTACATCGGAGCTCCATCCACTGTGTAGTGGGCGACGCTGGTTAACCCCATGCTGCTCCCACTGAAGTGAACAGGAGCAATGCTGCAGCTACATGTTCCTTCAACAGGACAGAGCCGTGGAGTTCCGACCCTGGAGCCAAGAGGAATCGGTTTGAGCAGTGGCGGTGTGGGATGTTGTATCCACACCAATCTTATATTCATAGCGTATCCTGAAGATAGACCATCAATATTAAACTCTTGGAATACCCCTTTAAGGCATTGTAGTTCACTATCATGAGTTGGGGCATCTCCATAACTTGGTGGATAGTGCTAAGCAGGGTGGATAAAAATCTATGATTTAAAAAAGAAAAAAAAAAAAAAAAAAATCGGATTTTTTTTTATTTAAATTGGATTTTTTTTTTTATATAAAAGGCTTTTTGAGGAAAATATATTACCATCCAAAGGTTATGCCATCATGAAATAAATTAGTTTTTTAATTATGTAGAATAAGGCTGTATATGTTTAATTTTTTTGGTAAATAAATTCCATTCATCCATTCACAATGCCATGCTCTTTCAGAGGTTTTTGTAAGATTATTGGGCAGTTTCTCTGCCTACACGATATTATCACAGATGCTTGGTTTACTTTTGCAGTTCTCAAAACTGAATGTGACTCCGCAGAGATCATATGCCTCTTCTTCACAGCAAATCTTCATCTACTAACATATTATAAGTTATACCAGCAAGAATTAGTCTTAGGGCTACTTTCACATTTGCGCTCGGTCGGGTCCGTCCAGTACTTGTACAGACGGATCTCAGCACTGAAAATACAAACCAATGAACAAATCGGTTTGTATTATATGTGGAAAAATGCTAAGTCCCAAACTGATACGCTCTGACCCCATTGAAAGTCAATGCAAACAGATCCGTCCCCATTAACTTACATCGTAAGTCAGGACGGATCCGCTTGGCTCAGCATCGCTAGGCGGACACCAAAACTCTGCAAGCAGCGTTTTGGTGTCCGCCTCAAAACGGAAAGGAGGCGGTATGGAGCCAAACCAGTGCATTCTGAACGGATCCGCATCCATTCGGAATGCATTTGGGCTGGAACGGATCAGTTTGGGGCCTTTGTGAGACCTTCAAATCGGATCCCCAAACGCAACTGTGAAAGTAGCTTTATGTAGAAAACTATGATTTAAATCAAGCCTTACTGACTAGTGATTTAAATAAAATCCACCCTGGTGCTAGGTCTAAAATATAAATACAGTTAAGTAGAATCAATCAGTGGCACCTATTGTAGGGTTTTATCTGCCCCAACTCATTCTGCCTAATTTACACACAGATTCATTGGGAAAGTGCAATATGTTAAGGTCCCTTTAGGTGGTGCCAGTTTTGCACTTAAAGTGGACCTGTCACCTCCCGACATGTCTGTTTTGTCAACTACTTGCTTCTTCTAGTAATAACAATTCTCGAGCATCTATTTTTATTATCTGTGATGAGCCATCCTTTATTATTCTCGCTAGAAGTTATGAATTACCAGCAGTCTGCGATATAGGTCCAGACGGGTGTTACAAGTTGGGAGATGTCCCTGCACAGCGTGACATTATCCACTCACTGCTGCCAGTGTTAGACTATGCAGGCACAATCCCCAATTGGTAATACCCAGCTAGATCTTTGCAGACTGCTAGCAATTCATTCATAACTTCTAGCAGGAATAATAAAGGAATAGCACAATACAGTCATAAGAATATATGCTCCACAACTGTTATATGGGGAATACAAGAAGTTACTAAAACAGACATGTCAGGAGAGGAGACAGGTGCTCTTCACCATTTCTGAGCTGTCTCCTAGCCCAAAGTAAGATAAGTCCAGCCCTCATATAGCAATTAAATAGGTATCCCGAGTTACATCCGGAGCTCCTATACTAATGAATGGAGCAGCTGCACGCATTCCAACTCAGGGGAGCTCCATGGAGTTTGGGGTTCCTGTTCTCATGATCGATGGGGGTCCCAGTGCTAGGAACCCTCCGATCTTATTGTTTTTCCATAGCCTGTGGATAGGGGATAACTTTTGTAACTGGAATACCACTTTAAAATTCTGATGAAGAGGAAACTAAAGATGTTTTCCAGCCCCAAAAAACTGGCGACATTGGCTCAGAATCGGTTAGAAAAATAAAAGAACCAATAAATACTCGTCTCAGTGACCTCCACCGCCAGGTATTTTCTAGTCCCGTGTCAACACCCAGGAAGTCCTCATTCAGCCAATTAGTGGCTCTGGCGGTGCCTCAGCCAATGATAGGGCGCTGTCTGTGTGACTACCTGGAAGTAGAGACCTGCGGAGACCCGGGCAGTGATGGAATGGAAGTGGGGGAGATCAGTGACGTGAGTTCTGGCTCTTTATGGTTTTATTTAACCCTCTATGAACCTGCTGTCACCAATTTTCCTATGGGCCAGTGTTTAGTCTGGGTGATGTACACTGTAAACTCGGACATCTGAAATAACACAATGCAGCGCCAAAGAAAAGAAGCCCAGGGATACTGTAAGGGCAATACATGACATAACTCACTTCTCCTCTGTGGGGGCAAGTCCAGGTATACCACATGCTTGTCGAGATGACTAAAAAAGAAAAACATGGGATTAATAAAATGCAAGGTATTAACGAGATATCTGAGCGGAGGTCAGTAAGTGATTGGATTAGTCTTAATGCACAAGGAATTTCAGCAACAAAGCAGTTAAGCAAAACCCGCTGTTAGTAAAACAAGGCGAGGAACATCTGCACATTCTGCGCGGCCACAAAGTAAGTCACCCGCAGGGAACATGGCAGAAGTCACCCCCCGAGACCCCGGCACAGAGGACAAGCTGCAACCCGCCAGATAAAACAAAATCTCATCTACACATTGCTGAGATTTTCTGTGCAAAAACCGACCTGCAGTACAGATTTTTAAATCCGCAGCTTATCACTTTCAGAGGCGCAATTTTCACCCCCTTTCAATGAATAGTAGTGAAATCCCCAGCAAAATCTTAATGTTATAAACGTGGATTTTGCTGTGGATTCGCCTGTAAAAATCTGACCCATGTGCAGCTCCCTTAGGATAAATTCACATGACTGACCGTGAAAAAAATAAAAGTTAAAACCGCCAAAACGGTCCATTTTGTATGGATGCCTTTCTAAAACGGCCATTAAAAATGGGCCCCTTGCATTGTATGGGGCTGTCTGTCTATGAACATGTTTTTCTCGAGCCATAATAAAAAAAAAAAGGAGAACCATAAACTGCATTAGTTCGAAAATGGCCATGTGAATGTAGCCATAGGGAGCATTGTATGTATTTTGTGGATCTGCAAAAAATATGGATGATGTCCTTGTTGCATCCGTTTTTTTTTTTATGGACCCATTGTAACAATGCCTATCCTTATGCGCAAAATGTTTTTGTCTTTTGAACGGAACGGACATACGGATGCAGACGAAACCCTACTGAAACCAATGGGTCCATGTGCAATCTGCAAAAAATGCGGATCAGATGAAGAGCAAAAATGCAGTTGTGTGAATGGGGCCTTACTGTAACACGACTAACTGGTGTTAACTTAAATGTCACAATTGATATTTTTACACAGAGGTAAACCAAGACTGGCAGATCCATCAGCGAGATGGCTTGAGATGCACATGATATGTTAAGAAGCAGAAGCTCAAAAATCGCAAAATCTGCATGCATTACACTCTTTGCCCGATTTTACTCTATATATTGCAAAGCGAGAAATCTGAAATGAATATCTGCACAGATAACGGACATGCTGCAAAAATCTACACCGGAGGTCAGGAAACTTTTTTGCAATTTTAAAAATCTCATCTGCTTAGCCAATACTGTATGGCGACTATGTAGGGACCTGAAGCCTGCTCTGCTGGAGGACTATCTATTAGGATACCAGTGTTGGGGCCTAAAGAGGTTGTCCCGTTTCAAGAGGAAACCAAAGAACTTGAGGGACTGACCTGTAACAAAGAGTAGATGATTATTTACCTAAAGATCTCTGTTCCAGTTCTCCTAGCAGGTTCTGTTTTCCCAGTTGCAGCAATGGCATCACATTGACAACATGTGACCACTGCAGCCAATGATTGCCACCTCTTCAGTGTGCCACTGAGGCCAGTGATTGGCTGCAGTGGTCACACATTGTCGATGTGATGTCACCAATGCAGTTGGGAAAAACAGAACTTGCTGGGAGAACCAGAGTGGTGGCACAAGATCTGTTAGGTAAGTAATCATCTATACTTTATTACAGGTCAATCCCCTGAGTTGTCAGGTTTCTTCTTGAAACCGGACATCCCCTTTACCAAGATAACACATGTAAAATAAAAAAGCGCACCAGTAATGCAGATTTGGAATCCATTTGACCCCCTTTTTTTTTTTATGGAAAAAAATAAAATAAAAAGAGTATTGCATGCAAGACTTTCCGTATAAAAAAAACTGAACAGAAATGGCTCAAATGGATTCCAAATGTGCATAACTGATGCACAGGATCCTGTTTTTTTTTTTTTTCTGTTCAGAAGAATGGAAAATGAAATGGCGATTTAAATCCAGCCTTAGGCAAAAAAACGCTAGCTCCAGATGTTACAATGTCTGTGGGAAATAGTAAACACAGCACAAACAAGTGTTTTTCTGGTAATTTTGCAAGTTTTTGGTAAAATTGCAGCATGCCCTGAGTGTGGGTTATTTTCCTTCATTTTCTGGTGGATTTGTCCGAGTCATGCATTGATTTTTTTTTGCCCTGCTTCAAAAAACGCAAGTGGCAGTATGTTTTTTTTTTTTTTTTGCCAATGCATTTTTCCCCATACTGCTCCAACTGCAAGTGAAATCAGAGCGGACGACTTTTCTATATAGAAATGTACAGAATGCAAAACAAGGGGCATTAAAAAAAAAATATGAGGGCAAGTCCCTAAACAATATTGGTTCAGAAAATCCAGGGGAAATGCCCTGAAAAACCGCTAAACAACCAGGCATTTTTGGGCAAAAAAATGAAATGTCAAAAACGTAGTGTGGAAGCCCTCGAATTACCACAATGAATGAAGCAGCCGCTCCACTGAAAGCTGAAACATTGGGCGATGTGAACTATGAGTGAATTAGGGAAGGGCTGCACAGCGACTTCAGTTGCGACTATTTTCAATTTGGCTGTAAAAAGGAAAATTGCAAGTTCTGCATTGCAAGTCTATGATGTCAACCTTGCGTGCGACCAAGAATCCAGCAGGGCTGAACACTCATTGAAAAAAACCATAAGGTACCAAGGAGTTTTTGGAATCTAATGAATCTTTCCACGTGTGAATGATGTAAGTGATTACAATATTAGGGCTCACGCACACGACCCTTGTTTTGAGGTCCACAAAACACGGATACCGGCCGGCGGCCGTGTGCATTCTGTATTTTACAGAAAGGAACATCCAGGCTCTAATAGAACAGTCCTATCCTTGTCCGTAATGTGGACTATAATAGGACATGTTCTATTTTTTGTGGAACGTATATACGGAAACGGAATGCACACGGGAGTAATTTACTTTTTTTGGGCTCCATTGAAGTGAATGGTTCCGCATCCAGGCCGCAAAAAAACAACAGAACGGACACGGAAAAAAAATATGTTCGTGTGCATGAGCCCTTAGAGTGAAATGATAAGTTTATTTAGGAAAAAGTTGAAAGGGGGCTCTAGGAAACTGCCGCCTCTAGCCTGGATACAAGATGAGATCCGGTTGGACAGGTCCTGAATAGTATTCTGCAGCACATTGCCCACAGATGTTAGAGCTGGGCCTGTAGATCCTACACATTTATAGGATGCTGGAGCCGGAGTCTCAGCCGGTCCCATAAATGCTCGACTGGTAATAAATCTGGTAATCGGGCAGCCAAGGAAGTGTACAACCAGTGCTGTGTGTGGGTGACCATTATCCTGATGAAAAATGCCAGTTAGAAGCCCTGCCATGAGAGGTTAGGCTACTTTCACACTCGCGTTTTGGCTTTCCGTTTGCGAGATCTGTTCAGGGTAGGGCTGCAGTAAACGATTATTTTAGAAATCGAGTATTCTATCGATAATTTTTACGACTAATCGAGTAATCTTATAAGAATGTTACCATGGCAACCAGGGCTTCAGTAGCATCCTGGCTGCCATGGTAACCGATTGAGCCCAGTTATAACACTGCTGGGGCTCCAATCAGAACTTCCACCTATGAGGTGGGAGGGGACTCTGCTCTGTGGCCACTGCCACCAATGAGGGGGGAGGGGGCTCTGCTCTGCGGCACCTGAGGGTTAACTGCTGCTGATCGCAGCTCCCTGCCTCCTGTATTAAAGATTACAAAGGACCTTTCATGGCCCGGCCTTACTAACTAGCAGCTACATAGAGTGGCGCCCAGGGATGTCCCCGCACTTACAGTTATCCCTGGGCGGCTCGGTTCTTCCCCACTGTGGGCCAGTTACAGTCTCCTGCTCCATATGCTAATTACTAATATCGGAGCAATAGGGAAGAGACATCAGCTCTGTGGGCGTTCCTTCTCCCTGCACTGTGACGTTCTGTGCTGCAATTGGACAGCGCAGAGAGAAGAAACGCCCACAGAGAAGGTGATGTCTCCTCCCCATTGGTCCGATATTAGTAATGGGCACATGGAGCACGAAACTGTAACTGGCCCACAGTGGGAGAACGGAGCGCGCCCGGGATAATTGTAAGTGCGTGGACATCCCGGGCGCCGCTAGCTGCTAGTTAGTAAGGCCAGACAATGTAAGGTCCTGTCATTGGTGGCGCAGTGCGCCCGCCCCTCCTCGCCCCCCGTCTCTCCTCACTGGCAGCGCAGCACAGGGGAGCGAGAGAGCGACTCTTGCTCCCCTGTGCGCCCCGCCTCCTCTGCTGCCAGCCGCTCTGCACAGTGTCGGGTCATAGGGCGCGCTACGTGCACTATGACCTGACTGGTGACCACGGAGCGGGAGTAATAGCAAGTGCTGCCCTCCCGCTCCGTGGTCACATGACACAAACAAATCCTTGATGCAAAAAATTGCAGAGGATTTTTTTGTGTCGGATTACTCGATTAAATCAAGTAATCGCTTTAGCCCTAGTTCAGGGCTCTCACAAGCGGTCCAAAAGCGGATCAGTTTCCATTCTAATGCAGGGGTGTGGAATTCCTATCGCCCGACGCCCGGGACATGCAGTTCCGGGCGCCGGGCAAGTACTTAAATAGTTGTTTAGCCCTGTGCGGGCAAGTAGCAGGGACATGTGGTTGGACAGTAATAGGAGCAGTCATATGCGAGCTGACCGCTCCTATCTGTGTCAGCCTGCATCGTGCATATGACCCGTACATAGCACTTCCTGCAGGCGGCCCCCGGCTCCTCCCTTCTCCTGTATCGAAGTCTCCGCCCACCTGCCAGCACGGAGCGCACAGCAAGTCAGCACATCGTCTCCAGAGACAAGATGGGAGAAGAAGAGTGAGACCCTACGGCCCCCTGCAGATGAGCGTTCCTCCCGGAGCCTGTCCACATCGCAGCTCCTGGCTTAGCGCTGACTGGGGTCACATAGCATTATACTGATTTATGATGCTATGTAACCCGTACAGCTCTGGAATGTGTTGGATAACACTGACAGCATTATGTCAGCGTTATCCAATACATTCCAGAACTGTAAGGGTTACATAGCATCATAAATCAGTATAATGCTATGTGACCCCAGTCAACTGGTTGCAGGTCAGGCTGGGTGCTCAGTTGACAGACTCTGGGAGGAACGCTCATCTGCAGGGGTGTCAGAAATAAAGGTAGTGCTGTCTGTCTTCTGAGGTCTAGCCCTGCCTGCAATCTGCACTGCAGGTGGCACTTTATAAACTATAACGTCTCCCTGTTGCCCCCATACAGTATAACGTCACCCTGTGGCCCCCGCCCCGCACAGTATAACGTCACCCTGTGGCCCCTGCCCCCATACAGTATAACGTCACCCTGTGGCCCCGCCCCATACAGTTTAACGTCTCCTGTGGCCCCCGCCCCCATACAGTATAACGTCACCTTGGGGCTGCCCCGCACAGTATAACGTCACCCTGTGGGCCCCGCCCCCATACAGTATAACGTCACCCTGTGGCCCCCGCCCCCATACAGTATAACGTCTCCCTGTGGCCCCGCCCCCATACAGTATAACATCTCCCTGTGGCCCCCACCCCCATACAGCATAACGTCTCCTTGTGGCCCTGCCCCCATACAGCATAACGTCTCCTTGTGGCCCCTGCCCCATACAGTATGGCGTCTCCTTGTGGCCCCCGCCCCATACAGGATAACGTCTCCTTGTGGCCCCTGCCCCATACAGCATAACGTCTCCTTGTGGCCCCCATACAGTATACCGTTAGTACAAGTTCAGGACAAGTAGATGGTCATGAGGGACAAGTAGATTGAGCCCCACTTTAGTCCTTCGACAAGTAGTTTTTTTAAATTTCCACACCCCTGTAATGCATTCTCAATGGAAAAGGATCCGCTCAGAATGCATCAGTTCAGATGAAACTGAGCCAAACGGATCAGTCTTGGCACACAATGTAAGTCAATGGGGACGGATCCGCTTTCTCTGACACAATAGAAAACAGATCCGCCCCCATTGACTTTCAATGGTGTTCATGCTGGATCCGTCTTGGCTATGTTACAGATAATACAACCGGATCCATTCTGAACGGATGCAGACGCTTGTATTATTTGAACGGATCCGTCCAACGCAGAGTGAAGTAGCCTAACATGTGGCCGCAGGATGTCCTGCACCTGTCACTGAGCTGTCAGTGTCCCCTGTATCAGGGATTGTCGTATGTGATGGCTCCCCAGATCATCACACCGGCAGCTGGGGCAGTGTGTCGGCACACAGCAAAGGCAGGATTGAGGCGCTACCATGAGGCCTCCATACTGGAACTAGACTGTTGTCAGTTCCCAAACAGAACCTGGATTAGGGTACTTTCACACTAGCGTTAGAGGAATCCGGCAGGCGGTTCCGGCAACAGAACGGAAATCTGTGTGCAAACAGATACTATTTGTTTCCGGATCCGTTTGACAAATGCATTGAAATACTGGATCTGTCTCTCCAGTGTCATCCGGAAAAACAGTATTTATCTTTCTCACATTTTTAAAGGTCTGCGCATGGTAACTGATCCGGCATTAATACATTTTAATGGAAACTAATGCCAGATCCGGCATTCCGGCAAGTGTTTTGGAATTTTGGCCGGAGAAAATACCGCAGCATACTGTTAAATGACTGAACTGGACATCCTGATGCATAGTGAGCGGATTGCTTTCCATTTAGAATGTGTTAGGGTAAAACTGATCAGTTTTTTTCCCCGGTATTGCTCCCCTGTGACGGAACTCAATACCGGAAAACTTTAGCGCTAGTGTGAAAGTACCCTAAGTCACTGAAGACTATATGTTTCTATTCTGTAGCACTCCAAGTTCCTCATTCACAACACCACTGCAAACGAAGGAGATGGTGGCCGCCTGTCAATGGCAGGACATGTAATGGGCACCATGACACCAACATTCCTTCTAGGTGCCTGGAAATGGTCCAGAGACAGGGTGTGTAATGAAGGTGCCACCTGTGTCTGGATGGCGGACAACAAAACTGCGGGAGCTGCTGGCGGATCGAACGATCCTCTCTGCTGGTGCTCAGTCCGAGTCGTCCAGAGCTTGTTCGCCATGTGTGCGTGCCCTCATGTAAACACTGCTCCCAACCCCTCCTAACAGCTAGGTCAGAACGGCCTAGAGGGCGCGCAATTTGTTTTAGAAAAGACCATCCTGCTTCTCTCAGTCCAATGACTACAAAATGTCTTTGAGCGTCACAGAGCCATGCCTAACAGTCAATACTCTCACCAAGAGGTACACTACACAAAGGTAGCCCCTGAGAGACTTTTTATAGGGGAAGTGGAGGAAGCACTTTTACGCCCTCTTGTGGCAAGACCCAGCGTCTAATCAGTCCACACCTGTAATCATTTACATATCAGCCTGAGACATGTCAAGGAGTGTGATTGGGGGGGTCGCCTATCCCAACATGACCACGTGGATTTAATTATTGGATTTTAACACAACGCTGCTGTGTATATTTCTATAGGACAGATATAAGGGGTCTGTATAATGCATCTGTATAGCGCTTCTTCCATTCATTTACAACTTCCAATGATCCGGTACCAGAGGCATTCTGAATTATTAAAATGTCATGGCTAGTCTAAGATGCACTACAGGAACCAGCACAACTGGCAAGGACTGGGCCACCTGGTCCTGGGGATGAAGTGTGCTGATTGAATGTCCCAGGGGCTGGAAGGCATTGCTTTAGCAGAAGCCAGGCTGTCACCCACCCCTGTATTCTGCTGTAATAGCCATTTATCTAGAAGGGTAATGCTGGCACTGTGACTCCCTGACAGAAGATGTGGCCCCAAGGTAACATGTATGACCGCTGCAGCCAGGAACTAACGGTGGCAGCACAGATAAGTATAAAGTGCAGCATGGCAGCACATGCCCGCTATTACCGGGTACAGGTACAGCACTGCTCCCACCAGGATCAGGAGAAAGGTGATGGCGAATATAGCGAAATCCAGCATCCTCCGTCCTGCACCCGCCGCCCCGGCAGCACGGCCTATGTGTCATTCAGCGAGCGCAGCCCATTTCGGCCATCGGCCCCACCCCTGCCAGCCAGAAGCAGTCGATCCCTCATCCCGGAAGCGTCGTGGAAGTCTCTGACTAGTGACACGTGGGTAACGTGAGGAGGGTGAGCCACGGCGTCTGAGGCGTTGGTCGGGAGCAGGTGGTGGGCACTCTGGGACTTGTAGTGCCATATCTTATTGTAGTGCTATGAGAGTCTGTTGGTTTCTGGGCTCTTTGAAGCGTTGTTATGATACGTCCTTGTATATCACCATTTGTTTTAATTAGTAGGAAATTGATTTTAAAATGATCCATTTTTCATGTTTTCGCCAGTAATTTTCACATATCCACCGAATGTGTTCTCCTTGGACAGCACTGTATTGCGGTGTTATGTGTGTAGTTCTTGTGGACTTGGAAGATGCGGGGCCCAAAGTGAGAAAAGCAGTACAAGAATCCATTCCTCACAAAGGTAGTGCTGGGAAGTGCTTCCTCCATCTTAATAAGCCAAATGGGAAAAAAAAAGCCTCCTTACACACGACCCGGAAGTGAGTGGCTGACCCCGGTAGATTGCAGATCGTCTCACTGGTCAGAGCTCAACCCCCCAATATAATAATTGGATTGTCCACCTTCAGGGGCCTTTCACCTTGCATCACAAAAAGTGTTTTACCAAGCGCTCATCCCGATACCGAATCAATACTGGCATAAAAGTTCAATACCCGAAACAACCCTATGATACCCCACATAGGACAATCGCCCCCAAAAAAAAAATATATATATATATATGGCTCTCAGACTATGGAGACATTAACCACTACAGGACCGCCTAACGCAGGGATGCGTCCTGCGGGCGGTCCTGTAGTCCTGAGACGACGCATCGGCGCGTTATCACGCGAGAGCCGAGACTTCCTGTAAATGTGCGCACGAGCGCGCGTTTACAGTGAAGCGCGTCTCAGGAGTTCTCCTACAGCCTGCCAGCGAATTAAATCGCATCAAAGAGCTATATCAGACGCTGTTTTGTGAACAGCGTCTGATATAGCTGCTACCTGGTCCTCTGGTGGTCCCATTTGCTGGGATCGACCACCAGAGGACCAGGTAACACAGTAAAGTTGCACAAAACACTACACTAACCCCTCACCTATTAACCCCTTGTTAACCCCTTGATCACCCCATCTAGACCCCCTGATCACCCCCCTGTCATTGATCACACCCCTTGTAAGGCTCCATTTAGACGTCCATATGTGTTTTGCGGATCCGCAGATCCTGAAAACACGGACACCGGCAATGTGCTTTCCGCATTTTGCAGATCCGCACATTGCCAGAACTATATAGAAAATGCTTTTTCTTGTCCGCAATTGCAGACAAGAATAGGACATGTTCTATATTCTTGCAGAACGGAAGTGCAGACTCGGAGCGCGGATCCGTAATTCCGGATCCGAGCGGGACAAAGTCTGTCCCCATAGAAATGAATGGGTCCACAATTCCGTTCCGCAAACAGAATTGCGGACGTGTGAATGGGGCATAAGGGTCCCTTATCCCCGCCAGTTAGTTAGCTACTTGTTAGGTAGCTAGCGCCCAGCCCACTGCACCGCAGTCACTGATTTAGCAGAGATTTTTTCATCCACATTGATCGATGCGAATGAAAAAATCTGTGCCGTTCATTATTTTTCTTTTTTCAGCCCAGAGGCTGAATGGAAAAAAATCTAATTACCCGTATGCTCAATATAAGGAGAATCGCAGAAACTCCTAATGCTGGCCATACGTGTAATGATTGCGGAGACCCTCAAATGCCAGGGCAGTACAAAAACCTCACATGTGACCCCATTTTAGAAAGAAGACACCCCAAGGTATTCCGTGAGGGGTATGGCGAGTTTTGTAAAATTTTATTTTTGTCACAAGTTAGTGGAATATGAGACTGTAAAAAAAAAAAAACAATTTCCGCTAACTTGTGCCAAATTTTTTTTTCTTTGAACTCGCCATACCCCTCACGGAATACCTTGGGGTGTCTTCTTTCCACAATGGGGTCACATGTGGGGTATTTATACTGCCCTGGCATTTTAGGGGCCCTAAAGCGTGAGAATCCAAATGCGTAAAAATGGCCTGTGAAATCCTAAAGATACTCATTGGTTTTAGGGCCCCTTTGCGCATCTTGGCTGCAAAAAAGTGTCGCTCATGTGGTATCGCCGAACTCAGGAGAAGTAGGGCAATGTGTTTTGGGGTGTACTTTTACATATACCCATGATGGGTGAGAGAAATATCGCTGTAAACGACAACTTTTTAAATTTTTTTATACAAAGTTGTCAATTTACAGCGATATTTCTCACACAAAGTATGGGTATATGTAAAAATACACCCCAAAACACATTGCCCTACTTCTTCTGAGTACGGCGATACCACATGAGTGACACTTTTTTGCAGCCTGGGTGCGCAAAGGGGCCCAAATTCCAACGAGTACCTTTAGGTTTTACATGGCGGCTCACAATTTAGCCCCGCCCAAAATTCCAGAACAGTAAACACACCCCACAAATGACCCCATTTCGGAAAGTAGACACCCCAAGGTATTCACTGAGGGGCATAGTGAGTCCGTCTGAGATTTTATTTTTTTTTTGCCAGAAGTTAGCAGAAATTTAAACTTTTTTTTTTTTTCTCAGAAAGTGTCATTTTCCGCTAACTTGTGAAGAAAAATGAAATGATACATGAACTCACCATGCCCCTCCGCGAATACTTTGGGGTGTCTTCTTTCTAAAATAGTGTGATTTGGGGGTATTTATACTTTCCTGACATTCTAGCACCTGAAAAAACATCACAGGCGCTCAGAAAGTCAGAGCTGCTTCAAAATGCCGAAATTCACTTTTTTGCACCATAGTTTGTAAACGCTATAACTTTTACCCAAACCAATAAATATACAATTATTGGATTTTTTTTTATCAAAGACATGTAGAACAATAAATTTAGAGAAAAATTTATATAGAAATGTAGTTTGTTTTTTAAAATTTTACAACAGAAAGTGAAAAATGTCATTTTTGCAAAAATGTCAGTTAAATTTGTATTAATGGCAAAAAAGTAAAAATGTCAGCAACAATGAAATACCACCAAATGAAAGCTCTATTAGTGAGAAGAAAAGGAGGTAAAATTCATTTGGGTGGTAAGTTGCATGACGGAGCAATAAACGGTGAAAGTAGTGTAGTGCGGAATTGTAAAAAGTGGTCTGGTCATTAAGGGTGTTTAAGCTAGGGGGGGAATTAGTTAAAACATGATTATTTTTTTTGTTTAAAAAAATAATATTATTGTGTAAAACTTAAATAAATAAAAAGTATTCATATTGTATCGCCGCGTCCGTGAACACAGCAAAAAAAAATAAAAATACAGTGTCAAAATCCATTTTTGTCACCTTACATCACAAAAAAGGGTTATAGCAAGCGACCAAAATGTCATATGCACCCTGAGATAAACAGGGCTATAAATATTGGGTTATGTTTGGCTGTTAACCCTTGCTTTGTTCCTGGAAAAAATGGATTCAAATGGAAAATTTGTCAAAAAATCGAAATTCTGAAATTTTATGTCCATTTGCCATGAACTCTTGTAGAACACCTAAAGGGTTAACAACGTTTGTAAAATCAGTTTTGAATACCTTGAGGGGTGTAGTTTCTAGAATGGGGTCATTTTTGGATGGTTTCTTTTATGTAAGCCTCACAAAGTGACTTCAGACCTGAACTGGTCCTTAAAAATTGGGTTTTTTAAATTTTCTGAAAATTTTCAAGATTTGCTTCTTAAACTTCAAAGCCTTGTAACGTCCCCAAAACATAAAATGTCATTCCAAATATGATCCAACTATGAAGTAGACATATGGGGAAAGTAAGGTAATAACTATTTTTGGAGGTATTAATATGTATTTTAGAAGTGGAGAAATTGAAACTTGAAAATTTGGAAATTTTTGGTAAATTTAGTATTTTTTTTTATACAAAAAAATGAACTTTTTTGACAAAATGTTACCAGTGTCATGAAGTACAATATGTGACGAAAAAACAATCTCAGAATGGCCTGGATAAGTAAAAGCGTTTTAAAGTTATCACCACATAAAGTGACACTGGTCAGATTAGGCTACTTTCACACTTGAGTTAGTGTGATCCGGCAGGCAGTTCTGTTGTCTGAGCTGTCTGCCGGATCCGCCCTTCAGTGTGACAACTGACAGCATTTGTAGACGGATCAGGGTGCGGATCCGTCTACAAAAGCATTGCAAGAACGGATCCGTCCCTCCGCTTGTCATGCGGATGGATGGATCCGTCCTGCAGTCTTTTTCACAGTTTTCCCGGTCTGCGCAAGGACGGATCCGTCCTTCAGTTTTTTCGCAATGCCGGATCCGGCACTAATACAAGTCAATGTAAATTAATGCCGGATCCGGCATTCCGGCGACTGATCAGGCATTTTGGACGGACATAATACCGCAGCGTGCTGCGGTATTATGTGTGGCCAAAACGCCTGGCAGTGACTGAATGGAAGGCATACTGATGCAAACTGAACGGATTTCTATCCATTCAGATTGCATGGGGATATGCCTGATCTGTTCTTTTCTGGCATAGAACCCTTTTGACAGAACTCTATGCCGGAAAAGAATAACGCAAGTGTGAAGGTACCCTTAGCAAAAAATTGCCTGGTCCTTAAAGAGGACCTTTCATCACTTCTAAAGATATAAACCAAGTATGCTCACATGTAGAGCGGCGCCCAGGGATCTCCCTGCACTTACTATTATCCCTGGGCGCCGCTCCGTGCTCCCGGTATAGGCTCCGGTATCTGTGCTCACTAAGTTATAGTGGGCGGAGCCTGCCCTTCATCTCCTTCTCCCAGAAAAACTCCCAGGCTATGAGCTCTGCGCTGCAACTGGCCGGCGCTACAGCCGGGGAGAAGGAGATGAAGGGCAGGCTCCGCCTACTATAACCAATTCCACCAAGTCCCCGCCTACTATAACTTGGTGAGCATCGATACCGGAGCCTATACCGAGAGAATGGAGCGGCGCCCAGGGATAATAGTACCCGTATTTTTCGCCCTATAAGACGCACCGGCCTATAAGACGCACCTGGGTTTTTGAGGAGAAAATAAGAAAAAAATATTTTTAACCAAAAGGTGTGCTTTTGAAGTAATGGTGGTCTGTGCATGACAGTATTATGGGGGGATCTGTGGATGGCACTGTTATGTGGGGGAGATGTGGATGGCACTGTGATGGAGGGATCTGTGGATAGCACTGTGATGGGGGGATCTGTGGATAGCACTGTGATGGGGGGATCTGTGGATAGCACTGTGATGGGGGATCTGTGGATAGCACTGTGATGGGGGCATTTATGAATGACACTGTAATGGATTGATCTGTGGATGACACATATATAGCATCTTATGCCATATGTGTCATCCACAGATCACCCCAATTACAGTGTCATCCACAGGTGCCCCCTTTCTAAAAACATCTGGCCCATGGCTGCTTAGGGGCGGAGCCTGGCAGCACATGGCGGGCGGCTCGCCGCTAACAGCGTGACTGCTTGTGTAACATTTAAAATCTTTAATTATGTCCCCTTATTTCCTAAAGCCTAGGACAGTAGCGCTCTGCTAACCTGCTATAACGATCCTCTAGCAGGCAGAGCGGTGCGGCGGCAGGCTGGTGTGTAACGTCCTCACTGACGCCATCTGCCTGCTCCTTTCACTTTATGAATGAAGCAGGAGGAGCAGGCAGATGACGCCAGTGAGGACGTTACACACCAGCCTGCCGCCGACCGCTCTGCCTGCTAGAGGATCGTTATAGCAGGTTAGCAGAGCGCTACTGTCCTGGGCTTTAGGAAATAAGGGGACATAATTAAAGATTTAAAATGTTATACAAGCAGTCACGCTGTGAGCGGCGGGCCGCCCGCCGCCTGCTGCCAGGCTCCGCCCCTCCTCCTTCCATGCTGATACATCGCAGGCTGTGCGATGTATCGGCTTCAGCTATAGGAAAATGGTAGTAGTTCGCCATATAAGACGCACTGCCATTTTCCCCCACTTTTGGGGAAAAAAGTCGTCTTATATGGCGAAAAATACGGTAAGTGCAGGGAGATCCCTGGGCGCCGCTCTCCATGTGAGCATCCTTATCTGATATCTTTAGAAGTCATGAAAGGTCCTCTTTAAGGTGAAATAGGGCCGTATCCTTAAGGGGTTAAAATGGCAGACTTGGCATGTTAAAAGGACGGTGATGCTTGAAATCATTGTTCTTCCATTGTTAACCATGGTAACCTGCAAAGAAATGCATGCAGCCATCATTGCGTTGCATAAAAATGGCTTCACAGGCAAGGATATTGTGGCTACTACGATTGCACCTCAATCAACAATTTATAGGATCATCATGAACTTCAAGGAAAGAGGATCAATTCTTGTTAAGAAGGCTTCAGGGCGTCCAAGAAAGTCCTGGAAGCGCCAGGATCGTCTCCTAAAGAGGATTCAGCAGCGGGATCGGAGTGCCACCAGTGCACGCACAGTGAGGCGAAGACTTTTGGAAGATGGCCTGGTGTCAAGAAGGGCAGCAAAGAAGCCACTTCTCTCCAAAAAAAACATCAGGGACAGATTGATCTTCTGCAGAAAGAATGGACTGCTGAGGACTGGGGCAAAGTCATATTCTCCGATGAAGCCTCTTTCTGATTGTTGGGGGCATCAGGAAAAAGGCTCCTGTGTCATGCCAACAGTAAACCATCCTGAGACCATTCATGTGTGGGTTGCTTCTCATCCAAGGGAGTGGGCTCACTCACAATTTTACCCAAAAACACAGCCATGAATAAAAAATGGTACCAAAACACCCTCCAACAGCAACTTCTTCCAACAATCCAACAACAGTTTGGTGAAGAACAATGCATTTTCCAGCACGATGGAGCACCGTGCCTTAAGGCAAAAGTGATAACGAGTGGCTCGGGGACCAAAACGTTGACATTTTGGGTCCATGGCCTGGAAACTCCCCAGATCTTAATCCCATTGAGAATTTGTGGTCCAATCCTCAAGAGGCGGGTGGACAAACAAAAACCCACTAATTCTGACAAACTCCAAGAAGTGATTATGAAAGAATGGGTTGCTATCAGTCACCATTGAAAAGGGTGAAATCAGTACAAAAAACGCAACAACAATTGACATGCTGCAGATTTCTAAATCCACGCAGCAGGTCATTTTCCTCAACGAAGAAAGAAAAAAAGCAAAGTATACATGAGATTTCTCTAATCTCATACACTTTGCTGGTACTGTATTACACTGCGATTCTTCTGAACTGTATGCAGCCACCTTTAGGGGCTTTCAGACGAGCGAGTTCCATGCATCGGACTCGCAGCGTGAGTATGCGGCAGTTCCTGTCCTGACCTCCCAGCACAGACGGGGTCGCATAGCATTCTATTGATTTATGATGCTATGTACAGTTCTGGAATGTATTGGATAACACTGATATAATGCTGTCAGTCTTATACAGTACATTCCAGAACACACAGGCACTTTTACTGCGTCCTAGGCCCCGGAACATTAACAGTTACACCACTTACAGGCATAAAACTTGTGGAAAAACTACTGTAGAGTAGAATTTTACTCCAGGTGCACTCTGCCGGAGAATGTCTTGGTCTTTGATAAATGACCCCCAATATTCCATGTTTGGTCTGACTATTGATTTGTGAAGGGGTAGAACTATTTTTCTCGTCATGTGTATCTATGCCCCTTTTAATGCGCCCGCCCCATGGTCCTATTCGCCTTTACACCAGTTGCCTGACGTGTTGCCACAGTTTTTACTGTCAACTATAAATTTTTCCGTGTCAGTTTTACCCAGTGTTTTCCCATTTTGTAAGTAATCTTGGCATGTCCTTCCCATGTGTGTAAACCTTAGGTCGCTTTCACATAGTCAGTGTTTGACCAGTGATTTCCATCAGTGATTTTGAGCCAAATCCAGGTACAGGTCAAAAACAGAACAGGTGCCAGTCTATCCATTATAAGTGTTAAACCTCATTTGCTACTTCTCTGCCCAAACTTCCAGAAATATCTCTGTGTTAGGGCTTGTTCACATGAACATAAGGGCTCTGTGTCCGTGCTGTGTGCTGCAAATTGCGGTCCGCAATGCATGGGCATTGACCGTGGGCCAACCGCAAGCGCATCGCGGATCTATTCACCCATGCGGGTGAATACAAACATAATTGATATGCTGCAGATTTAGAAATCCACACTGTAGGTCAATTTCTGTGCAGAAAAATTTGTATAACCTCATATACTTTGCTGGTATTGTACTACGGCTTTTTCAGCTGCTGCGGTGCTCACCGTAATCTCTTTAAAAAAATATATATATATATGTATATATATATATAAATTAGTTTCTGTCTGTCTGTTCTTTATGCTTGACCAAACGACTGGACTGTTCTTCACCAAATTTTGCACACAGGTACATCACGTGTCCGGGAAGGTTTTAGACCGGTCTCAGCTCTCTAGGACGTACTCATTCCTGAGTTATTCCCAAAAATTACCTCAATTAGCCAATAGAAGCCTGCAAGTCTTTCACTCATCCCAACTGCCATACACACTGTCACATGTCCCTTATCAGCCAATAGAAGCTCGCAGGACCTTAGTCTTCACATACACACAGTTTTACTCCAGGTTTCCAAAACAACCATTTTTTATACTGCTGTAGGTCAGCTTTAGGCTAGGGCTACACGATGACAATAAGTCGCACGACACATAGGGAACAACTACACTGCACATGCATCCATCTTGGATGAATTTTTTTGCGACACCATAGCCTATCATTATAAAAATTGTTGCGCGACATTGGTACGACAAAACATGGCACGGCAACACATGGCATTGTGTAGCCCTAGCCTTAAAGGGGCAGGACACTGTGAATTTCACTGTTAAGAGGGCAGGGGCCACTATTAAAGGGACAGCTGCTGTGGAGGTCACTGTTAAGTGGGCAGCAGTCACTATTAAAGGGGCAGGCCACTGTGAAGGTCACTGTTAAAGGGGCGGGCACTGTGGAGGTCACTGTTCCATTTTTCAGACTCATTTAAGTGAATAGGTACACATTCGTGATAGGGTGTGCACATGGGCAGTGGCCGTATATTACCGACCTGCTGTTTGCGGGCAGCAATACGGGCCTGGTTGGGCAACGGCTGTGTGCATGAGGCCTAATGTGTAATATTCCCCTTAGAGCAATGCTACCTTTGCGTGTCTGTCTGTACATCACAGATAGAGAGTAGCAGTGAGTGAAATGGTCAGACGTATCAATCCACGAAAATGTGGAGTCATTGTGGGTGGAGATAAATGGAGCCAAAAACAATAATAAATTACTAATAGGAGTTTACTATAAACCACCTAATATACCAGAGTCCGCAGAAAATCTATTACTAAACGAGATAAACAAGGCGGCAAACCATAATCAGGTGGTTATTATGGGGGACTTCAACTACCCAGATATAGACTGGGAAACTGAAACCTGTACATCCCATAAAGGAAACAGGTTCTTGGCAATAGCCAAAGACAATTACCTTTCCCAAATGGTTCAGGACCCAACTAGAGGGACGGCCATACTGGACTTAGTATTAACCAATAGACCTGATAGAACAACAGACGTGCAGGTCGGGGGACACCTGGGAAATAGTGACCATAAAGTAATAACCTTCCAATTATCCTTCAAACGAGAGTTTCTACAGGGAGGAACAAGAATACCGGACTTCAAAAAAGCAAAATTTAGCCAACTAAGAGAGGCCATAGGCCCAATTAACTGGGACATAGTCCTCAAAAATAAAAATACAACCACAAAATGGGAGATTTTTAAAAGCATTGTAACATCAAATTGTGATCGATGCATACCTTATAGAAATAAAAGGCTAAGAAATAAGAAGAAACCAATGTGGATAAATAGAACCGTAAAAAAAGCAATAAATGACAAAAAGAAAGCATATAAATCACTAAAACAGGAGGGAGCCAGGAAGCACTGATAAACTATAAGGAAAAAAATAGAATATGTAAAAAACTAATAAAAACTGCCAAACTAGAGACTGAGAGATTAATTGCCAAAGAGAGCAAAACTAACCCTAAAATGTTTTTCAATTATATAAATGGTAAAAAATATAAACCTGAAGGAGTCGGCCCTCTACATAGCAATGAGGGGAGTTGCAGAAAGCGATGAGGATAAAGCCAAGCTATTAAATATTTTCTTCACCACTGTTTTCACTGAGGAAAATAAACTGTCAGATGAAATGCAAAATGTAAAAGTAAATTCCCCTTTAAAAGTGCCCTGTCTGACCCAGGAAGAAGTACAGCAGCGACTTAAAAAGATTAAAATAGACAAATCGCCAGGACCGGATGGCATACACCCCCGTATCCTAAGGGAATTAAGTGATGTCCTAGCCAGACCCTTATTTTTGATATTCACGGACTCCATACTGACAGGGAATGTTCCACCAGACTGGCGTATAGCAAATGTGGTGCCAATATTCAAAAAGGGTCCAAAAACAGAGCCTGGAAATTATAGGCCGGTAAGTTTAACATCTGTTGTGGGTAAACTGTTTGAAGGTTTTGTAAGAGATGCTATCTTGGAGTATCTCAATGAAAATAAGCAAATTACACCATATCAGCATGGCTTCATGAGGGATCGGTCATGTCAAACTAATTTAATCAGTTTCTATGAGGAGGTAAGTTCTAGACTTGACAGCGGCGAATCAATGGATGTCGTATATCTGGACTTCTCCAAAGCATTTGACGCTGTACCACATAAAAGGTTAGTATATAAAATGAGAACACTTGGACTAGGAGAAAATATCTGTATGTGGGTAAGTAACTGGCTCAGTAATAGAAAACAGAGGGTGGTTATTAACGGTACACACTCAGATTGGGTCACGGTCACTAGTGGGGTACCTCAGGGTTCAGTATTGGGCCCTATTCTCTTCAATATATTTATTAATGATCTTGTAGAAGGCTTGCACAGTAATATATCAATTTTGCAGATGACACTAAACTGTGTAAAGTAATTAACACTAAAGAGGACAGTTTTCTGCTACAGAGCGATCTGGATAGATTGGGGGCTTGGACAGAGAAATGGCAGATGAGGTTTAACACTGACAAATGTAAAGTTATGCACATGGGAAGGAATAATGCAAGTCACCCGTACATACTAAATGGTAAAACACTCAGTAACACTGACATGGAAAAGGATCTAGGAATTTTAATAAATAACAAACTAAGCTGTAAAAACCAGTGTCAGGCAGCTGCTGCTAAGGCCAATAAGATAATGGGTTGCATCAAAAGGGGCATAGATGCCCGTGATGAAAATGTAGTCTTACCACTTTATAAATCACTAGTCAGACCACACATGGAGTACTGTGTACAGTTCTGGGCTCCCGTGAACAAGGCAGACATAGCAGAGCTAGAGAGGGTTCAGAGGAGGGCAACTAAAGTAATAACTGGAATGGGGCAACTACAGTACCCTGAAAGGGTATCAAAATTAGGGTTATTCACTCTAGAAAAAAGACGACTGAGGGAGATCTAATAACAATATATAAATATATCAGGGGTCAGTACAAAGATCTCTCCCATCATCTATTTATCCCCAGGACTGTGACTGTGACGAGGGGACATCCTCTGCGTCTGGAGGAAAGAAGGTTTGTACACAAACATAGAAAAGGGTTCTTCACGGTAAGAGCAGTAAGACTATGGAACTCTCTGCCTGAGGAGGTGGTGATGGTGAGTACAATAAAGGAATTCAAGAGGGGCCTGGATGTATTTCTGGAGCGTAATAATATTTCAGGCTATAGCTACTAAAGATGGGTCGTTGATCCAGGGAGTTATTCTGACTGCCTGATTGGAGTCGGGAAGGAATTTTTCCCCTTATGTGGGGAAAATTGGCTCTACCTCACAGGGTTTTTTGCCTTCCTCTGGATCAACTTGCAGGAAACAGGTCGAACTGGATGGACAAATGTCTTTTTCGGCCTAATATACTATGTTACTATGTTACATATATGTACATATGTGGACATGTGTGTGTGTATTTACAGTGGATATAAAAGTCTATACACCCCTGTTAAAATGTCAAGTTTCTGTGCTGTAAAAAAATTAGACAAAGATAAATAATCAGAACTTTTTCCACCTTTAATGTGACCTATAAACTGTACCACTCAATTGGAAAACAAACTGAAATCTTTTAGGTAGAGGGAATAAAAATATTAAAATAATATGGTTGCATAAGTGTGTACACCATTAAACTAATACTTTGTTTAAGCACCTTTTGATTTTATTACAGCACTCAGTCTTTTTGGCTATGAGTCTATCAGCATGGCACATTTTGACTTGGCAAGATTTGCCCACTCTCCTTGGCAAAAACACTCCAAATCTGTCAGATTCGACGGCATCTCCTGTGCACAGCCCTTTCAGATCACCCCACAGATTTTCAATCGGATTCAGGTCTGGGTTCTGGCTGGGCCATTCCAAAACTTCAATCTTCTTCTGGTGAAGCCATTCCTTTGTTGATTTGGATGTATGCTTTGGGTCGTTGTCATGCTGAAAGATTAAGTTCCCTTTATGTTCAGCTTTCTAGCAGAAGCCTGAAGGTTTTGTGCCAATATTGACTGGTATTTGGAACTGTTCATAATTTCCTCTCTTAACTAAGGCCCCAGTTCCAGCTGAAAAAAAACATCCCGCAGCATGATGCTGCCACCTCCATGCTTCACTGTGGGTAAGGTGTTCTTTTGGTGATGTGCAGTGTTGTTTTTGTGCCAAACATATCTTTTGGAATTATGGGACATCAGACCATCAGACCTTTTCCCACATGCTTTTGGGAGACTTCAGATGTGTTTTTGCAAAATGTAGCCTGGCTTGGATGTTTTTCTTCGTAAGAAAAGGCTTTCGCCTTGCCACTCTGCCCCATAGGCCAGACATATGAAGAATACGGGAGATTGTTGTCACATGTACCACACAGCCATTACTTGCCAGATATTCCTGCAGCTCCTTTAATGTTGCTGTAGGCCTCTTGAGTAGCCTTCCAGACCAGTTTTCTTCTCGTCTTTTCATCATTGTATGTGAATGCGCAGGCGCAGAGCCAATAGTCTGCGCCTACATCCCCAACAAAGGAGGCGCCACCCACAGCACTCGCCCACGTGATCGGAGGAGCAGTGCTGCTGATTACGTCACCTCAGGACTCAGGGGCAAATCATGGGACCCCACTCCAGCCAACCCCCAACAGTGGCGTGTCCGGTCTCCCTAGTGACCAGAATAGTTTACTAATAACATAACGAAGATAAATGTATCTGTAAGGACATCAGTGAGACCATCAATTGTATATAGCCAGTAACTGGACAATAAAAAGAGGATACAATATAGATAATAGTTACGATCATGAAGGCAGGGATGGCACCTCCAGTGTCGGGACTGCACCCTTAAAGGTGACATTGCGGCACATCTGTTATGCGACACGCCGCCCAACCTTTTAACGTTGGACGGCCCGAAGCAAGGTGAAGTGCCATCTGCTATCGTCAATCAGAAAGAAGACACATTACTATCTAAAAGCTCATGCAGCTGGGGACACGTGCCAAGAGAAAATATCACTCGGTTCCCGTCCAAATCACAACCAGAGAAGGTACACGCCAGTGTCCCACTCGAGTGTAGACATTACACCAGCACTGCAACTATGCAACTGTGACCAGTGCAGTAGTTATATCAAATATTTTTATTAAATAACAAAACACATAGATGGAACCACTGATGTCCAATTGATTCTTCAACGTACGGGAACAAGGACTAGCAATGAATGACTGGGACCATAGTGTACGGAGACATAGAACCACTTCTGGCATCGCTGAATAAATGGCAACAAAATTAGAAACAAGAAGTTGCTAACAGAATTGCATATTCCTAAGGCCAGGCTGAATAAAGAATACCTCCACTAGGTAGCGAAGCAGACAGCAGTCATCTATTGAACAATTCCCATCTGAATTCTGTGTTCAAACCAGCCGGTTTTAATGTATGCATACCAGTTTAAGTTGTTTCAGTGCCAATTCTCTATTACCACCGCTTTTCAAAGGGGCAATATGGTCAATAATTCTAAACTTGAGGTCTTTCTCCCTGTGTCCAACCTCAGCAAAATGTTTGGACACAGGGAGATCCCACCTTTTTTGACGGATAGTATACCTGTGGTAATTGAGAATTTAGATCGAGAGTGGTCTCCCCTACATAAAGGAGGCCTGAAGGGCATTGAAGTAAATAAATCACGAACATGCTGTAACAAGTCACATAATGTCGAATCTAATGTTCTGTATTAAGAGTAGGGTGAATGAATTTATCACCCTTCAACATAGAATTGTAATTCACCCAATTGAGACAGGGAAAACAACCATTTCTTTTGGAACCAAAATAAGCTTGTCCTGCAGATTAGGGGACCTTCTGTAAGACATAAGTCCAGTGGTTTTTAATCACACCAGTTATGAGGTAACTATTCTCAGTGAAGGTAGAGAGAAAGGGGATCCTATCTACTGTCACTCGTTTAGTAACCCCAGAATCGTTAGGTCCCAATTTATCTATATGTTTCTTAATCAACCTTTTGGGGTACCCTCTTTGTGCAAATTTATCTGACATCTCTAACAATCTACAGTTGCACTGTTCAGGATCTCTGACAATCCGTTGTACCCCGAGAAATTGACTACGGGGGAGTGACTTGATCATGGAGCGTGGTGACCACTCTATAACGTAAAAGTATGTTACAATCGGTAGGTTTAGTAAACAGATCAGTAGTTAACTTATTACCTTGAATCTTCACCGACGTATCCTGAAACTGGACTTGCTCTATGGTCACTGTTAAGGGGGCAGCATGTGGAGGTCACTGTTAAATGGGCGCTCACTGTGGATGTTACTGTTAAGGAGGCAGGCCACTGTGGAGGTCACTGTTAAAGGGGTGGGCACTGTGGAGGTCACTGTTCCGGATTGAAGACCCATTCAAGTGGGTTCGTCGGGGAGCTCGCGGCGGTCGGGGACGTGTAAGTATTGGAAACAGCTTTCACACTTTAATTTCCTTTTCACGTGCAACAATTAAATATTTGTTTTCTCTTTTATTCAAGGATTCCAGAGTCTCCACCAGGGAAGGTGAGGAGGAGGTTATGGTGCATCTTAATAATGACCTCCTCATCCAACTGGTGGAGGCGAAGCCCGCCTTATGAAACCACACTGACCGCCGATATTCTGACCACCAACACACCCAGCAACTGTGGGAAGAGGTCAGTGCGGCTCTGTTTCTGACCTCATAAGTAGTGCAATTTTTTTTTTTTTTTTATACATACCTGCATACTAAAAAAAAATTTCTTTGAGTTACAGTGAAAAAGGTTATGACTAGGTGGCGGGCAATGAGGGACAGCATCAGGACAGATTATAATGTGAACGTTTGGGCCCTGAGTGGATCTTGGGGAACCTCAAGGCTGCAATACCTACATCAGACGCTGGCATTGCGAAGGTAATTATTATTATTTATTTATTTATTTATATTTGTAAATATAAATAGATGTGAAATATTTATGTTGTCAAATTAATGTTTGCTTCTTTTAACCAGAAGGGGCCAGCCAGGACAGAGCAGCTCCATACAATCAGATGGATTGAATGGCTATAACAAATAATTGAATTTTTTTCCACAGAACTGCAAGCAGCACTTGGGAGCCTTAAGTCAAGCCAGAAGTGGTCCCTGAACTGGCTGCCACCACAAGCCCCTCTGAGCATGCCACTGCCCAAGACACTGCTGGTCCCCTACCGGTTCTCTCAGTTAAAACCCATCTGGGAATGGATTAACACCACTTCCGGGCATTTTTGTCTCGTCAGAGGACAGGTAGAAGCTGTCAGGGGATTTCGAGGAACTTGTAAGGATTGTTTCCGACACCTTACAAAGTTTTGCAGATTAAATGAGGAACACGAGGTATGACTTGACTCGACGCCTGAGAGGGCGGAGTTGTCGCATCAACTTGCCCAGACCATCATTTTCTGTTAATTCTTCTCCCTGGATGGACCAAATGACACCCAAGCAGTTGTAAGAGTTCAAGCTACGGCTTAAGAACGGGATCTGGGAAATTTTGCACCGCCCTCAGTCTCAGTCCTTTCCCCATTCCCAACACCTGTTCTATCCCCCGAGCATGTGTATTCTTTTCATTCTTTTACTTCTACTCTTTCTGCTCCTCACTTTCTACCTCCAACCTCTTTCTCCACTCCCTCTACACATGCTCGGGAACCATTGTCACCTTCAGAACTCTCCTCTCTCACACTCCACAAATCCATCCTGCGTCTTTCTCAAGACCCCGTTATTTTTAATAAAAATATTTTTTGGTTTAATATTGTCTATGTATGTTTTTATTTCTTATTTTCTTTATGAAAAAACAGCTAACCTTAGTAAAGAAATAATCATATTTGATTGCCTCTTCACTTGGTTGTTTTTAATACAATTGGTCAGAATATCGGGTATGAACATTTCTGCGAATGTGTGTTTCCGACAATCGGCCTGTTTATGCTGTATATCACTGGAAGAATGAGTTAAAAGCTCATTACTCAAAATCTCAAGTTGTCTAGCGATCTGTGCACATGTATGAAGACAAGTGATCAAATTTCCTCATACAGTTGAGTTTATTGCAGCATAAACATGTACAGCAGCACTTCACATAAAGGTAATGGGCAGCATATTTCCAGGAAGGAATTTTTCTTTTATGACAATATGCAGACAAAATTATTATCATCATGTGATTTGGGCTCTGTCACACCATTGAGTCCATTGCTGGAATTGCGCTCTGTGTGTGAGCATGATCCTCTGTTCAGCACAGCATTTTCATGATTGATAATGCTGTGTGCCTCTATTGACCTACACCTACAGGAACATACTGACATATTATGTCACTGTGATTCTGTAGATGTAAAGTCATGCGAAGGCAGATGGCATTATCAATCACGTGCATTACTGTAAAGAGCGCATCACAGTTACACATGGAGAGTAATGCACCCAAGGCAAAGAGCCTGGTTTGTACAAACATCAATCGCTCATTTCCGACATCAGACTGTAATTCTCTGATAAACGCAAGAAACGAGTTTGATGGATCAGCAATAACATCACTCCTCATCTTGTGCAGGAGATCACTGCTTGTGATAGCAGCGGTCTCCCTCACTGAATGCAGGGAGATATCCACTCAGATATCTGTCTCCACTGCAGATGTCCCATGACTGTACGATACACAGTTTTCATGTAGGTAACACAAAAAATTTAAATGGCAATTCCTTTTAAAAAAATGTACCGAGAAGGTACTATATGTAAACAAATATCATTAATTAGAATATCTAAAATTAATGGACTATAAAGTGAAATTACAATATCAACATGAACGACATATAATATAGTATCAAACAAACTATAATTTAAATTTAATTTTCCTGCCCATTCACTCTTCCGGATTTGGAAAAAATGTATTCAGCAAAACTGTCCTGCATTTGAGCCACAGCTATGGTTGACCTATATCCTAAATGTTGTAACCTGGTCAATAAATACTCAACCTCTTGTGGGTCCAGACGTAGTGGTTCGTCTGTTAATAAATAGTTGTATAGAACAACGCATGCCTTCACCACATCATCAATGGTTTTTACCTTCAAATCAATAGCTCAAATCAGAATCCTCCATTTGGCTACCAAAATTCAATGCACGCTCGACCATCTCGCCGAGCTCTGGTTAGTCTGTAGTTGAAGACACGTACTCACTTGGAACCGAACCCGAGTTCAGGAAATGTTGTTTTTTTTACAGTAGAAATTGATTTATGAAGTTATTATGCAAAGTCTCACAAAACTTCGCTGAGTAATAACTTTGGCACATAGGAGCCAATACATTCTAATTCTGCACGGAGCACTCGCTTCTGTACAGTATTCAACCGACTCGATGTTTGCGGGCCACGGAATCGAACTCATGGATGCAGACAGCACACATTGTTTTGTCTGCATCTTTTACGGCTCCATTGAAATGAATGGTTCTGCAAACGCTCAGCACATGGGTCTGTTTGAATGGGCCCTAATGCTCATAATGTACGGGTACAACATGATGGGTTAAGAGGTTAAAGGTTTTTGTGCTTCTTCACTGCCTTCCTGCTTTAGTAATGCACTTACATATCCACTCTTTATTCCTATCTGTTTTTTCTGTCTGTGTTTAACTGACAGTGACCATTTAAGTTCAAAAGGGCCCTTATTGTATTTGGGTCCAGACCCTGTTGAGAAGGTTAATTATTGTTAGTTATTTTATTGAAACATATGTAGTGAAAAGACAGCTGAAAAGCGGTATTTGTTTAATAAGTGATTAAATAAAAATGACTACAGTTTCTTGACGTGAAATAACTGGATAATACTGTACAGTACTTTTAAAAGCAAATGAGTTGTTAACCTTTAGTCTGTAGAACTCGGCCTTGAATAGTAACTAGATAAGCATAATCCAGCCTGAAACTCTTTAAAAAAAAAAGGAACTTTGTTGTGCGGAAGAAACACTTGTAGATGTCAGCTATTATAAGGAGTGAGTCACAGAACTTTATTCTCTTATGTCTTTGTCCACAGCTTATATTCAGTGCAGCTTTTCGGGCTGATACACTTCATTAATGATGACGCTGAGGCGACTGCTGCTTGTTTCCAACTCAACGCTGCATGGCGGGGGATATCTGGAGCATTGCCAAGACCAGATACAACAGTTATTAGGGGAGTAAGTGAACTAAATTATAGACTTACTGATTTGTTTTACCTTGTTTCTGATTGCCCAACCGCTTCTATAATCTGTACAGTTAATAACTAACCTCATTTTCTGTGCACATGAATCTTTCTAGTCAATACTGTACCATGTAAAAGTGCTCATGAGATATTCTTTAATGGAAAACCACAACATGATGTCATGATAAATTGTGTCAAATGACAAACTCAGCTTTGCTACATCTGTATATGTGTTTGCAAATACAAGCCCAATTCCCAAAAAAGTTAGGGTGTTGTGTAAAATGTAATTAAACACATAATGCAAATGATCATTTTTTTCACAGTAAAACAAAGAACACGTATCAGATGATGAAAGTGAGACATTTTACCATTTCATTAAAAAAAACTCATTTAGAACTTGATGACAACAACCATTCTCCAAAAATATGGGACAGAGCCATGCCTGCCATTGTGTAGCATCTCCTCTTCTTTTAACAACAGTCTGTAAATGTCTGGGAAGTGAGGAGACCAATTGCTAGAGTTTCGATGGAGGAACGTTGTCCCATTCTTTGTCTAATGTATGATACCAGCTGCTCAATCCTGGGTCTATTTTGGACGGATTTTTAGTTTCATGATGCGCCAAATGTTTTTTCCTTGGTGAATGGTCTGCACTGCAGGCAGGCCAGTTCAACCCTGGACTCTTGTTCTATGAAGACAGGCTGGTGTGTGCAGTATGTGGTTTAGCATTGCCTTGCTGAAATACGCCTTTCCTGAAAGAGACGCTGTCTGGATGGGAGGGTATGCTGTTCTAATATCTCTATATACTGCACAACATTCATAGTGCCTTACCAGATGTGTAAACTGCCCACATCATAGGCACTAATGCAAATTTTGGATTCATCTAACCACCGAACAGTTTTCCATTTTGCCTCACTCCATTAAAGGTCCATTCACATATCCGCAACTGTTTTGCGGTCTGCAACTGCGAATCCGCAGAAACACAAAGCATTTCGCGGACTGCACATGGCCGGCACTATAATAGAAATGCCTTTTCTTGTCGGTGGCTGCGGACAAGAATAGGGCATGTTCAATTTTTTGCGGTGCCGTGGAACGGAAGTGCGGATGCGGACAGTTTAGCAAAGAGCTGGAGCAGTTTTGCAAAGAGGAATGGGCAAAAATCCCAGTGGTAAGATGTGGCAAGCTCATAGAGACTTATCCAAAGCGACTTGGAGCTGTGATTGCCGCAAAAGGTGGCTCTACAAAGTATTGACTTTACGGGGTGAATAGTTATGCACATTGACATTTTGTCCTATTTGTTGTTTGCTTCACATAAAAAAAAAAAAGTTGGGTATGTTCTGTAGATTAAATGATGCAAATGGAGGGGGTCATCCGCTGCGTGAAAGAATGTCAAGCCGCGCTCCAGGCAGCACCCGGACTACGAAATCACAGTGAGATAAAGTTGTTGCCGTGATTTTATAGTAAAAAGATCACAGCGAGGCAAAGAGCATTATTATTTCCTATGCAGAATTTATAAATCTGGGAGACCTACAGTATGAGGTTGATGGCATCAAATAGTTCCTTCTCTCAAGAAAAATATAGAGGAGAGGTAAATCATGTGAAGAAAGACATTGTATACCTGTACGTATTCTTCATATGGCCTTAGGGACCAGGGAGCGCAAGGCCATCCAAACTATTTTGGAATTGGGGTTGTAGATGATAAAGCTTGGCATGATCAGAACCACCAAGTTGTCAGATTATTAGAGATTTTGACCTTCTGGTTTTTCTGTATGTGCTGTTTATTTAGGAAGCCACCATTTGAATACAAAGTTACTGTAGTAATGAAAATGTTTTAAGTCTCCTAGGCGAATGAATATTTGTTTTATTTTTAGGCAAGTGAAACGAGTCCTTTTCATTCCTTATGCGCTCCACAACAAGAGATGATTATGCTAAAATTGCAAGGCAAAAGTTTGAGAGTTTAGGTAAGTGAAAGCTTCATAAGATCCATCCACTGTCTTCATTGTTGTTGTCATGAGTAAGTTACTGGTTGCCAACACTTACTGTTCTCTATACTAGCTGTGAATACTTATTTTCTCCAGCTCTAGTAATAGTGCTATTCTTACAGATAATGCATACCATAACTTTTAACATTTGATGGGTACATGTGTTCGCTCAGTTGGGGTATGTACTTGACTGGGACTGGGCCTTCCTGCGTGTGGCCAGGCCTTTTTATTTAGTTGATTAGGCCAATCAACTGAATAAAAGGGCCTGGCCACATGCTAAATGCCTTTTCTTTAGCTTTATCTATTTAGCTTATACCTACGTTATTATGGTATATAAACATGAAAAGAGGGTTGTAGCGGCACTTACATAAAAAATTAAATCCAATACGTGGTGGTACTCAGCCCTGTAGAGCCTCCGTTATCCAAGAACTTGAGACTTGAGCATGCTGCTGTTCTTCTCTATATCTACGTTATTATGGTATACACTGTATTTTAGCCCTGCATCGCTAAAATAGATTTGTATGTGGATGACCATGTTTTACTCTGATTCACCCTACATCATGCTAGGAAACCTGTAGGTTACTTTGGTGAAAGGATCTGGTATTTGAATCAACCGGGGAAATCTGAAATAAGAGATCTTGCAGTCACATATTTTAGTTTTTCCATTTAAATGTACCCAATTATATATTTTTCACAAGCCTGTCCCATTCCAGTGGGGCTTCAACGAATGGGCAGATTTCCCTACTGTGGTCAAACACCTACTGATTTGTTACATATGATGTGGAACAGTGAATAATGGCAACACTACCTGAAATATTTTTATACTTTCAAAAAGTGAATATTTTGTGCCCTAAAAAACTGGCATACATACTTCTACTTATTAAGCCTTTAGACCCTTTTTTTCTGCTCTTCTGACAAGAGGGCATCTCTTAGCAGGAAAGGGACAGGTCTACCTGAAAAGGGGTGCACCATACCAACATTTTGGCACACAATTCTGCCATAAAGAAAGAGAACCAATCAATGGTGTAGACGTATAATTGACAGTCTAAAATAAAGGTGTGCCAAATGTATCATCCAGCATCAGTCACTTTGATAACTCTGGCACAGTTTTACACTTTACACTGTCTAAAAATGAAGCAGATTTAGTAAGTCTGCCTCATTGTTTTTAACCTGAACAGCAATTGCACTCTGTTGGATTAATCTCTGAACCTCAAATTTGTTTTAACTATAAAATCTCATATGAATGGGTTATCTACAAAAATCACAAATTTGGTGAAAAATTTTACTGAACAGGGGAAGTTTTTGACTACAGTCAACTCTCAGCCCTTGAATCCCGTCTTTACTAAGATGTGTGTGACTGTGTACAACTAAGTAAAGCATACTTAATCACTAGGGGCTTATTCACACTTCATTGTTTTCCACGGACACCATATGGATCCATTGAATTCTATATGTGAATCCAGATGCCTGTGTTTTTCTATAGACTGTTGGTCCACAGGAAATACACGGGAGCATACACTACTTTGGTCAGTTTAGTGGACAGTATGTTTCCATTCTATCCAGTGGTTCTGTGAAAACCATGGACAGCAGGCCTAGATGTGAGATTGGCATTGCCAAGAAAAAAATAAATAAATTGAAAGGGTTGTCCCATGTCTGATCAGCGTTGGCCGTCTGCTGGAGCTTCCAGTGGTCACAAGAAAGGTTGTCCCATGTTCCCCTGTTTGAGTGGAGTGGCGGTCTTTCATGTGTGCTGCCACCCTATTCAACTCTATGGGACTGCCAGAGATAGCCAATGCCGTACTGAAGAGAACTTCCCTACTTATTATCAGAATGTTCATGTTGCCAAACAGGGCTGTGGAGCCGGCCAGCCAAAGTTCTGACTCTGACTCCAAATCCCTGCTGCTAAATGTAAAGGTGAATTGCCTTTTCGTCTCTTGGTAGTGGGATAAAGTGTTGGTTATAGTGATCACTTTTTCATTGAGAAGAAATAAAGAGCTGTGTCTGACATTATGAATGTTGTTTTTTTCAGGTTATGCATTAGACAGCATTCATGAAGCTGCTGATCCTGTAGATTCAGTTCTAAAATCTGAGGCCATATTCATTGGTAATTCTTTTATTATTTTTATTGTGAAAGATCATCAAACTACTCCTTTACTCCGACCCTCTTGCCCTCTCTCTGATTACCCCTCCTCGCCATTTCCCAAGCAGGGAAAAAAAAAGCTGCTGGTTCAATGTAAAATAATTTGTAAATGTGACTTGTACATCTAATTATTTATTTCTCAATTCTTCCTGATTCCTTAGAGTATTTATGTCCTGAGAAAAAAAGATCCCATATTCTGGGATTCAAGTAAGGCCATTATTTTCTTTCTCACATCTGATGAATGAGAGAGAAACTTTGGCTTCAGCAGTGTTAGAGCTCACTTTGCTTGGTCTGGGAAACATGGCCTGTCTGCTGGCCACATCTCCCGGACTGACGGCGGTCTCCTCTGACCTGAACTCACTGTATCCTAGTGATTTCGGATGCAGTGAGTTCAGTCTGTTGTAGTATACTCACATGATGAGTTCCTATCTGTCCTGTGATCGGATAGCAACTCACTGCATATATATGAAGTGTTGCCTATCTTTAATTCAGTCTCAATAATACACACAGCAGGTACGGTAAGTGATGCTTTCAGATTACTCCTCTCATCCCACATGATCAGTTTCCAGCATTACAGGGCTAAGGACAGAGTTCTAGCAGATTATACAGAATGCCTGTACCCGCTGTACCATATTGTAGTATCAAAGTACTCCTCAATATATCCCCAGCAACAGAGTAGGTACAGAAACGTTCTATGTATGTGTCTCAATCACAGATTCGGTATGGATATAATTGTCTGTAGGGCTACTTGCGACATTGCGGTTTACATGCGGTTTTTCCACATGGATTCTTGTGCTAAAAACCACAGCATAATGCAGATTAGACATGTGCGGAAATTAACCTGTCTTGCAGATTTTGAAGCAGCATGTCAATTGTTTGTGTGATTTGTGGTGTGGATTTTATCATTTTCAGTGGGAGGTTGAGATCTGCTGACAAAACTGCATCTCATCTGCACCAAAACCGCAATGTGTATTTTGGAAATCTGTGTGCATTTTCAGATATTAAACCTGCACTTGTGTACCATAACAGGGCAATTCTGTTCTGGTCACAAACTATAATGTAGCTCCATATATAGACCCCTCTGTCTCTTTACTATGTGCTGATCATTTCTTATATATATTTACAGTGCCAAAATTGTGTACAAAGCACAGGAAAAACAGTCCCAATGGCGCTTGCAGTAAACGCCTACATATCACTGTCCATCTGAGGCATACAAATGCGACATAAAACTCCTGCAAGTTCAGTTAGTGAAAAACTGATGTTTTGCTCCAGTGTTTTCTACGTTTCTTGCATTTCTTTTATGTGTTTTTTTTAATGCAGTTTTCACACAAAACTGTAGAATAATGCTTTGCATCTCCTAGCAACCATCAGTGAAAATGGACCTTTCTTCAGTGTGCTTCAGTTTTTTTTTCACTGGCAAGTTCTGCATTAAAAACGCAAAACACATGACCTGCTTTTAGTGTATTTCATGCAGACACATTCATTTATATGGGGTCCATTGTGTGTAAAAAGATAAATCACGCTGAATTTTTTTTTCACACAGAGCAATCTTGCATGAGAAAAAAACACCCATGTGCATAAATCCAAAATGTAATGGGTCAGTTCTCACTGCGTGTGCTGTCAGTTTCAATCAATGTGTAAAACTCCCTCTCCCTTTAATCCCTTTATTATGGCTGACTCTCTCTTTCTGTTCTGTTGACACCAGCATCCACAGTGCTGCAGCTTATTTCCTCCTCAGGAGGAGAGACTGATACTAGGGATGGGGGATCAGATACCGGACAGGTTTCTGCTACTGGGCCAGAACAGCTTCTTGCCTCTTTAGGAGTAGAGGCTGTTGCTGAGCCTGGAGGGCAGGTATGACGCAAGGGTCCTGAGACCCATAGAGCAGCTGCATGGCGTGGTGATGCACGGTGTACCAGTGGAAGCAATGCTGTAAACGTGCCATCTCAGCCAACCAGAAACCTACATGGAACTGATGAGAGCGTAGCTAACCAAAACCGGTCTGCCCCAAACTCTTCTGATTTACGGCTTCTACCTATAGGTCTACTACACAGCTTTCTTCCTTGTAAATATTTTTCCCACTGCCAAAAGTCTCCCTACTGTCTGATGAGGGTGAAGCAGAGTTCCAGGGAAGCTGGAAAAGAGACATATTGCAGATCTAGGTATCTCTGATTGCTTAAAGAAGATCTGTCACCATCATATGCAGTCCTATTTATTTGGTCCATTTGGTTTAGCAGTGCAGCAGATCTGTCCCTATATTATGCTGCTCTTAAATATTGTACTGCTTGGTTAATAGTAGTTATGTGCCTGCTGTATTCATGGAGGACATTCCCTCTCACTTGCCTACCCCCTCACCTGGCGCCCACTGTGTATTTACCTGCATACATTACATCAATGACTTTCAGTCATTGGTGAGCCCCCAAAGAATACAGAGGACTCTTAACTGGGAGTCTGCTGCACTCAATGCTGTAACCAAATGGTAAAATATTTTTATGGGTATATTTTTGTGCCGTTTGATATATTATGCTGCCTTAAATACAGATGATCTGCTTTAATTCTCATATTCTGACTCTCTGTGTCTATCGACAGTTTCTCCTGGTTGGAGAGAACATTGAAACCTAAATTAAGCTGTTATAGACTTTTTTTGATCATCTTGACACTTACCTGCATAGAAGACTACACATTCACGTCCCTTCTTTCTCGCCCTCTCTCCATCTATGTCATGCTTTCATATTCCAATAGTCACACCTCTGTGATTTCTGTGCCTAATACTACACAAATAGTTGTCTCATTTCTAAGCATTTTTTTCTTTTCCTGACTGCAGGTGGTGGTAACACGTTCCGGCTTCTAAAAGCCTTGTATGATAATAATTTATTACCTGTCATCCGGAAAAAAGTGATTGAGGTAATGTATACTCTCAAATGAATTAACCTCTTAAAGAATGGGCCACCTTTGCCGGCTTGATTCATTTTTCTATCACATTATACACTGCTCGTTTCCATGGTTACGACCACCCTGCAATCCTGCAGACTTGTTCGTGCATGCACACTATAGGAAAAAGTGCCAACCGCTCTGAGTGGGTACATAGGCCGGCACTTTTTCCCATAGGTGTGTAAGCACGGCCCCGCTGCTGGATTGCCTGGTCGTAACCATGGAAATGAGAAGTGTATAATGCATTGCTAAAGTGTGTTACACCAGAAAAAGAAGCAACATGGACAAACGCAATGCATGAGTAAGTGCCTTGTATTAACTTTTCTATATAAACTTTCTCTACATAAATCCTACTTGCTGAAGTGAGACAACCCCTTAAAAGAGACTACTTACAGGAGTATGTGGCCATAAAGACTAAGTTGTCAGACTAACCTGATTAGTTTTTATAAGGAGGTGAGTAGAAGCCTGGACAGAGGGCGGCTGTGGATGTAGTGTTCTTGCATTTTGGAAACGCATTTGACACTGTCTCTCATAGATGTTTAGGAGGTAAAATAAGGTTTATAGCAGGGATACTCAACTAGTTTTATTAATGGTCCACATACCTGGATCTGCAGTCAGATGAGGGTGCGAGCTGAACAGCAATGGTAAGGCCTCTTTCACACTTGCGTTCTGAGGATTCTTGACCTTGTGGAAGCAAAGTCGCCTGAAAGCATTTGAAGCATTTGAAGACGCAAGTCGCCTGAAAGCATTTGAAGACTGATCAGTTATCCTGATCAGTCTTCAATACTCTTTCAGGTAACCATGGCAGCCAGGGCGCTACTAAAGTCCTGGCTGCCATGGTACTCTGCAGCATCAATGCGCCACCCGGACCTGTGACGTCATGAAGGAGCTCCCGGAGGCTGCAGCGCAGGTAAGTAGATTGCTGCGGAGTACTTACCATGGCAGCCAGGACTTCAGTAGCGTCCTGGCTGCCATGGTAACCGATCGAGCCCCAGCTTACACTGGGGCCCCGATCGGAACTGCTGCTGCGCATGCGCAGACCTAAGCGTCGGATCCGGGGATGCGCCAAAGCGACGTTTAGCTTAATTCTGGATCCGGATTAATGAACTTCAGCGTTACGGCATGTCTTCGGATTTTTGGACAGAGACAAATCCGCAGCATGCAGAATGCATTAGCATAATCCTGATCAGTATCTTTCCGTCCTATAGCCCAGAGGACGGAACTCTAGAACAGAAAGCAAAACGCTGATGTGAAAGGGACCTAAAGATGCTATCTTTTCAAAGGGAACCTGTCATCAAAAATGCCATTTAAATGTATTAACAGTACCTCCTAGTGCCGCAAACTGTGTCCACATGGACCTTTTCCTCCTTATTTCAGTGCTAGCGCTCATAGAGAAAATGCACTTTTATTCTGCTGCTGCCCCGTGCTTCAAGTCAGGCTTGAAGTCATGGGGGCAGCGCCCTCGGCGTCTTTCACGGTCCTCTCCCCGCCCCCTGCCTCCTTGACTGACAGCCGTGATCGCATTGCCGGTCCCGGCTGCCGCACGTACTAAGCGCCGTCTTGCTTTCGCCGCACGGCGCATGCGCCTTGCCTCTGCGGCGTGCGTGCCGGAGATCACGTCGGCTGCGCACAGATGCCAGGCGCGGGCGCGTTACTACAGGCTGTCGGGCGCATGCGCTGTGCGGCGAAAGCAAGACGGCGCTTAGTATGTGCGGCAGCGGGACCGCGCTCCAGCCGCCCTTTACTGCGCATGCGGCCTTAGAGCGCGGTCCCGGCAATGCGATCACGGCTGTCAGTCAAGGAGGCAGGGGCGGGAGAGGACCGTGAAGACGCGAGGCCGCTGCCCCATGACTTCAAGCCTGACTTGAAGCTGGGGCAGCGGCAGAATAAAGATGCATTTTCTCTATGGCACTAGCACTGAAATAAGGAAGAAAAGGTCCATGTGGACACAGTTTGCGGGCACTAGGAGGTACTGTTAATACATTTAAATGGTATTTTTGATGACAGGTTCCCTTTAACGTCTTTGTAGAACTATTTACATTCAGATTTATAATTGCTTTTAATGTTCATCAGCCCTTTGAAATTCGGTACACTGGTGCAAATGCTTATCGGTGATCTGAGTGCGGTATCTGTTCTTCACCAGATTAACAAGTGTATGTAGAACCAAACATAGTCAAGACATGGATTGCTATTTTTGTATAAGTGGATAGTTAGCTGGAATAACCAGTTTTGTCCAGAAGGTAACAGGGTCACAATCAATCAACTGAACTTTTAAAGAAGCATCTTCTTGCAGATCAATTAGCTCCATCTGTAGAGTAGCAGACTTTGCCCAGGTAAAGCATGATGGTCCTCAGTAGCAAAATGCCCAATGTTTTTTTTTTTTTTTTACCAGATATGGATTTTTAATACATAGCAAAACTTCTTGGCCAATTGTGAAGTCTTGGAGGCGACTTTTAAAATTTTCAACTAGGTCTTGAATGAAGTCCCCATGGTTGGAGAACACACTTTCTTAGGTCTTTTCTTCTTGGATATATTCATCAAGCTTTGGAAAATGAAGCAAGTTCTCTTTTAGATCACTGTGAAAAATCTCTAATTTCTTCTGAAAAGCCCTCACTGCTTCCACAGGGTGAAACATATTTAGATTTTTGCCTTGTAGTTTTACATTTAAGGCTATTTTCACACTAGGGTTAATATTTTCCGTCCGGTATTGAGATCCGTCATAGGATCTCAGTACCGGAAAAAAACGCTTCTGTTTTGTCCCCATTTATTGTTAGTGGGGACAAAAGTAACTGAACAGAACGGAATGCTCCAAAATGCATTCCGTTCCGTTCTCATACCGGAGAGCAAACCACAGCATGTTGCGGTTTGCTTTCCATCCTGGAATTTGGAGCAAGACGCTCCCATAATCCAAGTCAATGGGGACGGATCCGTTTTCTCTGACACACTAGAAAACGGATCCGTCCCCTATTGACTTTTAATGGAGTTCACAACGGATCCGTCTTGGTTATGTTAAAGATAATACAACCGGATCTGTTTATAATGAATGCAGATGGTTGTATTATCAGTAATGGAAGCGTTTTTGCTGAACCCGGCCGGATCAAGCAAAAACTCTAGTGTGAAAGTAGCCTAAAGCAGCTGCGGTATATTCTCCGGCCAAAAAATGTAAGAGGGACTCAACTGATGCATGCTCTCCATTCAGAATGCATTAGGATTAAACTGATCAGTTTTTTTCCGGCATTGAGCCCCTAGGACGGAACTCAATACCGGAAAAGAATAACGCTAGTGTGAAACTACCCTTAAGTAGAAGCTTGATATGATGTAGTTAATGAAGCAATTTTTCCCTATCGCCCATGACAGCACCCTTGCGAGACCGCCTCCATCCGGGACAGGAAACAGGAACTTTTGTGGAGAGTTCAAAAGGAAGGCATCATCCCCCTTCTCATCAGTTTCCTTTTTCTTGTCCTATGGATAGGACGGCTCGTGGAGAGTTTTTGAATCTAGGCTGCAGGTCCCTGTTCATTTATACCTATTGGGGGTTACCTGGTGCGGCGTAAGTCTCCTCTTGGAGCCGCCTGCTAAAGTCTGGGTCGAAGGTTCTGGTTCCGTCTGTGGATGCGCTGGTGTTCCTGGGCTGTCCCGGAGGCAATGTGAGGTGCTTCTGGCACGCCGGACCTCTCCGGCTGTGGTTGGAGAGTCCGGGGCCTTCTCCTGGCTGGCGGCAGGCTGCGGGTGTGCGGGGCCGAAGCTGGGCGTGCTCACGCGAGAACCGCGATCCGGAAGTGCGACTTCTGGTGCAAAAAAAAAGCTTACTCCATCCTGGTCAAAGATGTTATGTCAGCACCGTGTCGACAAAGTTGTAGAAGATGAGTCACCGTCCCTTCTCCAGAATATAAAGGATATAGTAAAATCTGAGGTTTCTGACTCTATGAAAATTTTTAAGAAATATCTGCCTTCATCTTCCAAACACTGTGCTCCTGTGATAGTATCAGATTCAGATTCCTCAAATGAAAATGAACCGGGCAAAGTATTTCATTCTTCAGACTCCTCTTCTGATGACGAGTTCTGGCAGACCCCTCTTCTCTCCAGAAGACACAGAATCACTACTTAGAGCTACACGTGCCACCATGAAAGTTGATGAAACCAGTTCAAGACATTATGCTTGGTGACCTGGGACATAAGAAGTCAAGAGTATTTCCATTGAATGAAAATGTTAAACTACTAATTCAAAAGAATGGAGAAAACCTGATAAGAAATTTTTTGTGTCTAAAAATCTGAAGTGTAAATACCCCTCTGATGAGGTGGAGTGCTCCAGTTGGTATAGTCCCCCTAAGCTGGATGCTCCGGTTGCCAAAATCTCAAAAAAGGCAGCCTTACCTTTTGAGGATTTAGGGTCATTAAAAGATCCTATGGATAAGCGGGCGAAGTATACCTAAAGCAGGCCTCGGAAGTGTCAGCTCAAGCCTTTAAACCCAACATTGCTACTCACTTCCACCGCCAGATCTTTAAGATTATGGCTGCAGGAACTGGAGACTCATATGCAGGATAAAACCTCCAGAGACCAGTTACTATCTGTCTTCCCTACTATCTTCAAAGCGGTAGACTTCATTTCCGATGCCTCAGCTGACGCCTTAAAACTAAGTGCCAGAGCTGCGGCCCTGTCCAACTCCGCAAGGAGAGCTATTTGGCTCAAAGGATGGTCAGGAGACACCGGGTCAAAAAATAAGCTTTGTGCCATACCCTGCCAAGGAGACTTCCTTTTTGGTTCAGTATTAGATGACCTTCTGGAGAAGGCATTGTATAACAAAAAAGGTTTTCCTGTCAGTAAGCCTCCCAAACGTCATTTCTTCCGCAGGAATAAGAAGGGATTTAACAAAGATAAAAAACAACCCTTTAAAAGTCAGGACAAAAGAAATAAAGGGTTTCTTTTTCGTTCACAGTCCTTATCAAACACTAAATCCAGTCAACAATGACGCTCTCTCTCAGGTGGGCAGAAGGCTTTCTCTTTTTTTCCAAAATTGGTTAGCACTTTTCCCTTGTCCATGGATTTTGGGGATAATAAAAGACGGGTTTCGTCTCGATTTTTCCTCCCGCCCACCAGAAAGACAAAAAATTACAGATGTGTCAGGAAATTCAGTAAAAAGTACAGCTTTAAAAGAAGAAATCTCTTCTTTGTTAGACAAAGGTGTCCTCGTTCCGGTTCCAGAAGCAGAAAGGGGAAAAGGCTTCCACTCTACCCTCTTTTTGGTTCCCAAACCGGACGGTTCATTCAGGGTCATCATAAATCTCAAAGACCTGAATCAGTTTCTGTCAGTACAAAAAGTTCAGAATGGAGTCAATCCAGACCATTCTAAAAAAAACTTTACGAGGGCTGTTACATAGCCAAAATCGATATAAAGGATGCCTATTATCACATCCCAATTCATACAGAGCATCAAAAATATTTAAGGGTAGCCTGTTTGGGCTTTTATGACCAAGCGTTTACTTCCTTTTTCATGGTCTCGTTCCAAGAGCTATAACTTTTTATTTTTTCGTCTATATAGTTTTATGAGGGCTTGATTTTTACGGGACAAGATGTAGTTTTAATGACACCATTTTGGGGTACATGTAACTTTCTGATTAACTTTTATTAACTCTTTCTGGGAGGGAGATGGGGAAAAATGGCAATACAGCCACTGCGTTTTTACATTATAAATTTTACGGCGTTCATTTTTCGGTACAAATAACATAATATCTTTATTCTCTGGGTCAGTACGATTACAGTGATACTAAATACTTATAATTTTTTACATTTTACTACTTTTTTTGCAATAAAACCCCTTTTATTAACCCAAAAATTATTTTGCATTGCCACTTCCCAAGACCCATAACTTTTTTTTTTATTCTATGGAGTTGATTGAGGGCTTTATTTTTGAGGGAAGACTTGTATTTTTCATTGGTATCAATTTGGAGTAAATGGCGCTTTTGATCGCTTGTTATTACGTTTTTTCCGGTGGAAACTAAGAATAAATTAGAAATTCTGTCTTTTTTTTATTTATTTTTTACGGCGTTCACTATAGGGGATAATTTACATAATATTTATGTAGTCCGGGTCGTTACAGATGCGGCAATACCAAACATATGGGGATATTTTCTTTTTGCAATTTTTTCATTGAAAAGCGTATTTTCAATGGAAAAAAAGCATATATTTTTATTTTATGGAATTTTTTTATTTAATAAATGTTTTTTTCTATTTTTTTACTACTTAATAGTCCCACAAGAGGACTATAATATACAGTATTTTGATTGCTTTTAAAATGTAATGCATTATGTCTATAATGCATTACATTTTAATAGCAATGCTATTCGAACTTTGACCAGCAGGCTGCGCCAGAGAGGCACAGTCTGCTGGAGATGCCGGGAAGACAGGCTCAGGGCCCTGATCGGAAGCTAGGTAAGCTTCCCAGCACATCAGCACCCCGCAATCGCATTTGCGGGTGCTGATAGAGGACAGAGGAGTCCGCTCCCTCTGTTACCACTTTACATGCAGCGGGCGCCATTGCGCCCGGCATGTAAGTGTTAAACAGCCGGATCGGCACTCCTGCCGGTTCGGGCTGTCAGAACAGGACCCCGGCTCTCATGTGAGAGCCGGGTCCGTGCTCCCGCTGCACAGGGAGCCGCACAGCGCTTAGACTGGGCCGCCGTAAAACGCGGCGGCCCACCTAAGACCCTTAGTGACCGCCATAAAAACACATATGGGTGGTCACTAAGGGGTTAAAAGAAGAAATCTCTTCTTTGTTAGACAAAGGTGTCCTCGTTCCGGTTCCAGAAGCAGAAAGGGGAAAAGGCTTCCACTCTACCCTCTTTTTGGTTCCCAAACCGGACGGTTCATTCAGGAGTCATCATAAATGTCAAAGACCTGAATCAGTTTCTCTCGTACAAAAGTTCAGAATGGAGTCAATCCAGACCATTCTAAAAAAACTTTACGAGGGCTGTTACATAGCCACAATCGATATAAAGGATGCCTATTATCACATCTCAATTCATACAGAGCATCAAAAATATTTAAGGGTAGCCATCTCTACAGAAAACGGACTCCTTCATCTGCAATATACAGCTCTTCCTTTTGGTATTTCTCATGCCCCAAGGCTTTTCACCAAGAGCATGGCAGAAGTTATGGCAATTATAAGGAAAAAAGACATATAAGTCATGCCCTATTTAGAGACGGAATTCGGAACTGAACCTAAGGTCAAATATAAAAGAAGTCATAAAAACTCTTCAAAACATCAGGTGGATAATAAATTGGAAAAAATCTCATCTGTCTCCTTCACAGGAATGCATATTTTTAGGAATAATATTAAATTCCATCAAAATGTCTTGTTTCCTTCCTCATATCCAAAATAGACAAGATTATAACAGAGGTTCGTCCTTAGGCCCCTTTCACTGGAGCGGGTTTTCGCGGGTGCAATGCGTGAGGAGGGCGCATTGCACCGCACTGAATCGGACCCATTCATTTCTATGGGGCTGTGCACATGGCGGTGATTTTCACGCATCACTTTGCGTTGCGTGAAAATCGTAGCATATTCTACTATTCTGCGTTTTCACGCAACGCCAGGCCCCATAGAAGTGAATGGGGCTGCGGAGAATCGCAAGCATCGCAGCCATGCGGATGCG